>CM038610.1:1282746-1555688 GCA_021533255.1 Ceriops tagal | reverse complement strand
TAATTCATGTTCTGGCATGAAACTGGTTGGTATTGTCTATTTTCTCTTTTTTAGGCAAGCCTATATCGCTCTCTGTTGTATTAACCAAATAATATTTTCACTTAGCAGGACACTTATGTAAAGAAAATGAAGTAAATCATAATTCTGAATGTTGTAGAGAATTATTTAGGATTCCCTGGCTCATGGCCAGTGGGTTAAAGACCAAGTATATTCATCAGGAAATTTCTAAACATACTGTCAAGCTTGATCTTGATAGTTTCATTTGCACTTGCCCATTATTTTATTACAGTGTTGTTATTTTTCTAACACATTTTTCTTTGCTAGGGATGGTCAATGTTCTGAATACAGTGGAGAGGAACAGGCCATTTGTGCAGTTGGCTTAGCTAAATCTAAACCTGGTGTATTTATTGAAGCTATTCAATATCTTTTAGTCTTAGCTACTCCTGTTGAGGTAGTAACTCCAAACATTCCTTTTAGTTTTGTGCAAATTGGATGTCCAAATGTGCATTTTGGTTGGAAATCTTCTTAAATGCTTAGGCTGTAAGTGTTCTAGGCATGATCACATTAATGACGTGCCTTGTTTGAAAAGTTATCAGTTATTACCTTGTTATCCTTTTATGTTTAGATGATTGTTTTTCTGATTACTTCAAGCATATGGTTACTAGATTGGGTAGCAAATAAAAGAAGAGAGCTTTATGTTAATTGAACATAAAAGGAAACTTTCTTTTAATTTCTGTTTGCATGGTGTCAAGAAATTATTCCACCTAAATGCATAAGTTGTTAGGTGGGGTT
Organism: Ceriops tagal; assembly: GCA_021533255.1. Taxonomy (NCBI): domain Eukaryota; kingdom Viridiplantae; phylum Streptophyta; class Magnoliopsida; order Malpighiales; family Rhizophoraceae; genus Ceriops; species Ceriops tagal. The sequence goes on along the minus strand of CM038610.1, from coordinate 1,554,896 downwards.
CAGAATATGGATCATATTTTATACTCTAACACGCTTCTTCATGTGAAAGCCTAGCTCACTTAGGCTAAAAGCATGAGCAAACCATAAATTCATAATTAATTCACAATTAAATGGGAGGGCAGCGAGATTTGAACTCATGATCATTTGGTCATGAAGGTTCTAGTACCATGTCAAGAAACCATTCTCAGGAAAAAGGTATGAGGTAATCTAACCTTACAGATTTGATGTCAACTTAATGGAAATTCTTCGAGGGTTAGGTTACTGGTGTAGATTTGTTACTAGTTTAGTGATCTAGGTTTCTCTGTCTTTGTGTTTTTTCTGATACTCTTGTTGTGTCAACTTAATCCATTGTGGTTTGGTTTTGACCTGACAGCTGTGAAATTTTGTTTAATTTCTAAATTTCCATATTTGATTTCTTTTTCCAAACTTTCTCCCTTTTGTTCTCTTGTTTCAAAAGAAGGAAGTATTGAAATTTTACTTCCTCCTAAGTGAAAGGAAATTTACATTTTATAAAAACAATGTAATAAAGACTATTTTTTAAATGATAGGTTCCTGGTAGCTCTATTTGTGTGTTATTGGTCAAGGTTTTATTGGTTAGCTAATGGATTGATGACAATGGGGAGCTGATGATATAGAGTGTCACTTTAGTGGTTCCTAAGCATGTAACTAGATACTTTTCAACTTGTTTCTGAAATTGAGATGCTGATGGAAGTAAAATTGGAAAACATGAAATAATCAGTGACTGCTCACCTGCATTTTATGCATATTACTGCCTTTTTTTGTACTTACGTTTGGTTTCTGAATTTATTTTATTATTGATCCTTATGAGGCCTTGCTTGTTATCAGTTGATTCTTGTAGGAGTGTGCTGCTCTGGTGGTGGCGATGGTGTTGATCCATATGCAGAGGTTTCATTGCAAACTTTGCCAGAGTACACAGTACCATCGGATGGGGTTACTATGACTTGCATTTCATGTACAGATAAGGGCCGTATCTTCCTGGCCGGGCGCGATGGCCACATTTATGAGTTGCATTACACCACTGGTTCAGGCTGGCATAAGAGATGCCGAAAAGTTTGCCTTACCACTGGATTGGGTAGTATCATTTCAAGGTATGCTGTGTTATCTAGTGAGGTCATTAGTTATCTAGACGTCTCATGGTAATACTTGTAGTTTCTGTATGCCAGCGTGGTAATGCAGTGATACCTTTTGCATGAACATGAATCCTATATCGGTATTTTTCAAGAGCTAAATGGTTATCTAGGCAGAAAGAACTGCATAATTATTTAGACTTTTGAGCTCCTTGGCGCATAAAATTGAAAACCAAGAGCTTTTTATATCTGCCTCATATTAAGAGTAAGTACTTTTCGTTTGTTTCCAGATGGGTTGTACCAAATATATTCAAGTTCGGAGCAGTTGACCCAATTGTTGAAGTGGTTGTGGACAATGAAAGACAGATTTTGTATGCACGAACTGAAGAGATGAAACTTCAGGTTTTCCTTCTAGGAACAGATGGAGAAGGTCCACTGAAAAAAGTCACAGAGGAGAGAAATTTGTTCAGTCAAAGGGATGTGCATTATGGAGGCCGACAGTCAACAGGATCAAGGGCGTCAAATAGATCAGCAAAACTATCAATAGTTAGCATCTCACCTTTATCCACTCTGGAATCCAAGTGGTTGCACCTTGTTGCCATATTATCAGATGGTAGAAGGATGTACCTTTCCAGTTCTCCATCTAGTGGCACCAATGGTGCTGTTGGAGGTTTGGGTGGATTTAATACCAGTCCTCAGAAGGCAAAATGCCTAAAAGTTGTAACAACTAGGCCTTCTCCTCCCTTAGGGGTCAGTGGTGGACTTACCTTTGGTGCCGTATCTCTTGCCAACAGAACCCCGAATGAGGATCTCACACTAAAGGTTGAAACAGCATATTATTCTGCTGGAGCTCTTGTCCTTTCCGATTCATCACCATCAAACATGTCATCTCTTGTCATTGTGAGCAAGGACTCTAGCTCACAATCATCAATTTTGAGTACTGTTGGAGCAAGCACAAGGGGTTCTCGGGCTTTGCGGGAAATTGTGTCTTCCCTACCTGTTGAAGGTCGCATGCTTTTTGTGGCAGATGTTCTTCCTTTACCAGATACAGCTGCCACTGTACAATCTTTATACTCAGAACTTTTTTTTGGATTTGAAAGCTCAGGGGAGTCCTGTGAAAAGGCATCAGGAAAACTTTGGGCTAGAGGTGACCTTTCAACTCAACATATTTTGCCAAGGCGGAGAATTGTTGTTTTCAGTACCATGGGCATGATGGAAATTGTTTTTAACAGGCCTGTCGACATTTTGAGAAGGCTGTTTGAGTCCAACTCACCTAGACCAATGTTGGAAGATTTCTTCAATCGTTTTGGAGCCGGTGAGGCAGCTGCAATGTGTTTAATGCTTGCTGCAAGGATTGTTCATTATGAAAATCTTATAAGCAATGTTGTTGCTGAGAAGGCAGCCGAAACATATGAGGACCCAAGACTTGTTGGAATGCCACAACTTGAAGGCAGCAATGCATTGTCAAACACGAGAACAACAACAGGGGGTTTTAGCATGGGGCAGGTTGTTCAGGAGGCTGAGCCTGTTTTTTCAGGTGCACATGATGGTCTCTGCTTGTGCACTGCAAGATTGCTCTTTCCACTCTGGGAACTCCCAGTCTTTGTGACCAAAGGTGGTTTGGGTTCATCTGGTGCTATGTTGGAAAATGGAGTAATTGTATGCAGACTCTCTATCGCTGCCATCCAAGTCCTTGAAAACAAGATTCGTTCTTTAGAAAAGTTTTTAAGGTCCAGAAGGAACCAGAGGAGGGGCCTTTACGGGTGTGTTGCTGGGTTAGTAGACTTAACTGGTTCCATATTATATGGAACTGGTTCAGACTTGGGTACTGGTGACAGGAGCATGGTGAGGAACTTGTTTGGTGCTCATTCATGGAATGTTGATCCTGCTGGTGGTGGGACATCAAATAAGAGGCAGCGATTACCATATAGTCCTGCTGAATTGGCTGCTATGGAGGTGGGTACCTGGTATATTGACTTTTAATTTCTCCTCATTCTTAACTTCCCAACTTAATGTTGTACAGCATCACAGGTCAGGGCAATGGAGTGCATAAGGCAGCTGCTTCTTAGATCTGGTGAAGCTTTGTTTTTGCTGCAGCTACTATCTCAGCATCATCTAGAACGTTTGGTTCAGAGTTTTGATGCCAATCAACGACAGGCACTGGTTCAATTGACATTCCATCAGCTAGTTTGTTCTGAGGAGGGTGATTGTCTTGCTACGGAGCTAACATCGGCTTTGATGGAGGTAAAAACAACTCAAAGAAAACCCTCTTTAAAGTTTTCCACTTACATAAGCTTTAATCATTAGGTATTGCTTCCTTAGAAAATTTAGCTGTTCTTTTATATGTGATTTTCCCATTCTGGATTCATAGTCACTTTCTCAATCAATGCCATCTATATCCTACAGTATTATATTGGTCCTGATGGGAGGGGAACAGTAGATGACATTAGTGGGAGATTGCGGGAGGGTTGTCCCAGCTACTTCAGGGAGTCTGATCACAAGTTTTACTTAGCCGTGGAATGCCTTGAAAAAGCTGCTGTAACTTCAGACCCTGTTGAGAAGGATGGTCTTGCTAGAGAGGCCTTCAATTTGTTAAGTAAAGTTCCAGAGTCTGCAGATTTAAGACCGATTTGCAAACGGTTTGAGGGCTTAAGGTGAGTATTGTTCAATGGCAGAGGCAAAAACCCTTAAGCCAGTGCTGTGCATTTGTTGTCTTTGATGTTGTATCCTGAACCTTTTGAGATGATAATTCAGATTTTATGAAGCCGTGGTGAGATTACCTCTGCGGAAGGCACAAGCTCTTGACCCAGCAGGCGATGCTTTGAATGACCAAATTGATGTGGCAATCAGAGAACATGCACTATTCCATCGCATACAGTGCTACGAAATAATTGGCAATGCTTTACGTTCTCTTAAAGGCGAGGCTTCACAGAGAGAATTTGGGTCTCCTGTGAGGCCTGCTGCCACACACACTGTGCTTGATAAGGCTTCTCAGAAGAAATATATTGGCCAGATTGTTCAGCTTGGTGTCCAGTCGTCTGACAGATCATTTCATGAATACCTGTATGGGACAATGATTGATTTAGGTCTTGAAGATGAGCTGTTAGAATATGGAGGTCCAGATTTAGTGCCTTTCCTACAAAATGCTGGCCATGAAGCATCAAAAGAGGTTTGTGTTTTTTCAAAAAAATTTAATGGCTGTATGGTTTAATATTCGCCCTCTTGGTTTTTAGTAAAGCAATAGTGTTTGTCTAATGTAGTGACTGCTGTCTCTGCTTAAATTTGAGTTTAATACTATCCAGAATTTTTTATTTCTTTCTCATAGGTTCGAGCAGTTTCTGCTGTTAGGTCTGCAGCTTCTCCAATCACTCATTCAGGATCATCCATCACTTCTAATCAAGCCAAATACTTTGATCTTTTGGCACGTTACTATGTCTTGAAGAGACAGCATCTGCTTGCTGCTCATGTGTTGCTAAGGCTTGCTGAAAGACGCACAACAGATGTGGGAGATGTTCTGACTCTTGAGCAGAGGTTGAAAGTTCTCTCTTTCTCCACTTCTCTTATCAGAAGTGAATGAAAACAAACATATTTTAGGCTTCTCCTTGACTAACTTGAGGCTAATATTGAGTGAAACATCTGGTGACATCTTAGCTCTAATTGAGCCACCCTTAAGCTACTTTTAATTGCTTGTTTTAAAAAGAAATGATTGTTCATTAAAAAGCACAGATCCCAAAATTGTATCAGTGCTCAACATGTGTCCAATTCAAAATTTTCTTTTTCTGAAATGACAAGTTTTCTCATGATTTGATTATTTTGTGAATGTCAGGCGCCAGTACCTTAGTAATGCTGTTCTGCAGGCCAAGAATGCAAGTGGTGGCAGTGGTATGGTAGGTTTTACAAGGGGTTCTGTTGACAGTGGATTACTTGATTTGCTTGAAGGGAAGCTGGCTGTTCTTCGGTTTCAAATTAAAGTAAAAGATGAACTGGGGTCTATTGCTTCTAGATTAGAATCTTCATCTGGCATTTCTGAGCCTGCCCAAAATGGATCTGTCCCTGATGGCAATGTGAACACAGAAATTGTGAAAATTGCACGAGAAAAGTCTAAAGAGCTTACATTGGATTTAAAAAGCATAACTCAACTATACAATGAGTATGCAGTCCCCTTTGAACTTTGGGAGGTGCATCTCTTCTCTCCTTCTGTTGCTTCTTTAGATACTTGAATAGCCATCCATGCTGTTCAGTCAATTTTAATTGAATCTTTGTTACCTGATTATCCTTAGCTGAGTGGACTTGTGTGTTGTTTGCTTTATTGATATATTACAATACACAACTACTAACTTTTTCTTTCATTTTACTACAAGATTTGGGATTAAGGCTATTTTGTTGTTTTTACTACGATATTAGTTGGGTTCCTTTGAAAATCTGTGAGAAAAGCCACTTTGTGAACTTTTTGATAACAACTATACTCGATTCTGGTTTTCATGCTTTTTGCTACTAGTTCTAATTAATTTTGAACAAATTATAGTACTTCTTTGGCTGCAATCATTGGTAACTATGATCAATACATCTGTATCATTTCCTTATGCATCTTTTGATTTTGTATACCAAATCATCTTCTATCAGTTGCATGAGTGTTTACAGGATAAGACTTCACAATGCAAAATAAAGAATGTAGAAAGTCCCCAAATTAAGCTGTAATTGATGCTCCACTTCATCTTCTATATGCTTAGATCGTTAGCATGCTGCTATTTTTTACCTTTTTTGCTCATCATATGAAGATTTTAGAGATATTTTATGGTACAAAATGTTCTGTATGACTTATATCAGCTACATAAAAAGATAGAAGCACACTGTGTATTCCTCATCAGTGACATTTGCTACTGTGAATTAAGTTATCTGCTTGAGTTTTTGTGGAGAGTGTCTGTTGTAGGTCTTGCAATTGTAGCATCTAAGGATAAGGTTTACACAACCAAGTAGTTTGGTTAAGTCTCCAAGGAACCAGAGCTGCTAAGGATACCAAACACATTGAAGTTAACAGCTCTTGACGCATATATTTGATGCCCAATGTCAATGTACAATTGCTTGATTAATGGTATCAGAGCCAATTCTTCTAGGATTTTAGTTTTCTTCTAAAATCATGTTAATTTAGTCCTATGGTGACTAGTGATAAGATCAACAAATTGGAATGTTAAGTACTTCTCTCTGACAACCTATCATGTAGAATAATTTTTTGTTCAACTACAACATCATAAAAATGCTATTGACAATTTGACATATCAATGGGCGTTTACCCTTTCATTTCATGTATGATCTGAACTCTTTGATGGAGTTATCTCAGAATCATGGCTGGGCACTGTTTTCTTTAGCAGTCATTTCCTGGAATCTGTTGCTTTCTTGGATACAGCTTCCATATTAAACCATCTGATTTATCTGGTAGAAGAAAATTTAGTCATGAGGTTACTGTGTAACTTTTTTCTGTTAGTTCGTGGCTTGTTTTAGAAAGGGTTTGTGACTGTATATTTTGTTTCCTCTAAGTCTTCTTGAATTTCCTATTGTAAATCTAAGGCACCAACACAAACCTTTCATCATATAAGTGGGTGGAGTTCTTTCACAATCCAATGTTTCTCCAACCTTTGGAGTAAGAGTTTTAGGATCTCTGAGGATTGATGTGGGTGGTTGCTAGGTTTGTCTTGCTTCTCTGTTTGAGTGGCTCCATTAGAATGGTTGTCTTAGATGTTTTACAGATCGCTACATATGATCTGTACTTGTCATGGTCTTTTACTGTAAATTTCCTCATTATTAAATAAAAAACATTGTGCTTTCTGTGTGTATATATTTGTGAATGCATCTATGATAAATATCTATACTTCTCCAAGTTTATAGTGGACTTCTTTCTTCAGACATGTCTAGAAATGCTTTACTTTGCAAATTATTCCGGGGATGCTGACAGCAGCATTGTGAGAGAAACCTGGGCTAGACTCATTGATCAAGCTCTTTCAAGGGGTGGCATTGCTGAGGCTTGTTCAATACTCAAGAGGGTTGGTTCCAACATTTATCCTGGTGATGGAGCTGTTTTACCTTTGGATACTCTGTGTCTGCATCTGGAGAAGGCTGCTTTGGTACAACACCACCTTTGCCATCTTTATCTACTCTCTTCCAACTAATTCTTTTTATGCAAGGATTTTCCAAATTTATTTTATAACAAGTGAATTTCTGAATCCTTTCAGGACCAAAATTGGATTTGCCTGTGATTTAACATTTTACAATTTGACGTTCATCCTCACAGAATGATTTCCTTTGTTTTCTACTTTCATAGGAGAGAGTGGAATCAGGTGTTGAACCTGTTGTTCATGAAGATGTACCAAGGGCTCTGGTTGCTGCTTGTAAGGGGGCTACTGAACCTGTATTGAACACTTATGACCAGTTACTATCAAATGGAGCTGTTTTGCCATCTCCCAACCTCAGGTTACGCCTGCTTCAGTCTGTACTAGTGGTACTCCGTGAATGGGCAATGTCTGTATTTGCAGAGAGGATGGGTACAAGTGCTACTGGAGCTTCTTTAATATTAGGTGGAACTTTCTCACTAGAGCAGAGGACAGTCCTTAGCCAAGGGATTTGTGATAAGATCTCAAGCACAGCAAACAGGTCAGCTTGTTGTGTCAGCTAGTGGCTTTTCCTCTCTTTTTGTCACATTGTCTTTGATAGAAAAATTTGCAAAAACATGTTTTAAGTGATGGTATGTTCTTGCAATCTGTAGGCACTTTGTTTTGGAGTAAACATGTGTAGCTAGCAATAAATCCTTGAATGATTGCTGTAATGCTTACCTTAAATAAAAAAAGAGAAATCCATGGAGGGCCTTGGGCATCATAGGGGAGCTTTCAAGCTTTGGATTTTTTTGTAGTGTTAGACAAGATGATAAATGGATGGTTTGACTAAAATTTTATAGAGCCTAAATCAAATTCTCTGCAAACTTGACATATTAAGTCATTCACTGTTGTAGAAAACAAGTCTGCCTGGAACATGAAGCTTTGAACCAAATGGTCAGGGGTAGAGGTTTTCTCAAATTTTCTGCGTTGTTTTGAAAATGGTGGGTTGGCAATTGTGCGGGGAATGACTTGGGGAAATCTCCAGTGCACTTCCTCATCAGGAAACAAATTCTTTGTCACTGCACATTTTCCAGTTCATGAAAGGAGTTATGCCCCACTTCTTAAAATTCTGTGGTTTGGGTATTGTTTGTTGCCTGGGTCAAATTCCGCACTGAACACCTATCTAAATAATTAAATTCTGAACACGTGCAATCATGCATTGCATTTTTTTTGGTTTAGAAGTCATTCATTGTTGGATCAACTGGGGCTACTAGCGAATTGCGGGGATGTTCCACAATGTTAGAGCAAGGGGCAATGTAAAGATTCTTTATTTTGTTCTTTTCTTTGGCCACACATACTGCAAAAATTTCTGCTAAGCAATAGCCACTGCTATTTATTGAAAGTTACAAATGAATTTTGGCATTCTGCAGTTCTCTATGTGGGAATTAATAAATGTAATTTCTGATGCTTCTTGTTCCATTATTTGTCTTTCTCCTGGGAACAGAAATCTGCCTCTACAAGTAAATAGAAAATTTCAATTATGAAATGCAATTTTTGTAATAGGTTTTTAGTTTAGTCGTAGGCTTGCTGCAAGTGGGGCTTGGATGTCAGTGGCATTGTGGGTAAGAGCCCTGAGTTTTAACATGATTAGTCAATGGTGACAACTGTTAATTTTGTGCTTCTACTGTTTGGTCTTTTACGGGACCCATTTTGATGTCCTATGATAATGAAATTTTCATTGGAAGAATGAAAAAGGGCCACAAAACCAGCACAACTGTTTCACTTTCTGGGGAATTGTTTGAGGAACCCTGCATAACATATTTTGAAATAAGCCTGATGTCTAAAGGAAACAATTTCCCAGTTACAAAAACTCATTATAGTGGTATCATAATTGTCTGGCTTAGGATGCTCAGCGATTTTTTTTTTTGAACAACCTCTATGATTAATTTTTTCCCAACCTTTTTTTTTTCATCTTATTGATATTGTTTTGGGCATAATATCATATCATATAATGTTTGTTTACTTATGCATCAGCCATAATCCAAAATGCACAATCACTTCACAAGTTAGTTTGGTTCTCTCTTGTACTAGAATACTTCTTGTTCTCATGTGGCTGCCTCATCTTCCTACTTGAATCATTCTCATCTCATGGAAAATGGAATATCAGGTACATGACAGAGGTGAGGAGGTTACCCCTTCCTCAGAGTAAGACGGAGGCTGTATATAGAGGATTCCGAGAACTGGAAGAGTCTTTGATAAGTTCCTTTTCTTTCGATCGATTTTGATTCTTCTATGTTCCATATTGTGTTGAGAAATTCTTACCAGAGTAGGGAATGTGAAGCTAATCGTTCCTGGAATGGAGTTCTGTAACAGCATGCCATGTCATTCCTAATTCTTCTAATGTAGTACAAATTCCTCATAGGATGCATGATATGATTCAACACCTAATGTCGTGGTGCTTCTGAGATAACCGTGATATTTTGATATGTGCTGCTCCCATCTGGTACACAAGATGAATAGTGAAGGAATGCCACTCTCATTGAGTGCAACGTGAACCATGCCGTTCTGCTTGTTGGGAAATCATCTGATCCCGTTGCAGCAGTGGGTTCGGCACGGACATTTGTTCTGTGCCGTGGACACTGTTAACCATAACCGAAGTTGGGAGGACAGTACATTGTATTCATTGCTGCCAGGAGAATGCTCTGGTTTTCGACTCATCATTCAGAGAGTAGCTAGGCTTAAACAAAGTTTGACAAGAAATCGTTTGACGCTTCCTGTGGATGCAATGTTTTTTACTAGCCGGACTGGCTAACCATTTCAACTTTGGAAAAAATGCTTTCATGCATTATTCAGACTTGGCAATATTCTTAGGGGGCTTAGTATTCCATTGATTGGTCAGAGAGCACAATTTCGGATGATTTGAGAAATCTTTAATAAAGTGTCCCTTTAAACCAAAGGTCTCAAAGACTTTCATTTTATTTGAACTATGCTAATGGGAATGGAAATCAAAGCAAAAGAAGATAAATGGAAGTTATCCAAAGAGAATAATAATAATAATAATAATAATATATTTTATATTTTTTTTTTCAATTCTTTGTGTTTGCAATATAATTATTATGGGTGTTTATTAAATAATTAATATATTGAATTTTAGTTAGTCAATAATTATTCCTATTCCACAAGATATTAGCATTTTTAGGTATCTCTTAAATTAATTTAGCTCGAAATATTTTTCCCACTACACAAAAACTGTTTAAACGGAAATGATACGGATAGGGAAGGTCCACTGGAAAAGTAAGGTCCACAAGCTCACAACGCTGTTAATCGCCGTTATTTTCAGAAAAAGAGAAAAAAGAGTTTTGATTAAAAAAAAAAAAAGAAAAAAGGAAAAAAGGATCACAATCTCTCTCGGGGAGCAGAGAAATCGAGAGAGGAGGCTGGAGGGGTGTGGGGGGGTTTTTGCTAGTTCTCTCTGCGTGTGAGTGTGCGTGTTGTCTTAGGTGGTGGCTGTTGTGAGCGGCATGGCCGACGCTCTGTCCGTGATTCCCCCGTCTGTCCTCCGTAATATCTCGGACAGGCTCTACGAGAAGCGCAAGAATGCCGCTATCGAGGTCTTTCTGTCTCTCTTTCTTTTTTTCTTTTGTTTTATTTGTTTTTTTTTTTCAATTTTTGTTGAGTGTTGATTTCTAGGGTTTTGGAAACAGTTTGATTTTTGTTTGAATGTGTGTGTGTGTGTGTGTGTGGCGTTTAGGTTGAGGGAATAGTGAAGCAGCTGGCGGCAGCAGGGGATCACGAGAAGATATCGGCGGTGATCAATTTGTTGACGATGGAGTTCACTTACTCGCCGCACGCCAACCACCGCAACGTTCGTAAAATGACCGAGAATTTTGTGGAATTTCGTTTAATTTTTTCTTTTTTTTTGGTCCTCAATAACTGTGAATAAACCTGAATTCTGGATCTTGATGTTTTGTTTAATGAGGAGGAATTGAATATTTATAGGGAGGATTGATAGGCCTAGCTGCTGCAACAGTTGGGTTGACTTCCGAAGCGGCACAACATCTCGAGGTATTTGATTGGAAGTAGTTTGTCCATTATTCTGAACCTTTTATTTATTTATTTATTTATTGTTTCTTTTGGGTTATGGCAAATATTTTTTACATCATGAGTCGGGGGATGTCATTTTAGAGAATGTGGGCTAATAATTTATTGAGTTTGCTACCTTCTTGGCAGCTTGTCACAGGGTACTAGGTTTTCAGTGAGTTTTGTCTGTTAAACTAGTTGATAGGAGAAGACTGTTGTAGTTAACTAGGAAGATGTGGAGGGACCAAATAACACCTAACTGTCAACTTTTTTTGAACAGTTATTTCTCTCTTTCAAGGAGTAAATAAGGTCAGCGGGTATGAATAAATGTTGCGACTAAATTTATGTCAACTGGAACGGTTGAAAGATATAGCAGCCAGTATCTTGCGACTAAATTTATGTCAACTGGAATGGTTGAAAGATATAGCAGCCAGTATCTTTACAATTTATGAACTTTTTTTTTAAATGTTATTTGAGTTCTTTCCCTCTATTTAGACTGTAGCTTTTCTATTCATTGCTTCTTATGCTTCTCCTAATATGCTACTTGTTTGAATGCATATTGCCAGCAAATTGTGCCACCTGTTCTTAATTCTTTTTCTGACCATGATAGCAGAGTTCGTTATTATGCTTGTGAAGCTTTGTATAACATTGCAAAGGTAAGAATGGAACTGGATTTTATTCCCACCTTTTCTGGGCCCCACTTCCTCGCTGGTATCCATGGGTCCTAATCTTCTCTTGTTCTGATCTGCAGGTTGTGAGAGGCGATTTTATAATATTTTTCAATCAAATTTTTGATGCTTTGTGTAGACTTTCTGCTGACTCAGATGCCAATGTACAAAATGCTGTACACCTCTTGGATCGACTTGTAAAGGTGAAAAAAAAAAACTTAAATTATCCACAAATTACCTATAACTGTTGGAATCGTGCTTTCATAATCTATTTTAATGAAACAGGATATTGTTACTGAAAGCGATCAATTCAGGTGCATTACCATCGGACTTGTGGTGAAAAGTTGGTGGAAGATATACAAAATTTATTTGATGATACAAAAGCTTGATTTCTTTTTTGTGTTTTTGTGTGATGGTGTTCTCTGTCTCAGCATTGAAGAATTTATACCAGTGTTGAGAGAACGTATGAATGTCTTAAATCCTCATGTCCGACAGTTTTTGGTGGGATGGATAACTGTGTTGGACAGTGTTCCAGATATAGATATGCTGGGCTTTCTTCCAGATTTTCTTGATGGTAAATGATATTTGTCCCACATTTTATTTGCTGCTTGCTGTTTAATGCTTATGAACTCACAATCTTTTGTTAAATCTCAGGTTTGTTTAATATGTTGAGTGATTCTAGCCTTGAAATACGACAACAAGCTGATTCTGCTCTCTCAGAGTTTCTCCAAGAGATTAAGAATTCACCGGTAAGATTGTTGTTGGACCTAAATCTCAAAGATTTCTGTATTTTTGGCTTCCTCATTATTTTTTCCAAAAAAGAAATACAAGAAAGGATTGTTTCTCATTCCTGTTCACTTGCTTTGGAGAAAATCTTTAAGCAGTTTCTTCTGTTTTCTTTTCTTTTTAAATCCATGTTTGTTTCTTTTTCTCATGTAGGGATTATTTCACTGACATTGTGTGTTAAAGATAAAAATCAATTCTTCTGTTCATATCAAATTTTCTAACTTTAATAGTACTACTGTTGAAGTCTGTAGATTATGGTCGCATGGCTGAAATATTGGTGCAAAGGGCAGCTTCTCTAGATGAATTCACTCGGTTGACAGCTATAACATGGGTAAAAAGATTCACTATACATGTTTCAGTTTAAATGTGTTAGTACTTATTACTATGCATTCATGTCTCTACTTCTTTGATCATGCATGTGCATGTATGGCTTTGCTTTCAGTTTGTTGTTACCATTCTCTACTGTATTTTTACCTGCGGTATCTCTTACAATTCTACTTACAGTTCATTTCTTTTGCAATATCTCAGATTTCTTGTACTCCTATTGACTCTGCAGATCAATGAGTTTGTAAAACTTGGTGGGGACCAACTTGTTCCATATTATGCAGACATACTGGGAGCCATTCTGCCCTGTATATCTGACAAAGAAGAAAAAATCAGAGTGGTAAGATGGCTTTATCTTTTTGAAAAATACATTTTGACTGCTAAACTGTCCTGAACCTTCTCCTTTTTATTGTTTCTTTTATCTTCTTCTAAATATAAGGTTGCCCGTGAAACAAATGATGAACTTCGTGCAACCAAAGCTGATCCTGCAGAAGGATTTGATGTTGGAGCAATCCTTTCAATTGCACGGAGGTGTAGCTCTTAACAACTTGGAGAAAAAAATTAGAGCAGTTAAAACAATTAGAAAAAAGTGCAAACAAGTGTTCTGGCATTTTTTTTTATATTTTCTGCCTCAGCACAAGATTGACTCGTTCTATTCTTCAGGGAATTGCATACAAAGTGGGAGGGCTCTCGAATTGAGGCATTGCACTGGATATCAACTCTTTTGAACAGACATCGTCCTGAGGTAATTGGAACTAGCTGCCAATGATTTGCATGTCTGCCTTTTTTGGGTTATCTGAGAAGCAATGTCATTAGGTGAAAATTGAAAAGTTTATTTTAATATTGATGGGTCTATTCCGCTTAATTATATTTCATCAAACATGGTAACTGATGAGGTAGGTTGAGAGAGGTGGTTTCTTGATAATGTCTTTGAGCAATGAAGATTTCCTTACTGTTTATTTTCATTGTTGCTTTTATTGAAGCATTTGTTGGAGAATTAGTTTTCCCTTTTTTCTTTTAAGTGTGGATTGCCAGGGGCTAAAGTATATATAGCCTCATCATATGGCACTATTTTATCATGCAAAAAACCCCTTCACTCTTTTTCCTTAAGCTAGTCACACAGTTGTGATGAAATTGATGTGCACTCACTCACGCAACACATTGTAGGTGAACATTTCAAATGAACATATCTGCTTTAGACTCTTGGCTTTAAGTAATTTCATATGGCATTATGATTTAATCCAGTACTGGCATAAACATTCTATGTGGCATGAGATACATAGGATAACATGACAAGTATAGAATGCTTAAATTTTTTGTTATGTTTATTTTGGAGCTGTTGGCTCTAAGGAACTTCATTTGATGCTATGATTTTAATGCCAAAACATGCTGGCTGATTATTCTCAGCATTTGTTTGATTATGAGGGTCTTGCATATGGATGAACATTCTGTGTGGCATGGGATTCAGAAGATAACATGATGAATGTGAAATTGTACTTTTTGGTAATATTCAACATGGAGCCAGCAGGGTTGGTTGATGACATGGTGATTGCTGTGTGAACTAATTGGTGATAGACTCAGTGACCAATGGCATATGTGCCTAGGATTCTTTTGGAAGCTTCTCATGGGACAATCTCAAAAGGCTTGGGTTGAAGCTTCCCATTTGGCACTTTTGGTAGATTTGTGGGCACATAAACCAAATATGGAGTATAATGACAAAATAATGTGTATGTGATGATATCAATGTTTGGTTTGTCAACTGTTAATTACCAAGCACTTTTGGCTTCTTGAAATTTTTAATTTGTAATTGTATTTCTTCTTGAGTATTGAGATTGATTGTCCTTTTTGTTACAATGAGAATGACTATCTTGATGATAGCGGGTTAATTTTCCATGTGAAACAGGTATTGTTTTTTTTAAATGACATATTTGATACACTATTGAAAGCGCTATCAGATCCTTCTGATGAGGTATATTTTGGTTGTTGGTAGTATATATATATATATATATATATATATATATATTTAACAGTTTTGGTCAGTTTTCTTCTTTATTTGTTTCTTTTCATCACAATCATAGCCAGATTCTGTCTCCATATAGCTGCAACTGCCGCCTCCCTTTTCTTTTCAATCATTGGTTTCCCCCTCTGTCTTTGTGTGTATGGCCCATATATGGATAAAGCAAACATTCAAATTGTGTCTTGCACTGGATTTTCATTTAATTGTTGGTTTCCTAAATATCTCCCTAGGTGGTACTCCTGGTTCTTGAGGTTCATGCATGCATTGCTCAAGGTCCACAACATTTCCGCCAGCTTGTTGTCTTCTTAGTGCATAATTTTCGTGTTGATAATTCTCTTCTGGAGAAGTGAGTATTTCTCTCATTGCTTGTTGCTTTTACCTAATTCTTGCAATCTAATGTGTCCGTTGTAGTAACTTTATGCATAACAAACATCATCATTTTGTTTCTTAGGCGTGGTGCTTTGATAATTCGACGACTCTGTGTACTTTTAGATGCTGAAAGGGTGTATCGAGAACTCTCCACAATACTGGAGGGGGAGGCTGACTTGGATTTTGCATCCATCATGGTTCAGGTCTAGTTATTTTCTTGAAATAAACATGTATTACATGAGTGGATGTGCCAATACTTACTTCAGAAAATGAAGTGTCTTAAAATGTTGTGTCTCCTACATAAAGTTGCCTTCATGTATCATAACTGCTTAAAATTGGCAAAATTTTCTCTTAAAAGTGTTTTATTTTTTGAGCTCTACTGAACTTTTTCTTGTATTATCTTCAGGCGCTAAATTTGATTTTACTCACATCATCTGAATTAGCTGAACTTCGAGATCTTTTAAAACAGTCGCTGGTGAATGCTGCTGGGAAAGACTTATTTGTTTCCTTGTATGCTTCATGGTGCCATTCACCTATGGCAATTATAAGCCTTTGCTTGCTAGCACAGGTATGGAACTTTGTCATGGGTGTCCTCCTATGCTCAAATATTCTCTCTCCCATTCAGTGAACAATTTTATTACTTACTTTATTGTTTATGGTATTGTTGCAGTTGTGTTCATATTTGGTTTTCTTCTCACAGATGTACCAGCATGCAAGTTCTGTGATTCAATCACTGGTGGAGGAAGACATAAATGTCAAATTCTTGGTCCAGCTGGATAAATTGATTCATTTGCTAGAGACACCAGTTTTTGCTTACCTTAGATTGCAGGTGCAAAATTGATGAAAGAGTTTATTTTTCTCTTAGTTCTAAATGTTTTGCTGTGAAATTGTGAATGAGTGTTAAGCTTTATTCATAATTGGATAAAGGTTTTTGTGCCGTTGCATATTCTTTGATCAGTTGGCTTTTGCTTGCATATTATTTTGTCACAGTATTATTTTGTGGCCATCTTTGACTGATGTCTTAGGTTGAAAATTAATATGCTGGCTGAAGTATTTTTTGTCAGCATTGATGCTTTCCTCTAGTTTGATAATGTTGTTGCTTGCAAGATTGCTTTGCATGCATTTTCTTTCTTGTTTGATTGTGATGACATGACCCCTCATCATCCTATGCAGTGGCCTCTGATGTGAAAAATTTTTCAGTAGGAAGTTTTGTGTATTCATTGTAAGGAAATAGTGTATGATGTTTGATTGTGTCTTTGTTCGACTGCTGTGCATGATTCGGCATTCCTTAGCTGCTCTTTGTATTTTGAGAATGAAATTATTGGCTGGTCTGTTTTCTATTGCATTACTTTATCTAATTGAATTATTTTGTTGAGACATTTTGTGGTTTTTGCAGCTTCTTGAACCTGGAAAATATAAATCATTGTTAAAAGCCTTGTATGGTCTTCTCATGTTACTTCCTCAGGTACACCTGGAGTGACATGCTGTTTTCTTTGAAAATTCTTTTTTGTTTTTTCTTTAACATTCTGTGCATAAAAGTGGATTTTCCCCAAGCACAACAAAGCATGTATGCAAGTGTTTGAATGTCTTTCACATGATTGAGAAGCATGGATGCTATGTAGATGTCTATACTTGGCCAGAGAGAATAAATGGAAGGAAATTCTAGTATGGCATTTTCTATTCCTAAACTTTTGTCAGCCGCTGGGGTTGTTGATTTTGGCTGTTTGTTTATAGAACTCATGCAATTATGTGATTCTTGAATGCAGCAAAGTGCTGCTTTTAAGATTCTATGGACTCGTTTGAAGGCTGTACTGCCATATTCTTTCAATGGTGAGCAATTTAAGCGAACTTCTTCAGGCAACCCCTATTCCCAAATTTTACACCACACTCTGAGCGGATCACAGATCTCTGAGGATGGTGATGCCAACGAGGACGTTGGGAATTCCAGTTCCCATAAAGGAATTAACTTTTCTTTAAGACTCTACCAGTTTGAGCAAATGCAGCGCCAACATTGGATGCATGGAAAAGCACAGGCTCAATCTCGCAACAACTCCATTTCATCAAAGGTTTGTATTCTTTTTGCTTCTTTGTGATTTTTTTTTTCTTTTTTTGGTTACTTGATTGTTTCTTTAATGGTCTTTTTTTTTTATTTTGTTTAATTGGAGTGAAAGATCCAATTAAAGTTCATGGCTTGGACGTTTTGTGAACATTAATAGGTAGGGTGGTTAACTTCCCCCTTTGTTTTTGGACATTTTAAGGAAATGTAGCTTCTAGCAATGATGTTCAGTTTAGGCTGTGTGCTGATCGAGTGGGTTTTGGGGGAGGGGGGGTGCGTTGTTGAACGGCAAAAGGCACCTTGGCTTGAGAAGAAAATATGTGGTTTGCTCTCAAGGTGATGGCGTTCTAAAGCAAGTCATTAGGTGATTTCCATAACGAATTGTGTAGTAGGCCTATAATGACTCACGGTCCTCCCCATTGTGAAGTAGTGTCAGACATGATGCCTGCTGTGCCTATTTGGCAGAGCTCATATAATCCGCCGTGATCCTAGCGTATGAATATGCTTGCTTATCCTGTCCATAATTCCAATGTGTCTTTACTTAGGGCTGTATTATGTCCGGTTGTATGCAGGATGTACAAAGACCAGTAGAACCCCAACGACAACCTTCTGCAGCAAACATGAGCGGGCCTCCCTCGAGATCATCGAGGAGAGGTCCAGGGCAGTTGTAACTTTAGTTATTTTGGTGCTTCCTGTCTTCAACTTTGGGGCAATTTGCAGTCTTCTGAGTTCACAACAGCAGCCATGGATGAGATCTCGCATAACTTGTAAAAATTGTATATCCTAGATTGATCTGTCAATTTTAGTTAAAAGCCTGGGTTATTCCTTTTTTGGGAGGGGAGCTTTTGTATTGACTGTGCCCCGGTGGTTTTGTCGTTTTTTAATTGGAAACCGTGTGGGCAAGAGCAAAATGTTATATAGAGAATCCGGTTTGCTTTGGGGAAAATTTTTAAAAGATTTTTACTGTATATCTTTTGCCTTAATAATTTTTTTTTTAAATGAAAAAGGGGGAAAAGGAAAGAGAGAGAGAGAGAAAAAAAAAAAAAAAAAAAAGACACTTCCTTCACGTTGGTAGCTCATCTGGTGAGCGCCATATTATTATTATTATTACCATAAATCCTCTTCGACGTGCGTTAACTTGACAAGGCGAAAAGCTGAAGCAATGAACTAATAATATAGTCGTTGATAATACCTCCGAATTCTGAAAGCCTGAAGAGAATAAAAATAGGAGTCCAATGCCCAAACCCATCATTTGCAGGGTTAGTATGAAGGCTGAGAGCGAGCGCTTCCACAAGTGGCAGAGGAGAGGAGAAAAAAGGGGGAGTTTGCCAAGAACATTCCTGGAATGTCCAAAAATGGCACCATCAAAGCTGTGCTCCAAATGTCCCAAGAGCCAGGGCAGGGCAGGGCAGGGCAGGGCAGGGCAGGCCGAAAGTGCTGGAAGGTGGGCACCATGGACACAGCCCCCCCCCCCCATCATCATCATCCTCCTCCTCCTCCTCCTCCTCTGAATAGTTCATCTTATTTTGTAGATTAATAAATAATATAAATTAATAATTCATCATAATTTCATTACTAATTACTTATTTATTAATTTATTATAATATAACTGCATTGTCACTTTGAAGAATTATTTGTTAAGATCCTATATTTAATAGGCTCATATCAATCCTTGTAACTTAATAACGATAATGTGCTACAAATCAGGGGAAATGCAAACAGAAACAAAAACAAACACTACCCCAAATCAAGAAAACCAAACCTGCCCATGATTTGTGGGTTGTCTGATCAATCCCTCCCCAAATCTGTCATTTGCAACCAAAAAATATCATTTAACTGTCACCCCACAAAAATATAAAAATAAATGAAATAAAAATTCCAACAGAAACAACCTAAAAAAGAAAAGAAAAGAAAAGAAAAACCTACACTCTGTTTTAAGCTTCAAAAGAAAAACCATATTGAAATTCCATTGGCTTTTTCCTCCATTATTCATTCACTGAGAACAGCAAAACCTAACCAAAAAAAAATTAAAAAAAAAAAACCCAGAAGCCTATCCCTGTTATTATTGGATTTGGGGGGAATTATGGGTGGATTTAAAGGCCTGTTCCACCGGAAAAAATCCAAGAACCCCGATTCAGCAGCCGAATCACCGACGTCCGCGACGGCCCTCTTCACTGGATCCAGGACTCCGTCATTGAAGCTGAGACCCTTGGTGGAGGAGCTCGAGCAAGTGTTCAAGAAATTCGACGTTAATGGAGATGGGAAGATCTCGTCGTCCGAGCTGGGCTCCATAATGTCCAGCCTCGGCCACGAGTCGAAGGAGGAGGATCTTCAGAAAATGATCACCGAGTTCGACGCCGACGGCGACGGCTTCATTGATTTCAACGAGTTCGTGGCATTGAACACGCAAGGGATCGACTACGAGGAGGCGATGGAGAATTTGAGGGACGCGTTCTCCGTTTACGATCTCGACGGAAATGGATCCATCTCCGCGGAGGAGCTGCATAAGGTGCTCAACGGCCTCGGCGAGCAGCACTCCATTGCCGAGTGCCGGAACATGATCAGTGGGGTCGACAGCGACGGCGATGGGATGATTGATTTCGAGGAGTTTAAGGTCATGATGATGATGGGTGCCAGGTGGGACTCCATGGAAGGTGTTCGTGGGACCAATGGCTAAGCGGCGGTCGGCCATGCCATGGTGGCATTATTCTCTGGCTTCTTTCTGTTTCATTTCTTTTCTTCTTTTTTGTTTCTTTTTTTTTTGTCTCAAAAAATTTAGGTTTCTAATTTTTTTTTCTTTCTTTTCTTTTTAATTGAAAAAATTGGATTGGTGGAATGATCTATGAAAATTTTTAACATCACACTATTTTTATTTTATGGTGAACATTTGGTATATTTATTTTCATTGATTCTAAATTTTCGGTTTTTTTTTTTTCCCTTATTTTTGTTCTTTCATGTTCAATTGATGGCACTGTTTAATGCAAATAATAATAATAAATTTAAAATAAAAAATATAAACACAATAAATAGACTTTGATTACGATGAATGAGTTCCTACTGACAACGTGTCAGCCTAGCCTAGCCTAGTTAATGTTAAGACTCGATTTTAATTTAAAATTACCATAATTAATTTCAATCTAAAATTAGATTATTGATATATTTATATTGATTTTTTTATAATATTTTTTTATTAAAAAAAAGAGAAAATTTTACCAAGTAATATTCTTGCTCATGTCATATAAAGCATATTAATTATCATTTTGAGATCGTTTTTTAATGATTCAATTTTTTTAAGATCAACAAAATATTATAAAGATATTAATTATTAACAACTCATCTCTCTCTCTCTCTATATATTTATATATATATATATATATATATATATTGTCTTTCATTTGAAAGAAAAAAATAAATAAACATTATTTTAAGTATTTAAACTTAGATTAATGAACAATAATAATTCTAAAATTATATTCGAACTTGAGTTAATGGAAGGAATGCGTGGAATTATCATTAAATTTTTACATTATTAATTGTAATAATTCAAAATGACATGAAATATTTTGTGGTATTATTATTATTACTATATTATTGTTGTTGTTGCTCTTAATATATAAAAAAAAGAAAAAAAATAAGAATTAGAGGGTGTAAATTTTTTTTTAATTTTATCTTAGAGCCCATTCTAAGATTAAGAAAATAATAATAATTTTTTTAAAAAAAAAATCTTTTAGGGACGAAAGAGATTATTATGCCTAATGATTACAAGAATGCACGAAAAGCTGACAAAAAAGAAAACAAAAACCAACCAACCTTTTGAAACGACCCACTTAACTAACTAATGTTTTCACCATTGAAGTGATTGTTAAATTAAAAAATAAAAATATTTAAGATTTAATGAATTTAATTGGTATAATAAGAATTGAATTGATAAATTTGATATTTAATATTCAATAAAGAAAAATATTTTTTATAATTAAATTTTAAAATTTTAGTATGAAGAATTTTTACAAATTAATTAACTCATACAAACAAATCTAATTCATTGATTTTCAATTAAATAAGTTAATTTATTAATTTTTATAAAATAAAAAAATCAAATTAAATTATAAATCAATCATCAATTTTATCAATCCGCAACTCTTTTAACTTTGCACTTAACACCCTAATCTAAGACCTGCTAACATAATCTGACCCTACACCTAATTTTGGTTAACTAATGGGTGAAACAATGGTGTGAGTTGCATGCCATTTTTAACCATGTCCACTCCCTCCAAATTTTTATTTCTTTTTTCTTTTTCTCTCAAATTGTTATAGAAAAAAATAAAAGTTTATTGAATTTGTCTATTATGGAATATTTTATTAATTAAAAACCTAAATTTTTATCTTAAAATTACCAATTCCAATAATGAAAAAGAGTATAAAATTTATGGAAATAGAGAAAATTATCTTTCATAACTTGAATAAGTCTTTTAGTGGACATAAGAAAAGGTTTATCGAGTTTTGGGGGGGGGGGAAATTAATATGGTATTTTATTTTTGCTCTTTTTTGTTATAATAGAAATTATTTAAGAAATGATAAGAGTTGGTAGGTAATTTTGGACTAAGAAGACTAAATAATAGAAATTCACATTGTTTTTCTAGTATAATCTAATTTAAATAAGTCAAGTTAACTTGATTTCAGGTATAGGTAAAAATAAAGAATTTAAATAATACATAATTAAAATAAAAATAATAAAATAAATTTATACAATAAAAAATTGTCTAAATTATGTTTTAAAAGTAATTATAGTAAATATATTTATCATTAAAAAATTATCGCCAGTATATTTACTTTATATGCTATTTTATTTTTTATTTTTTTTTGAGAGGAATTTCATATGCTATTTCAAAAAAATAAAAAAAAAAAGATGGAATACTCAAATAATGTGATGGAATATTTTTTAAAATTGAAAATCTCGAATTTGGTTTAATTAAAATAAAATTAATATATATATATATATATAAAGTCTTGTAGAGTTTTCTGGGACCGTCTCAGTGTAAACTACAACATCCTTCCATTCCATGGCTGCCACAAAGCTGGTAATGGCCACCATAGCCCGCAGCCGTCCGCTGTCCCGCGCGGCGGCTACGGCCACTGGCTATTTTCCTGCGCGACTGGTCGCACACCCACCGGACCTCGTCAAATGGGTGAGGCGTGAAGGTGGGTTCGTTCACCAGTCTGTAAGGATACTGGTAGATGGGTCCAATGGCCTCGGTCTTGTTGCCACTGAAGAAATCCCAAAAGGGTCTCAACTCATTGCCTTGCCTGATCACATTCCCTTGAAATTTGGGCCCTTTGAATCCGACGGTTCAGATGATGAGGCTATCTCTGTTTTGGTTAATTTGGCTCAGCAAGTTCCTGGTATGCATTACAAGATTGTCTTTTTGTCTTCGAGGGAGTTTTCTAGTTCACTTGTTGTTTGGGACGGTTTTGTGTTATGGTCATTTGTGCATTTTGGCGAATATAAAATGTTCAGTTTCTACTCAGTTGACCATTAGTGCTATAGTAAGTTGGGTACATCGAAATTAAAGCACATGTTTTTGTGGGAATTTGAAGGAGTTGAACCCTCAACCTCCCCCAAGAGCATTGGAATTAAAATTGGCTTCTTTAGATGTAGACTTCAATAAGAAGTTGTAAATTCACTTTGAATTTCCTTAGGGCTTTCAAATACTTGAAAATTCCTATTATGGTGAAGAATTAATTATGAAATTAAAGACAAATTCGTTGCCCGTTGTTGCACGCAATGCAACTGTTGTTCTTTGTCATTTTATTGCAGGATGTTTCAAAGTTGTTGTTTGGGGTGTGGTTCGAGATTTTTTTGTTGTCTGCAGTTCAAGTGATCATTGCCTTTTTTAGTTGTTGGCCAAACTAGGGAACTTTCTCTGCAGCCTTGGTGCTTGATATGTCTTACTTCTTAAAGGACTAGGATAAGGATTGTACTGGCAAGTCAAAATGATAAGTGAGCTATGATCAGTAAAATAGCATTCAAAACTGTGAAAAGTTGCATTGGATTCACCACCATGTTTCCTTCTCGTTGCCATAGAAGGATGAACCTTGGTGTAACGATAACGTTACTCCATTGGGAACAACCTCTTTGTG
Source organism: Ceriops tagal (assembly GCA_021533255.1). Taxonomy (NCBI): domain Eukaryota; kingdom Viridiplantae; phylum Streptophyta; class Magnoliopsida; order Malpighiales; family Rhizophoraceae; genus Ceriops; species Ceriops tagal. The sequence goes on along the minus strand of CM038610.1, from coordinate 1,531,284 downwards.
AAAGCAAGATTATGGTTTCATACATTTAATCCTTCCTCAAACCCCACAGGTAAGAGCCTTGTGTAGTAGAAGGGGCTTTTTAGGTTTAAAACTACCCTACCAGTTTAGATGGAGTTATGTTTCACAAAAGAAATGCCTTTGAAATGGCTGTCAATTGGAAATCAAAGCAGCATATTTTCCATTTTTTCTGGATATTTGTAGATTCATTTATTTTCACTTCTTATGGAAGGTGAAGTTGTTGCAGCAATTTTTAGGTGGCTAAGCACTTTACATCCACGGTTGGTATGTTGAGACCTTGTAATGATTTTTTGGGCATTATCAGTTAAGTCAAATCTTGTGACCGTAGGCAATCACATGCTCATAGCATTGGCTGTTTAATGTCTACATAATTATAATCCATTCTCTCCCACAATAGTGCACATGCCAATATCCTCATTGCCCAAGTTTTTTAGTTCGTTGGGGCCAGACTGGAGCTAGGAGTAAGAGCCGAGCAATTCTTGGTGGTTTTAAGCTTTTCCAGGATATATCTTTGCTCCTTTTGCCCTCTCTATTTATTCAGCATCAAAGTGTAGGTTTTTATTTTTCTTTGGCCAAAAAAAAAATGTTAAAATAGATTATCAAAATCTTAGTATGAGAATTAGGTCTAGCAGTCTAAGAAATTTGGTTCTTGTGCTGTTAGACAAATTATCAAGGATCCATTCTGCAGTTGTAGTGGTTTATGGATGAATATATTTCCTGAGGTGCATCTCTCTCTCTCTAATTATTATTTTGATGGTCTTTCTGAGTTGTTTCTAAATCCTCATTGACATTGCTCTATCTTACATACAACAACTCTCATAATTTCTTACATTTGATCTCACAACAATAGCATAGCCTAATTTTCATAACAGCATTGCCTAATCCTTGTAATATCATGCATTTAATTCTGTCTATTTTGAAAATTAGGCACAAGGAACTTGGTTCTTTCACTGTTAGATGAACTGCTTGCATGTAATTGGATACATTTGATGGTAGACAACAAATTGGAAATTCAATCATTGTATATGCTGCTGAATGAGATCTCTTTGTGCTTGAAGAAAGCTTAATGCTGCATTTCTTGTTTCCACCAAACCATTCTCACACAGACTTGATTCTTGGTCTCTGTAAAAATGATGCATACACTACTGCAGTTTAACAAAATTCCCTTTAATATGGTCAGATATACACAAAATAAATGCTGAGCAGTGGCATCAACCGTGATTGAAAGATGTTATGCCAGCGTCCTTAACGGTTGCTTGATTCTGTTGCAATGATTAGGAGTTTAGTTGGGCTCAATGGCAGTATAAGTTGGTAGGAGTGCCATCTGCCTTTGCTCTTTAAGGTTGAAACAGTGATTAATATAATCAATATAAATTGAAGCTGAAGTTTATGTGCACTAGGATCCATTTGGTGCCTGTAGCAGATACAGGGATGAATTATTTGCTTTTTGATCCTCATTAATTTTATACATGCACAGACGTGCACCTACTCATGCTCATAGTAATTGTTTTCACACATTTTCACTCAGGACAATCTTATTGTTTTTTTTTTTTTTTTAAAAAAAAGTGCTATATTATAACACCTTGGAATCCTACTCCTATACTAAATCAATATCATGTAGTTATCTTTGTCGATATAGGTTGGTAACCCCAATTGTTTTAAGTTAGGGTGTTTACACTTTTGAAAATGAGTAAATCGGATATGTGGGAGCAATTTGGCAGAGGAACTATGGGCGATGAAATTGGGCTTGAAGCTTCTGCAAGAAAGAGCAAAGGTTGGATCCTTTTGGTGGCCGTACATCAGCAACCTCCCTGAAACTTACAGTGTTCCCATCTTTTTTTCCGGGGAGGACATAAAGAACTTGCAGTATGCTCCTGTTCTTCATCAGGTAACCAATTGAGAAGCTTGAAAGCCTATCTCTGCTTCTGAATGTGAGTTTCTAAACTCTTAGGGGCATCAGGGAAACTGCAAAATTCTGCCTGGAATATGAATATGTACTTATTTTAATTTTGTCTGGTAATGAAAACAGGTGCACATTAATCCATCGTGATTGACCTTAAATGGCTTAAATTATATTCTTGCTTATGGATTGTCATCATCGTGTCGGTTACAAAGCCATTTCTTGTTTCCTGAAATGTCCCTTAATTTGTATACTTGGCTTTCATTGTAACCAGCTGGTCGTATTTGTACCAGGTCAACAAACGATGCCGGTTTCTTCTTGATTTTGAGCAATATGTCAAGCGTGCTCTTGAAAACTTGAAACAAACTGATCACCCTTTTGCTGGTCAAGTTGTAGATGCTTCGTCTCTTGGATGGGCAATGTCAGCAGTCTCATCTAGGGCATTTCGATTGCATGGGAAAAAGCAAGCAGATGGGTCCCACAGTTCTGTCCCCATGATGCTTCCTCTTATTGATATGTGCAACCATAGCTTCAACTCAAATGCACAAATTGTTCAAGAACAAGCTGCTGAGAATGCAAATATGCATATTAAAGCAAGTTTTACTGTTTTCTTTCTCATATTTTGCTGTCCTAGATTTGGATCAAGAATGAAAGAATGTTACAGAGTAAACACTCAACCTCCTCCCTTCTCTGTATCCCATGACAGGTTGTGGCTGAAACTCCAATTAAGCAGAATGATCCTATATTGCTCAATTATGGATGTTTGAACAATGACTTTTTCCTGCTGGATTACGGCCTTGTGATTCCTTCAAACCCTTACGAGTGTATTGAGCTCAAATATGATGGAGCTCTTCTGGATGCAGCAAGCATGGCTGCTGGGGTATCTTCTCCTAACTTCTCCTCTCCAGCTCCATGGCAGCAAGAGATCTTATCCCAGTTAAATTTACATGGTGAAGCCCCTATTCTCAAGGTTTGTGTTTCTCTTTTGATCATCCAACTTTTGATACACCTTTTGAAGTATTCTCAAGGTTGAATTTATATGCTGTGCCTACTCTGAGCAGTTTCATGTGACTCTGGCTCAAAAGAACTGGTTATGCCATCACTAGTTATTGTCAAACTGTCTTTCCTCTGTAATTTTTAAGTTCTTCAAAGCTAAATCTTATGTTTTGAGGTGCAACATCATACTTGAGGAGTAGCATTTGCATATATGTTTTGTCATTGGTTAATTTTCCAAGAGAGCTGCTGGGAAGGGTTTTGACAGAAAAAGGAAAAAAAAAAAAAAAAGATCTCCCCTTGTTTGTTATATGCAGGGAGAAATGGCAATAAATTTTGCTTTCACTGGTTGGTATAACAAGTTTTTAGCTAAATTCCCCTCATTCTTTATGCAAAGTAGCGTTTGATTGTTCACACTGGTGACAGACAGCTTGATATACAAATTAGCTTACACAAACAGCATTTTTTTAAACAAGATTTTCGTTTTCTTGAATTCAACCAGAGTCAACTATTTAGCTGTGCATCACCTTTGGTTTTTTGCCACAGGTAACCTTAGGAGGTAAGGAGCTGGTAGATGGACGTTTGATGGCAGCCCTTAGAATAGTGCTTGCAAATGACATGGAAGCAGTGCAAAAGCATGATTTGAAGACTCTTAAATCTTTATCAGCTAATGTGCCTCTTGGGACTGCAAATGAAGTAGCTGTCTTTCGTACTGTTATTGCACTATGTGTGATCGCACTGGGGCACTTCCCTACCAAAATAATGGACGATGAATCTTTATTGAAACAGGGTGTTTCGGCTACAACTGAACTAACTATTCAGTTCAGAATACAGAAGAAATCAGCTATAATAGATGTGATGAGAGATCTCACAAGGCGAGTTAAGTCACTAGTGGCTAAAGGCACGGCTACTGCCGAAAGCTAATCTGGGGAGGGACGTCCTTAATCATAGTTTGCTCATTATCAAAGATCTCACCATTTGAATCCTGTCATGCACGTTACCATCGCCCATTTGCTTGTCCTTTATACTTCTACCTTTGTTGTCTTTGTTTGTCAGATATTTTGACCCCAATGTGATACAGAGATGCCCTGTGATCAGTTATGGATCCTGTTTGATATTATATCAATGCCATATACTTCGGTTATTCCCTGAGTGAGCAATGAAAGAAGGGGGTTCTTTATTTTTGTCTCTTTCTTTTATCTCAAATGATTGTTTGCTGAGATCATATTACAGAAAGGTGTCCCTGAAAGTGAGCAATATTTCGTTACACAATGCTGTGGATTGAATGTGTAAGTAGTAGGATGCAAGCTAAAAAACAATTGTGTAAGATGTTATCTGCGCAAAAAAAAAAAAAAAAAAAAAAGCCCTGTTGGATTGATGGGTTTTTGTCAGGCAACCGCGGTGAGATAAGTATCTGTGTGTCCTAAACAGAAACCGGTGCTTTGGATTAGTCATTAGTCACATTAAAACAAAAAATGTTTCCAAGCCAATTTTCATTTATATGATATTCGTCGCTGGAGTAAATATGTTCTGATTCATGTATCAATCATGGTTAGACTGTAAACTCAACAGAAACCTAAAAGTATAATTTGAACCTTTAATGGAGCTTGTTGACCATGACAGTAGTGTGAAACCCTGCGATGAAAAAGCTGTTCTAGGCCTAGCTGTTGGTGGAAAGTGAGTTCAGGTAAAGTGGGCAAGGATGGAGATGCGCATGCAACGGACACTCCATCCAATTTGAACATTTTAGGATTGAAGCTGCTAGCTAAGGGCATCCAAACTTTTAAAATAATAATAGCGAAAAAAGATGGAGGCTGGAGATTAACCAGGCTTGAACAAGCTGAAAACACAAGAGCCTGGAGAGGAGAAGCAAACATGGGCCATGAAAAGCTTTCGCCATATGTTTAACCTCCTTCACTTTCCCACATCAGAAGTTTGAATGCAAGTGCAAGAAAACCCAGAAAGCCACATGGCAGGGCATGGGACAAAAGAAAAAAAAAACAGAGAGAGAGAGAGAGAGAGAGGGTGGGGGGCGAAGCCAATAAACCAAGAAAAAGTTCCCCAACATAATTATCTTCTACTTCCCCACCCAGATGGGTCTATTAGCTAAACCCAGGGGCGAACGCGAGCGCTGCCTGTTGATCTTGCAGATAATTCTCCTCACCTCCAGCTGCTCCGATGACGGATGGTGGAATTTCTCCAACTCGTTCTTGATCTTCATGACTTGACTGTGTATTGGAAGCCCTACTGCCACATATCCATCTTCGCCATCTGTGTTGCTGCTGTGAGGATCGTTGTGTTTGTTTTTGTTGTTGTTGTTGCTGCTGTTGGTGTTCTCAATATCCATCATTGGGGGTGGGGGGGGACCTTTCTGCCAGAGGGTGCACAGTAATTTTTCACACTTTAGGCCTTTGTACAACTGCGATGAGGAAAGACAGAGCAGTTAGACAATTTCTTCATGAATATTCATTGAAAGAAGGAATTAAGGTTGGCTGAGATGGGGGCGTTTCAGTTCCTACATTTATATGCATTTCAGACCAAACTCTTTTTATGACAGTGGAACACTCGTAGGTGCGCATGTGCTCCCCCCCATGGGGAGCTGTTGTTCGTTTTAAATAAATTTTCTTTTATGTTTATTTTTAATATTGGTAAGTTTAAAACGACAATATTTCATCTAAACTTAAATTTCAAAATTTTCAACATAATAACAACGGGGAGACTTGGAATTCAGATTAATATATATATATATATATATATATATATATGAAAAAATGAAAAATAAAAAACTTAATTAGGCAGCCATTTCCAAATGGTGGAACAGCCATTGGATCCAACAGCTGCAGACGTGTTCCATGGTTCTCCACCATTTGGGTAACGTACCAAAAAATTGACCCTTTGCTTAATCGGGGTTTTCCAATGTGCCCCGCTCCATGTGGATTGGCCTTACGGGAAATGCACGTAAAAAAAAAAAGATATGTGGACATGCTCGATTGGGTTCATTCTAGACCCCAACTTTACTCAATAGTTTTATTATAAATGTTGGTTGTATATATATTTTCTTAATTTATATTTTTCATTGTAAGTAATAATTAAATTATAATTATATATTTTCAATAATAATAATAATAATCATCATATAATATAAATTTGTACTTAAAACACGTAAAATTGATAGACTTACGTAAGGAATTTATTATTATTATTATTATTATTTAATCCGTTGAGAGGTCAAAGTGTGGTGCCAACTGCTAAAAACATGGTGGGTGGCTGGCCGACCGATCCTAATTCCAAACACCTCAGACCACCGCAGGCTTGCGGGGGGGGGGGGGGTTGAATGGTCTCTGCAATGAACACAATTCAGCGCTGACGAAGTAATATATATATATGTGTGTGTGTGTGTGCGCGCACAGGTAGTGTACAGGAAGGTGGCTGGAAATGAGAAGTCTGGAAGCCTGAATGGCAATCGGGGGATTTTATTTTATTTTATTTTATTAAAATTTATATAATAATAATAATAATAATAAAAGAATAATAATTGCCGCGTTGGGGAATTGACCATTTCTATTAAGAACTCTTCAACTTATTAGGTTGACTGAATCTGTAAATATTGTAATATTGTTACCCTCAAACCAATTTTAATTTTTTAGTCCGGCGGGCAGGCAACTCTGAGTTTATCTTTGTAAGTCTCAGTCCGATTGAATTCCTGTAGACTACATAAATATAGCCAAAAATCCCCCCAACAAAAAAAAAAAAATAACTCATTACTGGACATGGGACTGGATTGTGACTAGCCATTCTTGTCCTCAATTCATACGTTCGAATCCATTCCTTAAACCGCAGCTGAGTGACTCGGGGATTCAAGGAAAAAAGAAAAGAAAAGAAAAGAAAAGAAAAGAAAGTTTGAATTATTGTATGGTAACAGTGGGCTGATACGTGTCAGTCCATATGAATCCACGTTTCGTGTCCTTACCTACATCATACCTTTGAAGCTCCGCCAAGAACCCTACTTGCTCCTCACAGACCCTGGAAAAAAAAAAAAAAAAAAACAGAAGAGAGTAGAATGGATGGATGGAGTAATTTTTGAGGTAACGTAAATGTTTGTCCTCTCTGCTAAACAGTTTAAAATTCAATTCAGTCGTCACCGTTGAAAGCAATTCATTGAATAGAAAATGAGATAAATACACTATACTTTATTTTATTTTATTTATTAATTAAATCAAATAATTTTTGAGAACTGATCAATCAAATTTAATTTTCAGTAATTTTATTAATGTATTAATATTTTTTTTATATTAAATTTGTTTATATAAAGGATATGAAACAAAGGTTTAATAATATACAACTTATTATATTTATTCATATAATCCGTACTTCTTTTGTACATGCAAATTTCGAAAACAATAAAATACAATATTTTGATAAGGGAGCATAATAAATAATTTTAGTATAATGCTCAAAAACAATTAATTTCAGTATAATTTGTGTTTTCCTTTTCTCTGAACTATTAGCTTTCTAAATCCTTCTTTTAATGCCATTAATTTTGATTTTGTGATAATAATAATAAGTTTGGGAAAAGGTAGGTGAATAGAGAAAAAAAATCAGAAAAGAGTCAAAATGAATTAAAATATGAATTTTACAAAATAAAATATATATATATATTAGATAAGAAAGTTTAAAATGCAAGATCAAAATGTATATTTCTTTAATGTGTGGAGTTCATATGCCAACTTATCTCTTTGTTCACAAAACTGTGCCCTAAACCCCACTTCATGGAAAACCCAAACCTCCATTTTTCTCAAGTTATCCCTCATAATTTCCACCAGCACTATACTGTCTTGGGTTGCCCAGGCTACATTGATCAATATTAAGTTTATGGCAGGATGTAGGTAGCACCTTCTAGGACACTACCTTCCTCTCCTTTTGCCTTCTCTCTTTCCACCTGACCATGGCAACCATGTCTGTTCTTGCGTAAAGCATACACATTTACTGACAAAAATATCTACGCCGGTGTCACGAACGATTACCTTCTTCTTAAAAAAAATTTAATTATAGATGGTTCAAAGTCCTTTTTCTCGATAATATGAGATTTGGGTAGTATACATCTGTTACATTTTTTCACATCAAATTTATTGACGAACTTGTCGATATCCTTGAACACGCACCAAGGTGGATTTTCTGTATTTCGTGTCAAGTTGAGGGTCTCATAGTGATAATAAATTTTAATACTATTTATTACGGACTATTATCTTCTTCTTAGTATAACATAAAATCTTCCTTTTTTTAATAACGTAAAATTTAGGTAGTGCGTGGGCTTGTATTCAAAAACTAGTCGATCAGTTTAGTTAATGCAGACGAAGGAGGCCTTTTTTTTTTGGGGGGTAAAAAATGAAGGCTTAAAAGCCCATATACACCATAGAGAGTAATATGATGCCAGTCAAGGCCATCGCACCCCGACCAAGTCATAGAACAACGTCAAAGCTAAGTGTAGCTGGGGTTGAAAACACATGCAAGCCCAATCCTTGAGCGAAAACACAGGAGACCCACCAATCCACCACTCTATTCCCTTCCCCATACAAATGAGAAATTCTCTCTCTGCAAACTCTGAATCATGGAGAAGTGAAAATGTGTGTGTAGTTGGCACTCCTTTCTGGATAATTTCCGTTGCCACCTTGGAATCTATCCCCAGGAAAACTCTCCTATGCCTTGAAGTGAAAGTGTGAGACCTTGGAGGATTTCCCATAGTTCTTCCAAGTCAGGTTAACAATTCCCAATACAGTAAGCAAACCCCGCAAGCTAAACACCGCTGTGATCCCTCAAGACTCCTCCCAACACTTGCCCCTCGGTTACCTCGAGAAGTGCCATCCATATTTAACTTTAAGGAAAAATATTGATGAACCCAGAAAAATGTATCAAGAGAGGTCAGAGCTGATTTGACATTGTGATCTGTGCTTCGAAAAACCTTTGTTTTGGGTTGAATTTTCTAAATTTTCTGCCAAATTATATGTAATGAGCAACAAAAATGTTACGATTTCTATTTGCAATAATAATAACAATATGTGAAAAAAATTGTTATAAAGTTTATGGGTGTTCATTTAACATTGCGTTACACTTGTTGCACAATTTATTGTTTTCGTTAAACATGGGGTATTTTTAAGCGTAAAACATAAAATTTTAATAAAAAATAATCTTTTTATAGAAAATGAGGCCTACAATCTGGCTTTTCTCTGCCGATTTTACTAATGAAACTCTTAATTTAATCCATTCTTACTGTGGCGGTTGCCACTCAACCAACGGGATCTCTCTCTCAAACAAGGAATCTGCCTTTCTTGTGCCCCTGCCCTCCCTAAAAATATTCCCTGTACAACTGATATATTAACCATGTAGAACAGTTAGCAGAATGACTCCTTGATAAAGCCTGCTCATTCGTCCGCTTCTGTAACTGCCAACAAACAATTGCAAACACCGAGGGTCAGCTTCCATCCCGTTTGATAATTGCTCAGGTGTCTCCTGAGAAATCGAATGATCACTAAATACACAAAGCTAAGCAGCTCAACTCTGAAAAATAAAGAATTCTGATTTGAAATAAAGTTTGGGATCACATCAATTCGAGACATATCACACGAACAATATACTACAATGGCCCTTTCTAAGAGCACCCCCATGATTGGTCTTCATGTCAAATGCCACAGACATAAGTCCAATTGCTAGAAGACTTGGCTAGAGTCTGTCCTCGCAAATGTAACTATATAGTTCAAAAGTTTCCTTACTATTTACCTAGAAGACATAAGTCTCTTTACCCAAAAAACAAAAGGCAAAATAATAATAATAATAATAAACCCTATTTTGTATCCATAAATCATTGAACTCAAAATTTGATTTGCCTGAAACATGAGATATTTAAAATTCAAATGATTCAAAACTTAAAATAATCTGATTTGAATTTGATTTGTTTACCACTTCAACATGTGATGAGTATGGTAGTTACTGGGACTCCTAACTTTACATTTCAGCTTCTTCATAAGACTCAAGTCATATTTTGTAACTTTTGGGTTCTTAATGATGGACAGTAAGAGGATTTGAATTATTATTGCTCATTGCTCAATTTGTGGAGAAGATAGATGAGATAACTCTCAGACCAATTTAATTTGTGAGTTGTTCCATCATCAAATCATTGGATGCTTCCTCCTATGTAGGAAAGCAAGAAAATAAATAAATAAAAGGTTAGTTTCCCAAAGTTAAATTTTAAACTTATAATTTACTTTTTTTATATTTTTAGAACACCAACTTACAATATACCTTTGTACTTATCTTTTATGCAAATTAAATAAAACTTGTTTGATTGTGAGGGAAAATTGCAATCACTTTTTTTTTTTTTCAATTCCATAAATCCCACACCGACATTTCTAAGATTTAAAATTGAGATATTCAGAATACATGTATCATTTGGGACAAGAAAAAATGCTTATCCATTGTATGTGTTGGATAGGCTGCACAAAGAATGATTCTCTTGCAATGTTACCCCAAAACTGTTGTTGGTAAAAGGGGGAAAAAATTCAAGAAAAAGAGGAATAACCATTGGGTAGGAAGATCAACATGCAGAATCTCGTGATTTATTTTGTTATTATCGCATGTCATATTAAGGCTGCACTTGCGTCTTTATGCAGACAAATCTCATTCAAAAATAAAAACAAATGTATGCAAATTGACGACTCCTGGGCTAGAGGTTCCAGTGAATTAAGGGTATAAAGGCTTGCAAGACAGAAACCAACTAGAGCTTGAGAAGTACTACAACAGCCAACTCAGTATTTGCACGAGAGAAGGAACGAGTAAAGCTTGAGGAATCTTAGAATGAAAGTGCCTAGTGGGTTTTTTATGCCTAGTAAGTGGATTTTAAATGTTGACGCAATAGATGATTTGATCAATGTACGGTTTGGTCGAGGTGAAGGAGCTGGGAGGGGCCGAACTAATTGTCACACCATCCGCTGTTAATTACATATTTTAATGTGTTAATATAATTATTTTGTGAACTTGATTATATATATTACAAGTGTTTAAATTTATATATTTATCAATATATTCTTAATAATTATATATAACTTGTGATTTTTAAAATTTTATTTTTTGTATAATAATTAAATAAGTAATAATTAGTTTATAATTTGTCAGAATTAATTTTATATTGTTAACTTTTAATTAAAATAATACATTTTTATAAAATTAATTTTGAATAAATTATAAGATAAAGGTAAGTCTTATTGGAGATTATTTTTTATTAAGGAAGTTCCTTATTTTAGGATGAAAATAAAAGTCACCAAGAATAATAGATAAATTATAGACATGAAAAACATTTCAACAAATAATGCCTTTAATAGATCAACGAACATGTTGTTTGAAATTCAAATGACTCATTTTGAACTTATATAAACTTATTTGCAATAGAAGAGACTAGATAAGCAATATATACGAAAGAGTCTATATCGAGTTATTACAACAAAAATGTATTTGTTAAGAGAGAAAATTCTTAACAAAAAGAGTGATATTTAGAGGTTGTAAAATTAAGAGATCAAAAGTTAAAAAAATACAATTGTATGAGTAAAATTGTAAACATTAGTATAATTGTGATTACAAATTACAATATTACTGTACTTAGTTTCCTAGCCATTGAGAAATTTGACAATGGATTTAGTGGAGGATGTAAGAATAAAAATTCTGAACTTTTATAAATTATCGTATCCTACACTTTTTAAATTTAATTTTCTATCATAAGTTTACACACCCAGTAAATCTATTATCATAACATATATTTTTCTTTTATGTAAATTATTTGTTGATTTAAATTTACTTAATTTATATTTTTATATTAATCAATATTTGTATTATTTAAATTATATTAATTTATTCATATATTACATTATTTTTTTTTACTGAGATAGTTACTACTTTATTTTTTTAGATGCATTATAGTCTCGTTTCCTTTTGTCAACTCAATTCACCCCTCTTTGAAGTATATGGGGACGAACAATTGGTCTGAGCCGGGACTCATGGAAGGAGAGGTTTCCAAGCTCAATCTTGAGCTCAGGCTAAGAGTGCTCTACAATTCCCGTCGAGTGGCAATGGACTGGGTAATGATAGAGTGGGCCGATTCCTTATCACGTGCAACAGATTCTGGGGGCACTTCAAGCATACCTATATATATATATATAATCTTCGCTAAAGTGCTAGATTTGGATATGGATAGGGAAGCTTCTATATGTAAATTTCTTTGTGGGACGGCGCCGATTGTCATTTAGAAGCTTCTGTAAGCAGGGGGAATTCGAGAGAGGCCAGAAAGTTATTTAGGCGATTCCATTGAGGGAAGGAAATAGCAGCGGCCAACTCCCGTCAACATTTCACATGCAGCCCACAAAGGGGACTTAGCCGCATTGATTGTTTATCCGGGGGCGGAAAGAATAATGATCTTCACACTTGAATTCCATGCAAATTGAGTCAGCAGTAATGTCTTATCTCCACAGCCACATTAAAATGGTGGCTCATTTTTCTCTGCATGCATACGCTATATATATATATATAACTCATCGTTGGGTTTTGAATAAAGGGTCTGTTTAGTTCAGTCGCTAAACAACAATAATGAATAAAAAGAAAAATTTTAATTTCAACGAGATTTGTTTCACGAATCAATTTTCAATATTTTGTTTTAATATGAGCTTACTCTATGATTATAATAATTTTATATTTGATTGATCAATATCCATTAAATCATAATAACACACAAGTCAAAAGAACAAAAAATAAACATATATATAAAAAAACCATGGTTAGATGTTCAATTTTAAATTTAAATTTGCTTTATATGAAATAAGTACATAATATCGTACTAAAAAATTCAGAATTTACCTAATTGTGTACATTCTAAAGCAATTTATTTGTTCTGTTCGTAGTCGCTAGACTTTTTCTAGAATAAACTAGACAAAATAGGTGCCAGTCATTCATGGTTGCCAAATGTTAGGTATGTAATAATCACCATTTTTTGTTGTTATTCCTTTTTTTTTTTTTTTTATCATCATCAATATTTAATATGAGAATTTGTCAAGAGGGGCCCAAGTTTTGGAATCTAAGGAGCCCATTCTAGAACAGCATGTGCAGTTGTTTTGTCTCATTGCAGGAAAGTGGGTGCAAATCTGTCTTTTCATCATGACCTATACCCCAAAAATTAGAAAGGAAAAAAAAAAAGGGTTAAATTCATCTGTAAAGTCAATATTTGCTGCGAAAAAAAAAGGAGGGGGGGTGGTGGTGGGGGTTTTATTAAGTCTTCCTGGAGGAAGACTGTTACTCAGTTTAATTACGGCTCGAGAAAAATGGGGCAATGACGATGATGTTTTGAGATTGAGACATGTTTTGGATGACTCGCTCAATCATAATTTTTTTTTTTTTAATCTTCTGAAATTCAAAACTGTTTAGAAAAGGACAGAATCCAGATTAAATGAAAGCGTTGGCTTCTGGAATTTCAACGGGAACTTAATAATAATAATAATATTAATGGACCACTTGGGCTCATCGGGTTGGTCAGGTGGCTGTGAGGTGGGAGTTCAATCATGCAGGGACTTACTTACTGGCAATTCACATGCATGGCCGCATGTGGTGGGGGGGGGGAGTGCAGTTTCTGTAATAAAAGTTTTTTCTTTTGTCCTGATTTAATTATTATGTATTTAAACACTTGAATTCATTTTGTATTAAATTGAATTTGAATACCAAAAAAATAATAATAATTTAAATTTAAGTTAACACGAAGAAGACATTTATCAAATTATTGATTTAAGTTACTCCCTCTGGTGACAATTAACCTTCCTTCCTTCCTTCCTTTACGGATAGGTTAAAATGGATTGGCTCTAACCAAGACAAGCTGCGTGCGTAGTGGGGTTTGCGTCACTTTGTGTTGGAAATTTATGTGCTGGTCCCGCCCGCTCCATGAGAAATATATTCGTCCTCTCTTTTGTCTCCATACTGTTCTTCGTCAAACAAAGCATATGATTTAACAAGATTCTTCCTCCCCCAGGAGACTCGATCATCTCTAACTTTTCCTGGGTGCCCTTTCCGCGTGGTTGTTGCACGTTCTCTCATGAGAGGGCCAACTACTTGGTTCGTTGATTAGTTGGGATTAGTAGTTTTTTGGTTCTTGTTTTTGCATAACTCTCCAACGAATGTAATAATTGGGGGAAAACAAATCCACAGTTGTCAATTATCTTTTGCAAACTTCTCAATCATTATATTGAAACGTATCGTGCAAAAGTTGTTAGCGGTTAAGTTCGTTCCCATCCCACTATTTTTTGCAAGACTAGACAAATGGGTTTTCTATTCCCCAACCAAATGGGTCTGATTCGGCAAGCCTGGTGCAACAACAACATGTTAGTTACTACATTTAACTAGCGAGCAGAAAATTCTGAGGCAGTTGCAAGCATTAAAATAAAATCTGTTTGGTGAGTCCAAGACATGTAAATTCTACTTTGCTACTGACTTTGCATTAACTCAATCGTTAAGTTCCCCTTTTCGCGTTCCTCACGGTTGGTGACAATGATATCATCATGTGTTAGGTTTTCATGTACCATACTAAGATCACCGTCCCATGTCCAGTGCAAGGCCTTTTACACCAAAATTGATCCAGTCACAGAAAATCATTTCTATCTGACTCCGTCCTATAAAAATACAAAAAAAAAAAAAGAAAAAAGGAGGAAGCATCTTAACTTTATATACAAAATCATGTTAAATCGGGAGGCGAATATTTCATACTTGACTTTTCCCCTTTCATTTTGCGTACAGATATGCACTCCACGCGAGACATTTCGGACTCGTTCAATTTGATTCTGCTGTGCAATGAATCAAGACCTTATGATCTTCAAGCTATACTTATATGTAAATTTCCCCCCCCCCCTTTTCTTTTTTTTTGTATAAAACCTGTTCTCTAACCAGCGGCGAAGTCGGGAGAGGGGTCTGTGGGGACAATAATTTTACTATAACATGATATATATATATATATATATATAAAGTTTATATATATTTTTATATTTTTATGAGTATGTCTAATAGATAATTTTTTATTCACACACACACACACACACACACATATATATATATATAGATATAGAGTAAGAAGGGTCATCTCTTCGTGGACATGGGCAGGCTTTTTCGTCAAAAGATGCAAAATTTCTTGCCTTCTCGCATATTTTGTGTTTACATCGTGTTTGTTGAGTATACGTGCTCAAATTGAGTTCTAGTTTAATCTTCGATTACTTCCGCCGTGTTTTAATTATTATTATTATTTATTTATTTATTTTTGGGTCAACGCGTGGTATTGGGCCCCTTCTTCAATTTTTCTTTTAGCAAAATGGGAACATTTTTTTTGATCTGCTGACTTAGACAACAGGAGATTTGGCCTCCCAATTGGAGCAATATACTCTGCAAAATTGGAGCATTTTTTGATTTGCCGACTTAATCAGATGTAAAATTAGACGGCATAAGGAAATACTTGTATAAAAGTTGAACATATCCTGGAGTGGATTATGAGTATGCTTAAGTAAATAACAAATTTGTATATTTAATATCATATTTTAATTTAAAATTTTAATACATTTTATTTATTAATCGTTTTTACTTATATATTACTCTTACTTCTCACTTGTTGTGTGAAATTTTTTAATTAAATAATTTATATTTAAAATTTTAACAATTATGCTTCTCTTTTTTTTTTTTGTTTTCGCTCAAAGATAAGCTTTTATGTCATTTTATTCTAGTATAACTCTTATTTATTAAGAGTAAATTACCTAATATCACACATTGATAGAATGCCAATAAAAAATTGATAGTTGCTAATGACAACAACTACATAAGCGGATAAACTAATGGGTAATAGTTATATAAAAATAGAAAGTTGAGAAAGACCTTACACAAATTTTATATAATTGGTTTTCTTGATGCAATAAATCATAAGAAAATTAGAGATATAAATTTTTTATGTAAAAAAAAAAAGAGATCAAAATATTAAAAATTATTTTTATATATCAAACTATTTGAATTGTAGAAATTAAATAATTTTAAATATGATTTTATTTAAATCATATCTCATGATTGTAATAATTAAAGATTAATAATTCAAATTTAAAATTTGGCTCGAGAAACCATTTGCGGTTGAAATACTTTTAAATTTACTAGTAGAATTTCATATGAAAAGTATACCTTTAATTTCTAATATTGGTATTTGGATATTTATGGGTTATTTACATGTGTTTTTTTAATAGAAAGTAGATGAATTTGAGTTTATTTTTGCAAAAAATAAGACTTCCAATTCATTAATGGCAACCTTGTGTAGAAGGGGTATCATGACTTGATTTTCTATAGATTATAACTCATAAACAGTTGAATAAATTTGTAAAATATAAATATTTAATTCTCTCTAAAATGAAAAGATTTGGTGATTAAATTTTTTGAGTAAGAAATTTTAAAACTCCATTGCTTTTGATACAATAAATTTCAGAGAATGAAGGTTATATAAGCTTGCAGTACATTTTATAAGCTTTACAACGCCATATCATTTGCTTGAATCGGACCTTTATACAGAGAGTTTGGAAATTCCCAAGTTTTTGCATGGAAATTGACATCTTGTAAACGTCGAAAGGCTTGGGGAAGAGGAAGAGCGTGCGTGTAACGTGCTCAGTAGGAACGTGAGACGCAAAACTGCCTGGGCGGTATTCAAATGTCCAGTGAATGATGACACACGTAAAGGCCCCTTGAGTGAAACGTGAAAGGGCACAATGACCACTGAGAAGAAAACGTAAATGCTTGGGTTAATGGGGCAATTGCCGTGGCAAGGCAAATACGGAGACAAGGGGACTTGGTTTTTATGCGCAACTGTCCCGGTAAGTGAAAAGGCTAATCAAAATTCTTGTTTGTCGAAGGACTTGTAACCTTCTTCTGCCGCATATGCCTAAGTAATTAAGATGCTCTAAATGCGGTGGCTTTGTATGCTGCATGGGGCAACACGTGAATAAATGTCAATTTATGCCGCAAAACTCACCGAATATTGTGTGTAAGTTGCAATTATGATTCTTATGATCCAATTTTTGAAATTTTGAGCTCACTATGATGTGGTTTAAAGAAATGAGATGAATTTGTTATGATTCTTATCATAATCTAATATGAAGCGTATTATAATATTTTTTAAAAAATTATAATAAACTGATTTTGGCACATAACAAAGATGTATAAAAAATTATATAACTTTATGATGACATTATTTATATAACTTGTACAAATGTGTATGATTACATAACTAAAATTTATATTTTGATGGTATGCTTATATAAATTTAAGTAAAATTCATATACATTCCTTATTCAATATGTTGTTGAAGATGACTCAAGCATATTATGATGTATTTATTATGAGTAATAACAATTTGAAAAGATGAAAGAAATTACATGTTTTAGAGTGATAAACAAAATTATATTTTTGCTATAATGTGATTAACATGTGTGATATTTGTATCATGCAATTTGCATGTTACAAATAATAACATGATAAATCTTAATCTTAGTGGGGGATTTAAATTCTAGTGAAAGTTCATAGGTCAAAAAAAAAAAAAAAAGAAAAAAAATTCATTTGTAGAACTAAAATTTTACAAGAATTAACATGAATAATGATAATCAGACATTAAAATATGAGAGATGATTGCAAGCATAGGGAAATTTTAATCTCATATCCTTTATTGCATTATTGTTAATCTAATTAAGTTCGTTGCTAAATTAATATACATATATGGTTGCATTAACATCTTTATATGCAAGCATCTCTTTTAATAAATTATGATAACTAAGTTTTACTATAAATAGATTGCTTATATAAAAAGAGGAAATTAAAAAATTTGTTTTCATAAAATTCAATATAATCATAGAGAGTAAGCTACTGAAAAACTCTATACTACATCATGTTTTAGATTTAAAAGTGAAAATATTACTTGTCACAAAAAGATCGAGAGATGTTGAATTTTAAACAAAACCAAAGGATAATATCACTTGCATAACCATAATCAGAAATATATGGATTGATTTTATTGAAGGGTGAAAAAAAGGGTTAATGAAATGGTATAAATTGACCAAAAGTATGAGTATTTATTTAAGCATTTCAATGAACTCGATGATGAAAATAAATAAATAAGGTCAATAACTATTCAAGTAACTTTGCTTTAAGGTGTTATTATAATAAAAGGAATAGTAAGTTGTAAAAACTTGCAAGGACAATAATAACATACAAAAAATTACAAATATCATACATACAAGATGCATAAGAGAGTGCATCTTATATGCTTTGACCTTGTATATTGAATTGCATCATTTCTTATCTTATAAGCGAAAGGCAAGTAAAAAATCTTACCAAAATAATTTATAACTTCAGAGTTAATTGTTATTGTTCATAACCTTTCATTTAAGCGTGAAACTTGTATTTAAAGAAACAAGTAATGTATTTTTTAGAACTTAATGAATATTATCAAAGGACATTATATTCATTAAAGAGCAAATATGTGAGAATATGAATAAATTAAACTATGAGATATCAAATTTGAAGAGAATGAATTTTTAGTAAGAATATAGTTAAATAAGTCTTTTAATTTATGGTGAATTATAAGTTAGTATACTAAATGGTGTGTAAAGCTATTAAGTTGAGATATGTGATGATATGTCTTATTCCCATTAAGTTATTGGGAGCATTTAGTTTTTAGTGGAAATATTAATTGCATGTAAGTAACTATAAAGGGATTTTAAGAAATTTTAAAAAATTTAAATGGGATGCTAAGTTTGCTTTTTGCTAAGATGACTGTGAAATTGAAGAAATTTAAGATGCTCTCTTATATTCTACTTATTATGAATAGGAGATAATGATAACATAAGAAGTTAATAAAATCTAGTTATATTTAGAACATCATAGATTTATATTTAGGCATAAAATAGTAGGTAAAGAGTTGATTTTCATATATATACCAACTAGATAGATATAATAGATTTACATTTTCCTATATGAAAAATTAACTAAAACATATAAAAGTGTAATAGGTATAAATTCTAAAAGGTTCATTATAATAGATCAAGAGTGTAAATGTTATAAATTCTAAAATTTAATATTTGATCCAAAACAATTAACTAGTGTGTGATATTAAAATTGCAATAGGTAAATTTCATATATAAATTTACGTTGATCTATAGTGATGATTATATGTATTTTAAGCATTTGAATACTTGATATGTAATTCTATATCTTTATATTGGTAATATACAAGTGCTTATATATTATAAAGAGTTTGTCAAAATCATTGAAGGATAATGATCATCTATTTTTAGGTAGAATGATAAGCTCTTAAATATAATTGTACTTATCGGTCGGTAATAGAAACACATCAAGTCTGCGTGAGAGATGTTGATTTATGGGGTCGGCTATTTATCCATAATGAGTTGTTTGATCTAACTTGACGTAATAAATATAACATAAGTTGGTAAATTAATGGGCAGTGATTACATAAAAGTGAAAAGTTGAAATACACTAAACAACTCTTATATAATTGGTTTTTCTCTCTCTCTTAGTGTGATTGAGCTTAGAAAAATTAGAGATATAAATCTCTTATGTATTGAAATAAAAAGAATAAAATATTAAAAATTATTCTTATATTTTACAATATTTGAATTGTGAACATCAAATGATTTTTAATGTAATTTTACTTAAATTATATGATGATTGTGATGATTAAAAATTATTAATTTAATTTTGAAATCCTGAACTGAAGAAGTATTACATATTTAAGTTTTTTTTAAAAATTTAACATTAAAATATATGTCGATAATTTTTAAAGGTAAAAATATTTTAAAAGAGTGCATTTAAGTTGTTGAAAATGTCATTTGGTTTTCTGCATAGGAACCAGTTATAAACAGTAAGTTACGAGCAAATAGAAGTTAATGAATTTTAATTTAAAAACAAAATAAAATAAAGCCATTTTCTCATACCCCACGTAGCACGCCGAAGGATGTCGGCCGATGAAGTAAACGAGAAATGGGGCCAAACAATAACCAAACTTTCACACGTGTTCGACAATTACCAAACTTACTGTCCTCCTCCCATGTCAAACTTCCATAGCATCACCGTCATGACGACAAATGTATCCACCTTCCATTATCTGCTTTAAAAAAATAATAATTGAAAAAAAAAATTGCAATTCTCGTTATGCGATCTATAATTAATTTATGAAGATTCTACTGTTTATTTTGTTTACAGATTAAAATAAAATTGAAGTCTTCTAATTTAGGCCTATATATACAAGTATTTTTTTTTAATAAAAACAAATATGATCAATACAATACATATTTTATGGAAACAAAATAAGAAATAATATTTTTAGCAAAAACCCATTTGGTTTACTGTTCAGACTGAATGGTCTAATTGTCTAGATCCATCAAAGTCAAATGATTTTCCTTTTTTTCAATTTTATCGAATTTTTTTAAACAAACTGAAACGAGACCCATGGCCAGATCGATCCTTGTCCGATTTCCTTAACTAAGGAAGCACGAACACGTTGCGTTCACGGGGTAGGGTAATGCTATGCTATGCTGGAGGACATCTGTCCAACACGCACGCGCAATGGACACGTGCTGGACAGGATCAAACGTGTCCATCGAAAAAAAAAAACATTGTAAAAAATAAAAATTAGACAGAGCCGAAAGAGGCCAAGATATGTCTGAGACATTTTTGTAATTTTGGTGATAAAAATTACAATCTAACTAAAAATTTATGCTACGCTTGTACGTAAAATTTGATATTATATATTTACAAAATAAATTATTTATTTGCTTAGACTATCATTAATAATTTTCATTAAAGTTATAAAAAATCAATATATAGATATAGATTTGTCGTGAGGCATGCTTTCATCCCCTGTAACTAAAACAAAAATTTTGGTAACTCTAATTGCCAGTAAAGTTCGCGTAGCCATAGATGGTAGTCATGAGAGTAAGATATTGTCTCGGTCCTTGTCAGGAAGTGACAGGGAAACTCCCGCATAGACAGGTAATGTAGAGCGCCGTCGTCCGCCACAGGTTACTTCCAGCATCTTAGCCAATGCAAGAAAGCGTGGGGGAGATCCGAAGTGAAACGCACTATTAATTAAATACGTGGGATGACTTTATTTACTCGCTTAGACAGCTTTGCCGCATCCACGCTGTTAGTTGAACTTTCTACTTATTTTAATAAAAATATTGAATTATACAAAGGGGAAAAAAAAAAAACTCGGTATCTTATCCTATACATCTTGTTTCTATAAATAGCTCCTCTGTCTTTGTTATGGAGCCTAAAAAAATCTTGTTCTATCTCCTTCGAAGCTTCATTGAAAACACCTCCATAAATCAAAAGTTTTCCCCTTTGGTTCCCCTTTTCGGCCTTAGCTATATATCCAATTGTTTTCCGGCTAGGACTCTCAACAGATTTACAGCCCAGGTGGTTGCAACTAATTGTCTATACATAGCCAATTGTGTGAAGTGCCAGAAGGCGTCTAAAGAGATAAATTGTTTCTCCTTTTTTTTGAAACCCCTTTTGTCGTTTTTCTCTGCCGAGTTTGTTTGTGGATTCCTCTTGGGAAAGATGGCTTGTCTTGTTGCTCGCTCGGGAAGGGAGTTGCAGAGATATGATCATATGGGCCGTCGCCAAGTTGTCGGGTGAGGCTTTAATTTCTTCTTCTTTTTTTGATGTGTTATATCTCGATCTATTTTATTAGCCCTCTTTTTTTATTTTATTTTTTATTGTTGGATGAATTGTGTTATTTTGATTTTGTTCTGTTGGTATTTTCCGTCTGCAGGGGTGACTTAATTCTGTTTTGTTTGATTTATTTTGCCATGTTTCCTTTTAGCTTTTTCTCGATTTAAAGTTTAAGAACAACTTCTAGTTCAATTGCTAAACTTTTTGTTTTTGAAACCGCAGATGCATCCCATATAGATACAAAAATTGCGTTGATGGCTCCATTAGTGGTGAATTGGAGGTCCTTGTCATCACTTCACAGAAGGGTAGTGGAGGAATGATGTTCCCTAAGGTGTGCCATTTGTCTTATCTAATTAAATGTCTTGAAGAACCATTGTCTCTGCAAGTTTCTATAATAGCAGCAGACAATTTTTTTTTTTTTTTGAGTCATTTCAATTATGCATTAACATGCTGTTGGCCTTACCAGGGTGGTTGGGAACTTGATGAATCTTTAGAAGCAGCAGCTTCCAGGGAGTCAGTTGAAGAGGCTGGGGTTCTTGGCATCGTTCAGGTTGGTGACAATTTCATGTCTGTCCAACGTATTGTCTGTTTGATTATATTTGATAGTTTGTTCCATGGTAAAGCTTGGTTTTTAATATGGTTTTTTGAATGCTGCATATTGCAGGATGAACTAGGTAAATGGAACTTTTTAAGCAAAAGACACGGCACATTCTATGAAGGCTACATGTTCCCTTTGCTTGTAACCGAGCAACTTGATTTCTGGCCCGAAAAACACCTACGACAAAGAATTTGGGTATGCTGCTGATCTCTGATCTATGAAGTTTCTTTTGCATTTTAAATGTTCAAGTTTTTTTTTTTTGCTTTTTTTAATGGTATCTTAATTTGTTGCAAAACTACTTTATACAGATGCCAGTCACAGAAGCTAGACAAGCTTGTAGGCATTGGTGGATGAAAGAAGCCTTGGACATACTAGTTGAGCGGTTAACGCCTTTACAATCACTCATGGAGGAAGATGTATTGTCCTATTCATTGAGCTAGAAAAGGTTGAATTGATGTGTACATATGTAACCGCGTCAATCAAAAATTTCTGGGCAGTGCGGGTGAGAGACAGAAGACAGGGTTAGAGCATAGTACATGGATCCAAGCAGATTAGTTGTAGAAACAGGATGAGCTTTGTTTTTCTCTTTTGCCGTTTATAAATTTCTAGTCTCTTGGAATTCCATGTATACCAATTATAAAAATGAAACCAGAAATGCAAGATGGGAATGCTCCATTTCTATAGATAAATGTATCCTTTACAGTCTCCGATTGAGAAATTTCGTAATTTTTTAAAATTCAGTAAGAAACTTATTGCGTCGTAAATTCTGTTAGAGATAGAGTTTGATTTCATGGTGCCCATTTTCTTTCACTGATGATGAAATATACCCACCTATGGCATTTACGTGCTAGCTCAAGGCAACCTGAAGTATTCCACCAATTAAAAATTTGCGTGGAAAAGAAAAGGTTCCCGGCCCATTAAAATTCAAGCTAAGTGCGTATGAACTCAAAATGCATCAGTCCATGCCCTTTTTGGAAAAAACAAAATTCTTCCACATGAAGATCACTCTTTTGGTCGCGAAAGATCACCTTCTGAGGAGTGTTAGGATATGCTTTCTCCTCGTCCACTTATTGTGCGGAAGGCCAGCGCATTTTTCCACTGTTGTCATTGGTTAGGCGATTAGAAAACCGTGGACCCCCACTTTTTTTTTTTTAGTATTTATTACCAATAGAAATTGAACCTATTATTTGGCAAATTAATCTAACTAGCTAATTGAGGCATTTTCTTTTCCTAAAGATGTGAGAATGAATTAGAGTTATACCTGAATTTGAAATATGTTATACTCAAAATAATATATAATTTGATTGATTTAAATTCAAGTAATTTAAATTTGATTATTTGAATTTCAAAATTTTGAAAGTTAATATATTTAAAATTTAGTAAATTCAAAGCATAATGAATGGAGAATTCAATGTAACTGAAATTCAAAAAACCCAACATAGAAAAGACCTAAAACTGAATTATTGGAGAATCTAAATAACCCTAGTCAAATTCAATGCAATACATCTTTTTATCATTCATATTAGAAATTTGTTGAATTAAAAGTTACATAATATGATAATTAGTCTACTTTTTGCCATAACCTTCCCATTTGAGGTATTATTAGTACTCAAAACAATAAAGATAGATTATATTTATCAAACTAATTCACAACCATAACTCTTATGTAAGGATAAGCCTCTATGTGCAAATTGTCTCATATGGTCATACAAATTTAAGTTGTTTCATAATAAAAATATCAAGAGGTTGAAAGGGCATGAAAAGTAATCCTAAGAAAATTCTAGGAGTCCATCTTATTACAATTTCATTTGCATATAAAGGAATGAGACTTTGCACAAGGTTAGGAATTCCATGAGCTCGTGAGACCAATTGTATGAGAGAAATAAGATGGTTGTATTATTTACTCATTAAAGTAGTTGTATTGTATGAGAGAAATCATTTGGTTCTAATAGGCATCGCTCTAATGAAAAGTAGTTGATTTTGATGATTGAAACTACTACATAATAAAATAGAAGAAAAAAGAGATAAATATATGTTAATAAACTAATGGAAGTAAAGATACACAACCCATGAATCAACTTAATTGGCCAAAATCAAAATGGTTGTACTTTTTAGTATTGGAAAAATAATGAAATATATAAAATATAAATACAAATAAAATTAAACTACACAAAAAGGATATAATGTTTAAGATATACTTGATATTGTCTTTAGGGATACCTTTAGCCTCTGTAGAAAGTGTTTCAATTTAATAGATTACAATAGTTATCCTTACAAAATAGAATAAACATTTTCATTAATGTTCATTTTAAATAGTAAGACAATAAAAACAACACTCATTTAATTAACCCAATAACTTTTAATAAAAAAAGGGAGAAAGCAAAAGGAATTTTTTTTTTCAAGTGTTTTAAGACGAAGAAGGTGAAAATTTGAAAGGTCTTTAATGTTTTGGGCTAAAAGTGAAAGCTATTCCATTACATGGAATTACATTAGGTCTTTTATATTAGGTTTAGGTTTTGAGTCATTCTCTTATATGTGAAACCTTTTTTAAGTTCTTTATTTTGCAAAGTATAAAATAAATGTAATCTTATATAAAAGTAAAACAAAACTTTATATTTCCAATATAGGATATAAGTCTTTTAAGATATACTTATTTTTAAACATTCTTTACTATATTTTAAAAGCCTAAACTTTATTAGGTTAACTAATGAATATATAATACATCATTTTTTATACTTTTTAAACTATGAGCCAAAGATTAAGATGTACAATATTTGATATTCGAAAGGATGGTGAAATTAAAAATTTTTATGAATCATAATTTCTTAATGAATAACAACAAACTTGGTTTTTATGTTATATTCTTTGAAATTGTATTGTTTAACACATTTTAGTGTTATTAGGCCTTATGCTTTCCTAATTTATTTTCATGAAAGTTCTAGAGATTTTGCTTAAGATTTCATAGGAGTAGCCTTACTCCGCTTTCATATAATTGAATCTATTAAGTATGTATTCTAGTGACAACATCCATAAAGGTTGTAGAATTCATTAAGAGTATAACTTAATCTTAAAAATTATTGCACTATTTACATCATAAAAAGGAATTTATAATTTTGATAATACATATAAAGTCAATTAGTAACTTGTTATTACTCACATGAATTTACTTTAAAGGATTTCCTATTAAAAAGGTTGAGTTCTTATTACTTTCGACCATACTTTACAAGCATTAATCTTATACTTTGCAATGTATTTTCTACTAGCTTTTTATTTAGTGACTTAGTTAGAGAAATGTTCGTATTCATTTTTAATCTTACAAAATCAAGTGATATTACTTCATTATTCAACAATTACTTTATTTATTTGTGTCTTAAATAAAATGTTTATTTTTTCAATTATATAAGTTGCTCTTTGTATGAGTAATGGTGACTTAACTATTATAATGCATCGACATTGATGGTGGCAGTATTACCCATAATAGAATATCTATCAAAAAATTCCTTGACCAATCTACCTCCACACTAATCATCTCTAAGGCCATAAAATTGGATTCTATGAAAGTTTAAGTAATAATTGTTTGTTTACCAGACTTTTAAATCGTTACTTCACTTTTAAGGGTGAAAACATAGTTACTAATGGATTTTATCTCATCTGAATCGGAGATCTAGTTAATACTATTATACCTTTCTATTACAAATTGGAAATTGATTATAAAATATATTATAATTTATGGTATCACTTAAATAGCTTTAACATTCTTGTCAAAGTATTTTAATGATCATAATTTAAATTATATGTATATATACTTAGTTTACACATAACATATACAATATTAAGATACATTACATCTATTAAATGTATCAAAGCATCAATGATTTAAGCATACGTAGATTGAAATACACAATTACCATTGTATTTTAATAAATACACATTTGCATTAAAAAGGGATGGAAACTAATTTTATATTGAAATATTCATATTTCTTAAGAATTTTCTCTATATAATGCTTTTGTGATAAAAGTATACCATTAAGAGTTCTAGAAGTCTTTACTCCTAAAATGAAATTTGCTTCTTTTAAATTCTTTATGTTAAAATGTAATACAAGTAATAATTTTAACTTTATACTTATCAATGAATCCATTTAGTTTTTTTTTTTTTTCTTAAAGATCCACATACAACTTATGAGTTTGACTTTTGTAGTTAAATTACTATTTCCTCTATACTATTATAATTTAGGAAATCAATCTCACTTTATATGGTTTATACCAATATATTAGTTTCATTAAAAATATGGCTTCATAAAAGGTCAAAAGATTATTATTTACAATAAGAGTATAAAAGTCAATAAAGGACTTTTCAACTACTTATTTCTTATTTTTTGTCAATTATGATTAATAACGTATACTAATGGACACTCTCTTTAACTTAATTATAAGGTTTAGTGACTTTGTTAATTCCTTTTTCTTTTTATGAGAAATACATACTTAAAGAAATTTAATTTTTTTGTTTGAATGATAATATTAACGTTAAAAATGTCACTCTTAATAATAATAAAATGATAAATAGTACTTAGATCTGTATAAGCTATAAACATGTAATCTAATGCCTCAGAACCTACTTTTTTTTCTTTTTTTTTTTTAGTTCAAGCAAAAGTATTTTAATAAGACACTCCAATACTTTCAAATAATTTAGATTAAAAGAGTAGCCTTTCCATAATTCATATGGAATCTCACCAGTTTTCTTATATAAAATTCTATTCTATAAATAACATTAAAATGTATTACTTTTCCCTATAAATTATTATGAGCTCTATAACTAATTAGCATTGTATTTATCATTTCTTTTAAAGTTATGTTTTTTCTTTCTACTATACCATTTGACTCTGATGAGTAAAAAGGTGTGGCTTTATGAATAATGTCCCTTTTTTTCATAAAAATCTAACAATTAAGAACTATAGTCTCCTCTCTGATCTTATTTAAGTTTCTTAATCCTTTTACTTATCTGGTGTTCTATTTTACTCATAGACTTGATAAATACATTATGTCCTTCATCATTATCTCTCAATAGGAAAACTTTAGTGTGTTTAGAATAATCATCTATGAAAATTATATAAAATCGTGTCACCTTTAATGATAACACTCTTTAAATCTCCCAAATTAGAATAGGTTAAGTTTATTAATTTAAGTTATTATTGAATTGATTTACAATTTTTCTTGTCTCTCAATAAGAAAACCTTTACTTCAACCTTTCCAATAGGGACATATAAATTAAATTAATGTGAATTTCTAAGACATAAAGTATATTATTCAAAGACAATACATTTCTTAAAGTAAGTTTGATAAGAACTTTACTCTTATCTAAAATAGGTAATATTCTTGAGTCTCCCATTAAGACTTTTTTTTCTTTATTCCCTACAAATGTGTAAGAGGTAAAAGCATTTTTATCCCTACAAATGCGCTTTATAGCACCAGAATTTGTTGTCCACTTTTTTGAGTTAGTGATAACATTAACATAAGAAATAATAACAACAATAATGTCTACTTCAACCAAAATGACATTTGGCTTAAGAAGTATGTCATTTATTTTTCTATGTTTATATTGAAGGGCATGATGTTTGAGTTTTTCACAACTATAATAAATGCTTTTCTTATTGAAAGTTGGGTTATTGGTCTTGGATTTATCATACCTTTGGTGCTTGTTATTATATCTCTTTTTGTTATGATGGTGATGATGAATATAGTTGTTTTTTCCTCCTTTTTTACCTTTTCTATATTCCACAACATTTACCTCTAAAGTCATTTCTTTCACCTTTGATTCTTTTAATTGTACTTTGGTCTTGTCCTTAATCAAAATATACATAATTACATCCTTCAATAAAGTGTGTTTCCTTTTGCACTTAAGTTGTTACTTATAGTCATTGTAAGATTATAAAAGTTTTTTAATAAGACAACCTGCAACTTCCTCTTATGATAGCTTAATGTTTTTATTCTTTAAGTCATCTAACAATTTATGATACACATTGATTTGATTCTATATACTTTTTTCATCTGTCACTTAAAAATATGAATGGTTAGCTTATTATTCATCTTTTTTTCATATTTCTTTGATTTCTTTCGAAGAGTAATAAATATCAAAAAGGTTATTAAAAAGTGTTTTAAGAATAATGTAATAACAAATTTTATTTGCTTGTTATCAAACATAAAATGTTTTGTTATAATTTTCAAAACCAAATATTAGTTTTGGTTTAATAAGAGTAAAAGTAATGTTTAAAACATCTAAAACAAGAAAAATGTGTTCTTATTAGTATTTAAAATGTAAAATAGTAAAAGTTTTGATTTTAAATGCATCTTATATAAATTTGAGTGCAAAAGGAATTAACTTATTCTAAGAAAAAACAAAAATAAACAATTATAGTAGAAATTGTTAGATTAGTTATTGTATTCATTATAGTAAAATAAAAAAATATCCTTAAAATTATTAGAAAAATAATGAAGTATACAAAATATATTTGTAAATGAAATTAAACTAAACATGAATAATGTAATGTCTAAGACATGTTTGGAGAATATTAAGAATGAAAATAATGACTTGCAATTATAATAATTTTATTGCTATAACATCTTATTTTCCAACAATTACTTTTCCAATAACTAAAAATAGTTAGTAAAAAATAATTAATTTGACTAACACAATCTAAAAGAGATCTTCCTTAGATTCTTTTATTTTTTTTAAGGATATAAAGCAAATGTAATCTTATAAAAAAAGAAAACAAAGTCTCATATTTTTTATTTGAGATATAAATCTTTTAAAATATATTTAATTTTCAATATCTAACACATTAAGTATAGTCAAAATTTTGACTATATCGAGCAATTTATTACTTTTCAGTAATTTGTTTTTTGTATTTTCTGGTATGGATGATGCTGCTCCAAAGTGATAGATTTAGTACTTATGCGAAAGCTTTATGTAAGGTCTAAATGAAATAATATATAGCCTTAAACGGGCTTGATAAGAGGGCATATGAAGAAGGAACCATATTAGTAGTACCTTGTTCAGCTTTAGTTGTAAGCATAAGTCAACTCTGTCAAAGTATATATACGAAATAGCTATCAGCATAGTCACAAAGTTGGATCCAGTTATGCCTCTGGTTGCCACAATAACACTTGATGCCAGGCTCATATTCCAGCAAGTAGCCAGCCAGGGAATGTGCAGCTGACTTTTGCTGACCAAACGGGTGACCATTACTGACCAATTTGAAGAATTGCACTTCTATGACCAGATCCTTAACCACGAGGGCTAACAAAGTTTGAAAGAACAAGAATGTTTGAAGTGGCAGGGGGATGGAATCAGGAAGAAACGCGACAAGCCGTCAATTTCAACGAGGGAC
Organism: Ceriops tagal; assembly: GCA_021533255.1. Taxonomy (NCBI): domain Eukaryota; kingdom Viridiplantae; phylum Streptophyta; class Magnoliopsida; order Malpighiales; family Rhizophoraceae; genus Ceriops; species Ceriops tagal. Next base: position 1,501,608 of record CM038610.1, on the reverse strand, counting down.
ACTCGTGGGGTTGAATGCATCGACACATTGAAGAAACTTTTCTAGGAAGATGGTGAAAAACGATGGTAATTCTAACAATTAATTTTGTGATGATGTGAGGGACTCAATCACAGTAATGCAAAGCTTCAAGAGAATACGCTCAAGTTAACACGTACAAGACAAATAAAATAAAATTGTGACAAAATTTATTGTAAATCTCATTAAATTTTATCATATTTTTTTTTTAAAAGGACACAAGACATTTTCATAAATTATATTTATAGATTAGGCAATTTAAGTTTGTTGGGTTCGGCTTAGACGAGTGAAAATAGTTTACAGACTCAACTTTCAGATGTAGCAACAGAAGTCACAAGAAATAAGGTAATTTCATCCACAATTGGATTGTTTCTGATTATGGCAATGATAAGAACTTGGTTTCTTTAATGTTGCTGTTAGATCGACGAACAGCCTTCAGATTAAAAAAAAAAAAAAAAGGGTTTCTGAGCTATCAGAAAACCAAGCTTCAGTTAGCTGTAAGGAAGACATATTCTTGGCATCGTAGTTATTTGTCGGCTTAACAGTTTGTCTCCCTTTTTTTTTTTTTTTTCTGTTGACCTTTGCTGTGAACCTGTCTGCGTTATTTGTTGCAGTGCTTTTGCTTAAAAACTTGCACTTTCTGATGCCTTGACCAAAAGAAATAGCATTGCTCAAAACACAAGGAGACATCAAACCTAGTATTGTGGAGAACTCGAAATGAAAATGTAGATAAAATGTTTTGTTCTAGTTCTGCTCGAAATGCCTCGAGTTGCTTTTTTGTTTTTGTTTTTGTTTTTTTTTTTTTACCTATTTTTTAGTATAAAGGTCCTAGACTATAGATTTCATATTGCCATACAATTCTTAGATTTTAATTCTTTTTTTTTTTTTCTTGAAAACTTTATTTTTGCAAGGAAGAGCGTCATGCCTGACTTTTTCGAAAATAGAAAGGAAAATAATTTTTAAATATACAATCAAAATGAAATTAAAAATTTTCAAGGATAAAAAAGCGATAGCACTTAGACATCAAATTCAAAGCTTCAGCCACAACAATAACGTTATGTTTAAACCCTCGTACAAAGCAACTTTTCAGATCCATTCATGTGTCAAATGCAAAAAGTTAAAAAAGAACTCAAAACAGATATTAGAATTTTGATATTACTTATTTATTTTTTTATCAAAAAAAAAAAGTAAGTAAAGATGATATCTCATAATCCCACTAAGAAAAATTATATTTATCTGAAAAGCAAATTCTATAAACATAATATATAATTTTATTGAACACCCTGATTAAAAATTAAATTTATGATCTTTGACACAACAAGAAACAATATTCTTAATATTAAACTATAATGTTCGATGGTAACTTTTATATTAATTATACGTAATTTATAGTTGGATGGGAAGAAAGGAGCAACAGATAGAGATTTTCACTTTAAGTAAACATACTTGAATAGAGATGTATTTATTGCCTTCATTTATTAAATTGAAGGATAAATTACATAATTTATTATTCAAATTCTCATTCTATAAAAAAGTTATTTTCTTTCTGTTATTTTACTACAAAAGGCTAACAGGATAAGTGCATGAAATTAATTTTCTCTAAAGTAGTAATATGTGTGCATTTAAATTTTAGGAATATTATAGAGGCATTATTCAGAATAAAGATTAATTAGAGGTAGTAATCTGTCAAAGACTTGCCACCCAACTCTTTGGTTTGAGAACCTTTCAATGTAGTCTGCAAACAAGAATTACTCGTAAATAGCTGGTTTCAGGGGGTGATATCAGCTCTGGAAAGGGGCAGAACAAGCTGTCCTGCTTCCCCGGGTTAAAAGAAAATTGCAGCTGAAACTCGTGGATGATTAGCCAACACCCTATGCTCTACTCTGGTGTACTCGTCGTTGGACAATATCTGACAAACAGAGATTAATTACAGGTAAATTATAAGACTTAGTAATCCTACATAGCCTTACTAGAATATGATTACATAAGCTGAGGGTGGATCGACAAGCAAGAGGCATTCCCATGCAATGCATGATGCCTGTAATGTATGTACGTATTTTTTAATAAAGAGACTGCTGTAACAACTCGAATTTATATCACCCGGGCCGCAATAAAGTAACATGGGTCTCAATATTATTCTACTTAAAAGCTTTCAAAAAATGCATAAAGATTGTGATATAATACCTGGAGTATGTCTCCAGTGTTAATGACAAGAGCTCCAGGAACATGTTTAACGTCTAGCCATCTCCCATCACACTTGACCTGCAGGCCCCCAATACGGTCCTGCAGCAAAATTTGTGACAACCCCAGGTTCTGTATGAGACGTGGTCCCAACATCAGTCCAGGCTGAGGACAGTAGGGATAAGGGTGGGCCGCCATCACCCTGCCCTCCAAACATGACAGCTCTTTTTAACTTTCCCTGCGTCCAATCCCAGCCCTTCACAGAGCAGTTCAGTTCCCTCAAGAGCTCGGCCACCCCCTTGGCTTGTTGATCCCGCTCAGCTATCTCGTCTCTAAATATTTCAGGAATTTCCTGGATCTTGACTGGGATGGGGCCTATCTTTGTCTGGAGGGTGTCCCCAAAAAAATCTATACAGACCAAATTTCGGATTCAATAACCAAGACTCAACCCAAACAATTAAGTTAAGATATAAAGAAATCGATTAAAATCTTCGTCAAATGCTCAAAATTAAGAACTAAAGAGCACTAGCTACAAGATTTGACGCAATTGGACAATTTAGAAGAAGTAAAGTGGGGTACAGTATCCATGAAATTGGATTATAATATCAATATATAAACTGTGCTTCCACAATAAACATTGAACCATAGTTCAACCATGATATATAACTATGAAGGTGAAAAGCTGTGTTCAAATAATATTCATCCAAACTCTAATTCCGCCCACGGTAGACTTTATTCCATCTAAACATCGAGGAGCACACAGCAATAATTTAGATAAGAACTGCTGAACTTAGACAAAAGTTTCGAGTAAACTAACTTCATACCAAGTGAACTGTACCTCAATAATACCCAAAATTTTTTTAAAAATGAAAATTTTGCATTTGAGTATTAATCTAAGTCAATTAATATTATACGAAAAAAAAACAGAAAAAATAAAAAGGAAGAGATGCAATTGAAAATTGTGTGTTACCGCACCTCCAGCTAGCAGCGTTGGAATGAAACAAGTCAATGTAAGAAAAGAAGGCTACAGCGGCCTCCTTCTCCCTCCTGTGCAACTAAGCTTTGACCTCCAGGGGTTCCTCATGAAACCCTTTGATCCTGCTAATCACATGGTCCAGAAGTTCCACTGCAACCCCATGGTTCACAATTTGGAAAAACCCCAGTTCCCGGGAGGCACTCGCGACCTACTCCACAATCGCCGGCCTCCTGCCCGAGTCTACACCGGCGACGTCAATAGGCCTCTGACTCCGGCCTTGGAGTCATGGAATTGTTTGACCTCTTTCAAGAGATCATAATCTTGATCGGAACCGCTCGTTGATGCTATAAACACTGTTGCTGACATGATTCTTTGTAATTTGGCTTTGGTTAATTGAGTGGCATAGTCAAAAGAAAGGTGCATTATTTGACTTACATATTCGGAAATATTAGACAGACCTTGATTACAAAAGTTGTCTCGTCTCATTTTCTTTGATTTCACATTTGTTTCATTACAACGCATGACAATAATTAACAATGAAATCAAAATTATCTCCGTCTCTACTCCATCGGGACGGTTGCTTGTAATGTAATTAATACTGAAATCTTTAGCTTCCTATCCTAAAGTGAGGATTGAACCTACGCGTTGTGCGGTCTTATATAAATACTTACAACGGAGATATCACTATTCAAATCTAATGTGAGTAGTGGAGATTTACAAAGGAATCATTTAAGATTATAAATTAATCAAAGTTGCGTGGCATAGCTTAATCTCTAGTCAATAAGAATAAAGAGTTCCTTTCATTATCACATAATACATGAGAGATTCACGAAGGAATATAAGAACATGGATATTGAAAGTCAGGGCACTAACTGGAGTTGTGGCGATCTATTTATTCTCTTCAAGATTTTCGATTAACTTATTGTAACCAATCAATTAAAAATAAACAAAAAAGGAAGCTTCTTTGTTTTTTTTTTTTGTACCCTTTTGAATTTGGCTTTGAATACTATAGATGCCTGAGCACCATTTATTGCTAAAATTTTTCATGTATACCCAGTTGAACATATTTAAAATGATTATTAGTGTTATTATGCAGTTAATTACTTAAAATATATGTATATATAAGATACTTGAAATTTAATTACAAAGATTTATCCCGAACACCATCAATTTATCCATATAATCAATACATCAAATGCTAAATTACTGGTTTTATATGCTAATATATTGTTTAATTATTTAACATGTTTTTTTTTTACCTGATATATATTCTTTAGACAAAAGAAGTTACTAGTAATAGATTAAGTATTTTTTATCTGCTGATAAGGTAGTATGGACAAGAACAAGGTTAAACTGTCCAATAAATAGTTTAGCAAAAAATTTGAATGTTAAATAGATTGGGGTGTAGCTATCTGTTTTCAGAATAATATAAAGAGTGTTTGGAGTAGCCAGCGTTCTAGGGAATGCAATCAGTAACTTCACATTCGGATGAACCCTAAAAACGAAGAAATATCACATTCCCTAAAATCCCATATTGGTCTGATTGTTGTAATTTCAGGTTACCATGATTGACACCAAGATTACTTGTATAAAATATTGAGACAAATTTACCCTTCATAATTTTTATTTAAAGTTCATTGCATAATTTACTATTATCGTCATGATCAAATGATTTTGGACAAAAAATTTAAAATATAACATATAAATAATAATCTTTTATATTGTGAGATTCACATGTCCCTGTCATACTAACTCTTTTATGTACATTTTTCTCTGCCCACGTAATGGGTCTCAAGATCGAAATAGATACAAAAGAAATCAAAAACTACATTTTACGATTATGTAGTTGATCAAAAGTTTACTTTGATGATTATAATGTCATATAAATGATTATATACACCTAATTTGTTATGGATTTTATGTAATTTACCAAAATTTTTATATAATGGTTATAAATATATTGTTAATCATTCTGTACTGTTATGTAATTCCTATTAATGATCCGAAGTTTTTTATAATATAATATTCTTCAAAATACTTTTAATACAGGTGGAATAAATAATGATATGAAAATAAGATTCTTGTCATTTATTTTCATTTCTGCACCAACAGAGTAAAATTTGGTGTATGAATTTGGTGACATGAATTTAAAGATTCATTGTTTAAAATTTTTTTGTATTTTTATCCATACCAGAGGTCATTCTATATGTGGGTTTAGTGTAAATATATATTTGTTTTTATGCATTAATATAACTTAATGCAAATAATATTCAGTTTTCCAAATATATTGAAATTAACTCCAAAAGTGGTAGTCTCACGTTCTGACAATGTTCCCAACAATACGATAATATTGGCGGCAATTATACTCCTCCAAATGCCTCGTGACATGGACAGATAAAAATATAACAAAGGATAGATATGTGAAGTGCCGGCAGTGGCACGACACATGAAGAATTCATAGACACTATTTCATTGACAAAGCTAACAATTCTTTGTAAACCTTTGGTAGTGAGCATATTGGCATTAGTTCCAACCTTGTTCTACACTTCCACCATTTTATGCCAAATTGGTACACCATCACATTCACAGCCTATAATAATTTGCCAATGATTTGCCATCCAACTCTTTTGTGAAGAACCTTCTCATGTAGTCTGCAAATGGGAATTGACGGTAAACAGCCGGCTTCTCCGTCGATACTAGCTCTGGAAAGGGGCCGAACGCGTTATCCCTCGAACAAGGATTAAAGAAAATTGCAATCGAAACTCGTGGATCATGGAAAGGATTGGCCAACACCCTATGCTCCACACTTGTGTATTCATCGTTGGACATGATCTGAAAATTAGCAATGGTAAGAGAATTTCAAGACTTAATGCGGGAAATCATATACCTACTACTTGTAATGTATGCAATCTGCGCGAAGGGTCAACCCTTGTGCATAAAGAATTTGGGTTGAATTATTTTGCAACCAAGAGGTACATGTACAGCAGCTTTGGGATGATCTGTTTAGGATACATTGGGTAAAATTCATTGAATTTCAAGTATATTGGGTTTTTAGTTTTCGGATTTTTCCAACTCTAAATTAATTAGGTTTTGGTCTGTCGGGTTATTTTGATTTTGAAGTATTTTTGAGTTACACGTTATTGTCTTTTTCAGCCGTTGTAAGTTGAGGGGAGTCGAGTTTTGGACAAATTACGTTATTTAGACAGGGTTAGCTTCTGCCACTTCTTTATCTATAGCATATATGGCTAGAATTGTCCAAAATAAAAATTTCTACACACAACGCTATATTCACCTGAAGTATATCTCCAATGTTAACAACAAGGGCACCTGGTACAGGTTGGACATCCACCCAGCCCCCATCATGCTTAACTTGAAGACCTCCCATATGGTTCTGCAGCAGAACTGTGACAACCCCAGGATCTGTATGAGATGTGATCCCTACCGTTAGGTCGGGCTGGGGACAGTAGGGATAGTAGTGTGCCACCATTGTCCTTGCCTCCAAAGATGTCATCTCCTTCAACCTTCCAGCATTCAGCCCTAGCCCTTCACACAACAACTCCATCAAGAGCTCTCCTACACCTTTAGCCTGTCTATCCCATTCAACAGTCTCATTCCTACATATTTCAGGAATTGCCTGGAGTTCCGGAAAGTTGGGTCCTAGCCTCATCTGAAGGGTATCCCTACAGGTATACAAGGTCAAGAATCAATTTCTGTTTTTCGTTTTTTGATGGTAAAAAGCATTTTCACTTATAATCAAATTTGCAGCCAAAAATTCTCATACCTTTTAAGAAATTAATTTGGGTAAATGCAAAATAGCAGAAAGTTTAATTCTGGATGACAAACTAATATTCTGGTGATCATCAATTAATCAATATCTTCACCAAATGCTATGAGACAACTAATCCACAAACCATAACGAACAAGTAAAAGTTGGAGAATTTTAACAAAAAAAAAAAAAAAAGAGATTCCAGTATCATACTAACAAAGGTTAATACACTAATATTTCAAACACTTTTTACATTAATCTAACACCTATAAATTAGAGAAAATGTGCAAAATTTATGATATATTAGTGTATTGACCGAACTTATGATGTATTATCATTGACAGTAAAGTTGTCATATAGTTGGATTGAACCATTGAGCATAAATAGGTTCAAAGCAAGCATGCAAGCATGAATTAAATATGCCAGCAATTATCTATAATGAACAGGAATTAAAAGTGGCTTGCTGGACCTCCAACCAGCAGCTTTAGATTGAAACTAGTCAACTTTAGAAGAGAACATCACTCCAGTCCCCATCTCCCTCTGGTACCACCGAGCCTTGACCTCCATAGCCTGCTTGTGAAACCCTTTGATCTCACCCATCAAATGGTCCAGAATTTCCACTGGAACCCCATGATTCACAAACTAGGATAACCCCAGTTCCCTGGAGGCACACGCTATCTGCTACACAATCTCCAACCTTCAACCTGAGTCAGCCAATGCTCCAGAAAGGTCGATGGTGGAGATCATGTTGGTGCTGGTTTCGGGTTTGGCATCATGATCCTGGCCATTAGGACTACCAATTGACATTGTCATTGAAATTGAAACTTTGGCCAGGTGAAAACAAAAGAGAGAGACTTTTCCCTTCAGAATCTGGTTTGGTTTGATGTAGGAGATTGGTAATTGAATGGACAAAGAAGACAGCCACAAAGAGAGAGGCTTTCACAACTCTAATAATTTGTTAATGTTGATGGTATTGTAACGATAGGAATGTGGTACCAATCTATCTACAGATATATCCATCTACTGATTCTGTGACAAAGAACTCCTGCATGGATGCTCTAATCTTTCTTTATAGTCATCTTCGATAGCTTTGCTACCTAAGTAATAAATATTTGTGAGTTAAATATTGGTATACCTCATTTCTTTTTGTGACAATTGATTTCAGAACTAAATTCATAGAAGTCAATACATAAGGACAATAAATATCTAAAGTCCATATATATATATCTATACTAATTCTGTCACACAAGACGCTCTAACCTTTCTTTTGGATGGTAAGTAAACCTTTAAGATTCTTTTTTGGCTGTTTTATTATTTAGAGCAATGCATATTTATCATGGCATATCTTCAATCTTCTTTTTGTAGCTATTTTTGCTAGCTATTACATTTAGAATTAAATGCATGAAAATAAATAAGTTTATCCAAAATAGAGCACTCCATGGGTGTAATTGAGGGAGACACTAGTAGGAATAAAGTATTTTCAGCAATTTTGATGAATTACTCTAAGAAAAATAGAAAGCAATTCTAGCTAGCTACTTTATATTTGTGACTTCCTATAGCTCTCTAAAGTTAAATCAAATAGTTTTTCCCATCAAAATAATAGAAATATACAGTGGAATATCAATAGCTTTTAAATGGATTTAAACTTATAGTTTGGAGATATTCACAAACCCTATGCTCAGTTTTCAACTTTAGGAAGATAACTCATGGATAGAATTATAAAAACATTACAGGCCAAAGAAACAACTAAAGGAATTTTTAAAATCATTTCCTCCATTTGTAACTAATTTTTAACAAGCACATAAATCATATAAGTGACTCAGTTTTCGATAGTTTTAATTTTGGATTATCCCACTCACAATTTCAGGTTCCATTTTATTTCTCTTAATCATTCACGAAACAAATTTATCAAAACAAAATAATCAGGCAAAAATATTTGCGTATAACACAAGATAAAAAAGCTAGTTAATGTACAATACCAGAAATTATATTTTTAGATTATATTGTTAATCTTTTATATCACATAAAGGAGACTCATTATCATTAAAAATTAAAATAGTCAAATAATTCCAAAAATTTTTAATATTGATAATATTATAATTATTAAAAAATAATTAAATTAATTTTATAATTTTTAATTGTCAAAAATAAATATTCATGACCACTGAGTTCAAGAAAGTATTTTCTTTAAAATGTGTGACATAAATGCTTTCTATTTTTCTTTATATTATCCTTATTTTTGACAAGGTATACTATGTGCTACAGTAGTCTAGTGACAATCAAGTTTAAAATTTGAAGTAAAATCTGAGATTTGAACTTCAGAATTCACTGAAATTTAAATACCCCTGCCTGCTTCATTGAAAGACTGTAGAATATAGTCGACAGCAATGGTTCATGAGAGCAGAGCAACAAGCATAGGCTCTGCAGTAGAACAGAATTTCCTCTCATCTGCTATCCTCATCTTTTCGCCTTCAAATTTTAGTCTCCGAAAAATTCACAGTAAATACTAGAAAATAACAATAGTAGTTGGTTGACTATTTACATGAGTCCGTACAAAGTATAGCATACCACAAACAAAGAGTGAACCTTTGCAACTGTTAAATGGGAAAGCACAAGTAGTTGGACTAAGCACACTGTCCCTCTGTTTAACAGACTCACCTCCTCTCTCTCTCTTTCTCCCTTTCTCTCTCAAAGTTCTAACTTTCTCTTTCTAGAACTTTCTTATTCTTTTCGATTTGCCTTCCTCTGAAAATCCTCAGAATAAAGGCCCCAGCTTTTGAGGCTTGTCAACTCACACATTTCAAAAGGATAATGGGATCTTAAGGATCACAGGTTGTTGATATGTGGGTCTTAACATACTCCAGTGTTCTTCTGTTTGATTATATTTGGGGTGTTTTTATGCTTTGCATTCTGTCCACAGTTTGTCTTTGCTTTTGGTTAATGGTGGGTTTTGTAGAAATTGATTTTTTTTTTTAATTGAGTAACAGCCATTAGAGATTGATTTTTTCAGAGGATCTCTTGGCAGATAAAATAATATATCAGCAAAGTAAGCTCTTGGTCTTGAGGGAAGGAAATGATGAAAATAAATATTGGGAATTTGCTGCTGTCAGGTATTGGTGGTATTGCAAATTGAATGATTAAATTGTAGGCATGTAGACTAGTCTGGACTGAGAAGTCGTGAGACAGACAAAAAAGGTGTTACCGGTGCATGAGCTCCCATATTGTAGGATTTGGGAAAGGATTAAATGACAAAATTTTAGAAATGCATTGTTTATAAAAGATGCAGAGGCCAGGAAAACCACTTTCCTGAAAAATGGGAATTCTGTTTGAGAGTTTGGTCGCATCTGTTTTTGCATTACCAAGACAAAAGAAGCAGCAATTATGGACTTCAGTAGTAGGAATGACAAGAACATGAAAAGCCAAAGTGTATTCATTTAATGGGTCACATTTAGCCTCTTTCCCAAGATATAGAAAGTTCCTTAGCTCCTATTTGTATCAGATATACTTAGAGACTGCCTATTATTAGTTTTTATTGTGGTGCCCCAAAGAACAGTGAAAAGCTGGAACTTGGTCAAGGATGAAAAACTATGAAAAAAAAAAATGGTGGGTGTTCTGGCCAAGTACTAAATAGTGTAGGTTCAGCTAGTGATCAATAGAGCTAAGTGGTGTAGTTGAACGTTAAAGCTATGATGGTGGTTTTATGTCTTTCCTCGTATTACATTTGTCTGTGTTCTGACATGCTTCATTAAGCTTAGATTATGAACATGCGACCAAGATCATTAGACCATAAGCACGATTCAATAAGAGGCTTATATGCCTACTGATAGTTTTCGAATAATTATCTTGATATCATGCACTGTAGAGATTAACGTTGGCTAATGGTCATTAGGCCATAAGCATCATCCAATGATGGGGCTAGATGGCTTATTGTATGTACTTCTGAAAAAATGCTGCTATTATCTATAATGAACCGGAAATCAAAAAATTGGTAGCCGTACCTCCAACTAGCAGCCTTAGATCGAAACAGGTCAACGTTAGAAGAGAAGGCCACGCCGGCCCCCATCTCCCTCCGGTACAACCGAGCCTTGACCTCCATAGGCTGCTCGTGAAACGCTTTGATCGCACCAAGCAAACGGTCCAGAACTTGCACCGGAACCCCATGATTCACAACCTGAAAAAACCCCAGTTCCCTGGACGCACGAGCCACCTGCTCCACAATCTCCGACCTCCGACCCGAGTCATCAATTGCCCCGGAAAGGTCGATGGTGGGGATGACGATGTCGGTGCCGTTATTGGGTTTGATGTCGGAAAGCGTTTCGGGTGGGTGAACGAAGAAGCGAGGAATGGCTGAGATGCCAGAGTCCACCAGGCCCTTGACTCCAACCTTGGAGTCGTCGAACTCTTTGACCTCTCTCAACCGATCGTAGTCCCGGTCGGTGGGACCGCTGATTGATGATGTCGTTGACATTGGAGCTCCGGTTCGGCGGGAACAAAATAGACAGAAGCTTCCCTCCTCTACAGAGTTTGGTTTGGTTTGTTGTACGGGGTTGGGAATTGAATGGACAGAGCCGACAGCCACATTTTCGTTTTTCTCCTTGAACACTTATTTTCCTTTGTAAACAGTGTGCCCGAGTCAAAAATTTCCCGAAAAAGACTACAGAAAAATATTCAACGGCCACGGCCATGATTCACAATAGCAGAGCAGCTACCATAGACTCTGCAACATTATATAACTAGTTGGCTCATCCACGTTTTATGCAAAATTATTTAAGAAATTTTTATTACCTTTTAAATTTATTAAAATATTATGATAACTTAAATTACCATTTAAATATCATAAAAACATATTTTATAATTTTAAAATTCAAAATTTACAATATAAGAAAATAAAAAAGAGAAATGCATACATATATATAAAATAACAAAATAATGAATGACTCATTGATCAATACTAATTATGTTTAAAGTATAAATAAAATTATTCTATGTGTGCACAAGCTAAATATGAAAAGGTATATTCAAAGAATTAAATGAATCAAAATTGATGTTAAAAATAGAAAAGCTAAACAAAGAAAATAATATAAGCTTATTTATATACAATAAACAGACCTCCTCCACATTATGTTGACATTAAATATGATCAATTGCCAGAAATCAATAAAATAATAATAATAAAAAAATTGTGATAGGTCATATGAAAAAGAATGTAACATCAACCATTATATATATAAAAAAAAAGAGAAAATAGCATGAAATCTGGGGTGAAGTAGGAAAAGTCACATCAGTAACGTAAGTACAATGCAAAAGAAAACAAAATGAAGTGAGTTTTAGAGTACTAATAATATACAAACCATAATTTTCATTCATAAAGAAGGATGGAAAAATTTTCATTACCTAAATATAAATAAATAAATAAATAAATAATAGGGCTATCTGAATCTGACCAATACCAAGAGAAGAAGTTGATATGATATACTAAATGTGATAAGAAAAAGAATTTTGCTTTTTTTTTTTAAAAAAAAAAGATGATGATAAACATAATTTCTCAATTTTTTTTTTCAATGATTATGTTAATTGCTGTAGTTCTTATGAGAGTTACAACATATGCATTTAAAATATAAATATTGATTGAAAACTTAATTCTCCATTAAAATTAAAGATTAATAAAAATTATAAATACATATCATTCAATGGTATTAAATTGTAAAAACATAAAAAAAATAATAATAATAATATCGAGTTTAATCTTTGCACGTCGTTCCAAAAAAATTTAAAATCTTTTCACTCTCTTCCTCTTTGTGAGACATGTTATTATATGGATGGATGAATTCCCTGTCAACTGCTCTTCTTGCCCTTTTCACCTTCGAATTTTACTTTGAAAAATAACAATAATAATAATTGATGATGGCATATTGATATTGGTCCGGACCCAGACTAGAATGCCCCCCCCCCACCAAACAAGGGTGAACCTTTGCAGCTGTTGATTGGGAAACATAAGTAGTTGGACTAAGCACAGTGTCCTTCCGTCTGTGAGAGTCATCTCTCTCTCTCTCTCTCTCTCTCTCGCTCTGTCCTTTCCCTCTTTGAAAGTTCTCACTCTCTCTTTCTAGAACTTTCCTACTCCCTTTTTGATTTCCCTTCCTCTGAAAATCCTCAGGATAAAGGCCCTAGCTTTGGAGGCTTGTGAACTCCACAGTTGAAAAGGACAATGGGTTCTGAAGGATCAAGGGTTGTTGGTAAGTGGGTCTGAAAGACACAAGTTTTCTTGTTTTTGATATGTTTGTGGGCGTTTCTATGCTTCGCGTTCTGTGCAAAGTTTGTCTTTTTTTTTTTTTCTCCTTTTTTTGGGTCCATGGTGTGTTTTGTAGAAATTAAGGTTCTTTTTTTCTTCTTGAGTAATAGCCTTTGGAGATTGTTATTTTGAAGGATCTCTTGGCATATAAGATAATGTATCAGGAATGTAATTGCTTTGTTTTGAGGGCAGGAAATAATGAACATAAATGTTGGGAATTTGTTGCTGTTTTCATATTTATTTGGACAGACGAATTTGTTGCTCCTAGGGTGTGGCTGGCATTGCAAATTGAATGGCTAAATTGTGTGCATCTATATTAGTCTCCACAAGGCGGAGACAACAAAAGAAAGGTGTTACCACTACACAAGATTCCAAGTGGCGGGGTTTGGGGTAGGGTCAGATGAAAAAATTTTAGAAACGGATTGTTGGTGGAAGATGCAGGGGCCAGGAAAACCACAATCCTGAAAAATGGGACTTCAAAGTTTGAGACTTTGGTTTTATCTGTCTCTCTGTTGCCAATACCTAAGAAGCAGCAATTATGGACTTCAGTAGTAGGACTGGCAAGAACATGAAAAGCTAAAGTGTATTCATTTAGTGGGTCACATTTAATTTCTCCCCCAAGATATAGTAAGTTCCTTGGCACCTATTTGCATCAGATATACTTAGAGAGTGACTTTTCCTAGTTTTAATTGTGGTGTATGAAAGAACCGTGAAAAGCTAGAGCTTCTTCAGGGATGGAAAAACTGTGATAGGATGGTAGGTGTTCTGGCCAAGTACTAAATATTGTTGTTTTAGGAAGTGATCAATGCAGTCAAAAGCTGAGTGGTGTAGCCTAATGTTAGAGCTGTTATGGTCCTCTCTATGCCTCTCGCTGTATTATGTTTGTTTGTTTTCTTCCATGCTTTGTTTAGCTTAGATTATTAATGTGCAGCCAAGGTCGTATGCCTATAAGCACAGTTCAATGAGAGGGTCTGATGCCTACTGATAAATTTTTGTATTATCTTGATATCATGTACTCTGAAAGTTTTCATCGGTTGTCACTTTCTTGCTCCTGGCTTCTAAAATATATGAAATCTTAGAAGATGGAGCTTTTACATGCCTCTCTTTTTCATTATTTATAGGCCTTGTATGTAGTCCAAGTGCAATTTAACTTGGATATGCTAACTAAGGTAAGCATTGATATCAAACTGGTAGGATAGTTCAGATGGTTCTTTTTTCAAACCCCTTCTTAAGGTTCATCCTACATAACAAACTATGTCTCAGACCAAAAAAAGAAGGCCTAGAATGAGGTACCTTGGAAAGGTGAATTGAATTGTCAATATCACATTTGGATCCTTCAATTATTAATGAAAATAAAGCAGGTCTCTCTTTTCTCCTATTTATAGGTTTGGATGCTTCAATAACATTGTATACTTTTTTAAGACTAATATGCACTATTCCCATGCTTCCAGTCTTTCAATATAAATTAGATATGAAATGAACTCAAACTTTAATTGATAGATATCTAATGAGGATATCTTGTAATTATACTTTGGCATATGTTTTTACATTACACAATGAAGCTCTGTTGAACAGCAAATATTCATTGGTCAACTTTTCATTCTTGTTGGGTAATCTCTGGTAACTGTTGGTCTTTGATGAATACTGGAATGAATGCTTGAATGAGAATGGCTATGTGACTGACATTATTTTTTTCTATGCAGTGCCTAGGAATTTCAGATTATTGGAAGAGCTTGAGAGAGGAGAGAAGGGAATTGGCGATGGAACTGTCAGCTATGGAATGGATGATGCTGATGATATTTACATGCAGTCATGGACAGGAACTATAATTGGTCCTCCTAACGTATGTACTCCTTTTTTCCTTCTCATTTCTGTTCTCACATTATTTTTTAAATGTGGTTATATTAGGCAAATGTTCTTGTTATTGAGGTCCATTATTATATGCTTGATGAAAATTAAAATGCCGCTATTTGCTGGAAAATGAAGCTTTTGTCATTTCCACACATTTATCTCACTGAACTAATGCAATTGAGTGATAGTTATTTGTTTTTTACTTATCTACAATTGTTTCCTTGATCCACCTGTATAAGAATCCTTGAATCTTTGCAATGAACTCTAAATAAAATTTTTTATGATGTTTCTATATACATCATGATGTACCAGTTACTTAGTCTCTTTGTTTCTAGCTGGATAATTACTGTTTATCTTTGTGCAATACAGGAGTTTTTAACTCCATTTGAGCCCTCCTTGTGTCCTGCCCTCAAAAGTTTATTATAACAACCTGAAGTTTCATATGCCTGTTAGATGATCTTGTAGTTCCGGGAATTCTAATGGCTGTGAGACTTAATGAGATTTGGTTGGAAGGGTATGTGGTAAGAGTATTGATATCAAGGCTTTAAAAAACGTATGACCATCTTTTTCCTTTTGGAGTTCAAAACAAAACCTCCTCTTGTCTGCTCACATTTCACGAGCTTTGTGATATCTTAAGCTATTCAAAAGTTCACTGTTAATCTGTGTGCTCTTTCCAGTCATCTGGAGAGGTTTTAATTGAAATTCAGAAATTAGGAGTTGTAGACTTGCAGGGCCAGTGGAGAATAAACCCTAGAGTAAGCTCTATATGGTTGGGGGAAGGGAGAGAAACAGGATATGTTAACACTGTGCTTGTTTGGAGGTTTCTTTGAAGGATGGATGGAAAAGAAGTTTGTGAGAAAAGAGAAAGGATACTTCTAATCTTTCTCTAACAACTTCCCTTCCTTCAACTAACCTATTCATCCAAACAAATGTAGTGACAGTGCAACAGGGAACAAATGATTTTCTAGTCAGCAATCATTAACTTAAATCATTTCAAATAATTAAAATACATAAAACTCCTTCATTTTGAATTTTGGTGAAAATGCTGTTGACAATAAGTGCTTTGTGCTGAATCCTAATGGAAACATGCAGGCTTTCAAATTCCAGTTATTAGCTTGCTATAGTTAAAATCAAATAATATGGCCTGAAACCTGTAAAGCACAAGCATTATATCTTTCAATGGATACAAGTGCAAAGTTGATGTTGTGCAAGCATGTCAAAATGGAATGTTCTTGAACCAAGTGGTATATATACAATGTGATGGCTATCACCTAAGTGCATTACAGACCAAATGCATATATCACGGCTGTTTTATGTGACTTCATGCCTTTAAAAAGTGACAAGACAAAGTTAGATCAATCTGGGCTTCTGTGTTTGTGATGGCTATCTTCCTAAAATTTGTGATATGCTGTTTATATAGGTCGCTAAAGAGGCTTAGAATAAAATATTATTTATAGGTTACTATTTCAGTGGCAAATATCCAATATTGTTGCACAAATCTCCTCCAGATTGGAACAAGTTTCATAAGAATATATGAGGACATTAATTTGATAGTAAGCTAGGGAATCATTCAACCATTTAGTTTCATGATCATGTTGGTGCAGCCATATGCCCAGGTTTAGTTATGATTTGGTTGAAAAGTGTTGGGCTGAACTTGCAGGATTTCAGTATGTCAGTTTCAAGTCATTGGGCAGGGTTTGTCTCAATCGATAGTAATTTAGTTTGAATACCTGCATTAAAAAATGGATCAAACAATGTTCAGGCAATGATATCTAATTACACAGTCAAAGGATGTAGCTAGGGTATGACATAATAAAGAAAAGGTGAGAAATCATGACTGCTGCCCTCCCGAGTGTTGTGAATAGTTGTGAGGGCATTATAGAAGCAAACATGAGGTTGAATTTGGAATTTGTGCAGTCAAAAGCAAATCAAAATGCTCATAGCACATTATGTAAGCTCTAATGATATGAAAGGACAACATAGATACTGACTGACTCTACTTTTCCTTTACAAATTTTAGTTCTACATAGGAAAATTCAAGGTAGGGATTCAACTTAGAAGCTTTAAATGTAACCTTTAAAAAATTCATAGAACATTCCAAACTCAACCTACTAAAAAATGCAATGGCTTCTAGCAAATCTAGGCTCTCACAAGAAGACCCCAACTTGCCAAAACTGAAATTTTTTAGAATCATCTCCTGAATATCTTTTCCCTAGGTTATGTTTAGAAGAATTGCCACAGTGTCCCACAACATACACCAATGCAGATGAATCTGCACTAAACTTAAAGATATCTTCAGTGCACTCGAAATGTATGAGATGGATTTGGATTACCATTGAGCATGATATGCTTATGGAGCTGGAGCTCCTTGTTAATATTCATTCTTTGCACCCCACAGAAAAGGCTCACTCCCAATCTTGCCATGTGCCTTATCTAGGGAAATATGTGTCTTTAGGAAGAGAGCAACATGCTTCTAACCTGGCCTTCCTGATGTCCTGATTGGTGAAACATGTACCCAATTGGGAGGAGGTTGCATTACTGGCACTAATCTGATATGAGCGAGGAAAAGATAATTGAAACCATAGAGATCCTAGTTTTGATACCAAAATATTGATTGTTTTAGGACAGGCGATGCTTTTGTAATTTAGTTTTTAATTGAAACTCAAGTCTTTGTGTAATGGTGAGGTTACTCTATTGTAACTGACAGGTCACAGGTTTAAGTTGTAGAAACAGCTTCTTTGTAAAAACTGGAATGCCTTTATTTATTTATTTATTGAGTTTTTTTGACCTCTTGTGTAGGAAAGCATAAATAGCTGTAGAAATTGCATAAGATGAGGGGGAGGAATGGAAGGCAAAGGGATAATGACGCTTTCCTTTGAAAACTTGAGCAAATGCTGCAAGCTAGGCAAAGAATTACATGGAATGGATGGCATATCTGTTAAAGCTTCTCATGCTTTGATTCAATCAAAAATGAAAATTTTCCTAGGTTCTAACTTAAGCATGATGACCACATTTTATTGAGCCAAGACAGTTCATGACTAAACAGGGCAAACTAGGATTAAATTCTACTCTTTTGTGCAATTTGCTCTGTGCATGCTTTTTATTAGTTTGGGGAAGGAGAATATCAATATATTTCTGTGTACCTGTATCCAGACTGTTCATGAAGGACGCATCTACCAGTTGAAGTTGTTCTGTGGCAAGGATTATCCAGATAATCCACCAAGTGTCAGGTTCCAAACCCACATAAACATGACCTGTGTCAATCCTGACACTGGATTGGTAGGTGATGTTCCACTTTATGTAGTCAATTGTTTGTTAATGACTTGACTGAGTAAATTAATCTTATGGGGTGAACAAATTAACAGGTTGAACCTAGTCTTTTCTCCATGCTAGCTAATTGGCAGAGGGAGTTCACAATGGAGGATATGTTGATTCAATTGAAGAAAGAAATGATGTCACCACAAAACCGGAAGCTGGCTCAGCCTCCTGAAGGTAGGTCAACTTCTTCTGCCTGTTTCTTGGTATATATGTTCTATTTAGCAAGCATAAAGTACAATAAAATATCTGTGACTGCCCGCACCCCACTTTCCAGCCTGGGTTCGACACTGACTCATCCCCACAGACATAATACCCTTGAGTCTTTTCAGGATGTAGAAAACAGAGTGAGTCATCAGCGAAAATAATTTGTTGTTCATGCAACCAGAAAAAAAGAGAGGTTTCTCACACCAGCGCACACACAACATATGCGAGGAGAAAAACACGAGCAAAAGAGAGACAATCAAATACACACAGCACCACGATGATTCTCTGGAATCAGCAGACTAATGGGAAAGAAGTAATTTACGGTTTCTGTTTTTTAAGTTTCAATATCTCCATATATTGTAGCAACTACATGTGGTCAATCACAGAAACAATCTCCTCTAGATTATAGGACTAGCCTTTCTGCACATTGATCAGCCTGTTGCTTGTAATTTTGAATCCCGTATAAGCATCATGCCATTTAACCAAAGCCATTTAAAGGGGGAGTTGAGGCATATGCATCTACAACTGCCATGACTTAATATGCAGTGTTCTCCACTTCATGTTATTAGCTGTGAACTAGGCATGGAACCATTGCCAATAATACCGGGATTGCCTTTCTATCCGTCAAATTGCTTATATTTATTATGTAACTTTTATCCTATTACACAAAATTGTTAGAAATCGTGGAGCAGTTATGTGAAACTGTGTTTGCAGGAAATGAAGACACAAGGATTGATCAAAAGGGCCTGGTGCTGAGGTGCTGTATTCTTTGAGCTATATGGGCTGAATGAACAACCCACTGAATATGTAAATATATCCTTTGTTGATCCACCGGTGTAGTTTCATCAGTAGATCTTATTCATCAGAAGATGATCTTAAGTTTCATCCAATGGTGGCTAAATAAATTGGACACCAAAGGCATTGTTAAATGCATGCAATTTGTTCTGCCAATGGTTGTTTTACTATTCTCTTGTTTGATGCGAAAAGAGACCAATTTCATGGGGGAGAATTTGCCAACTCGTGTCTATGTATCTTTAGGTGTGTGCAGGGAATTCATTGATGAAAATGACCATATATTTCTGGTTTCCAAGTTGCAATTGGACGGGTTTAAATTCTTCATTTCTTATGTTCTTCTCGTGAATGAACTGCAACTCCGAGGTCTGCCTTATCGCAGCAACTCGGCAAACCATCAATAATTTAGATAATCCAAAAGGTGCCAGAAAAGTGCTCACTCTTCGGGAGCCCTCGCCTTGTTGGTGTCTCCACTTGTGCCATGCACGAAAACGGATGGAAGCCCACACAGCTAGGACCATACTCATTTACAGCAATTTGAATACCGTCTTGCTCTTTTAAAAGGAATCGCAATTCAGTAGACATAAACAAATATAGTGTAATTTATATTATATGAATAGCATTTAGTACTAGATAAATAATATCTAATAATCTATAAATTGAATATAAAATTTCATTACGTTGTAGTAAATATTATTCTTTGTCAGTCCAAGAAATCGGCCTTCTTGGTATTTCGTGGGCCAATTTAGCGGGTTGGAACTGTCAGATTAGTGTGACATGCTTCAGGACCTCTGTTGATGATGGTAAATGTTCCGGCAGATGCTTCAACCTGATGCTTCAACCTATATGGACTCACAGACGCATGCTTATGTAATAAGAATAAGTACCGCAGCAATAGGCAACAAATCACCTTTCCGGTACGTATTCGAGATGATGTGTTCGGTAAACAAAAGTCCAGTGTTCTTGTGAAAAGCCATGCATTGTATACTTTCCATATCAATTTTTTATTAGTAAATAGTAACATAAGAGTTAAATGGACCACTAAAAACAAAAAAACAAAAAAAAACAGCAGCTGGTAATTACGTTGGACTGCCCTGGTAGATTATTTTGATTCTAAGCCAGTTTCACAGTGCTGTAAGTTGTAGCCAGACCCACGAAGCATCCATTGCTACTATCAATGACATGCCCGTGGAGATTCTTCCGAGGGTGCTTATTAACCTCCAACATAATGGGAAGAAAGGAGCCTAAATACCGAAAGTGCAATACTAAAAACATCACGTACGAGCTTACCCATCAATATGTTCATGAGATGCAAAAGAGGTGGCCAAAACACTTGGCTCTGATGTTTACAGTCCACATGGCTGTTGAGTGAACCAACACATCCTATTAATTATCTCTTATAATACTTGCAGTATATATGGGTAGTGAATAATCATGGCATTAGATTTCAGATGTCTATCATTTGGGCATGCAACATTGTTGTGTTTGCACAATAATTGCGAGAGTGCTTCCACCCCTGAAATCAGGAAAGATGCCAAATTTGATTCATTCATAACTTAGGATACTCCCAGTTACCTTAGAATCCTCCCGGTAAGATGTTTTGCCATAATATAAGGAATCAAAAGATTTCTCTTTACCCCATTCACCATAGTCAAGTGATAACTTCACATGGGCTTAACATCTGAAAATGCAGAATCACACGACTTAGCAACCAAAGGTTAAACCATGACTCTAAACCCTCTTTTTGCTGTGGACAACAAATGAGTCGACTCAAGCAGATTTAACAAACAATGGGGAAAAATAAATTCCAAGCAAAAGTTTGCACCACATTTGTACCAAAGGAAATATAGAAGTTGGACTACAGAAAATATTTTGCCACACTAGAACTAATCCATGATGAATGCATACTAATGCATCAAGGACAAGTAAACATGAATGATAACCAAATGTAGTTATATAGCCCCACATTTCCTCTGCTGTAATGTGAGAGAGAGAGAGACAGAGAGAGAGAGAGAGAGATGTGTTTGTGTGAGCAAGTAATGGCGTAAAATAGTTGGCCCTTTCACGAGAAGATTTGGCTTCTTTTCTCCTGTATGCATGGTTTTATTTTGGGGGATGGGGGGTGCTGCTGTTTGGTCTGGTAAAGTAGGGAGCAAATGCAGCAACAACCTGACCATAACAATTGCACAAGGCATCGATAAGTTGTCTGTCAGCCACTTTCCAAGCCAAATATGTTTAACAGGAGTCAAAAAGAGAGGCCCTCTTCACTTTCTCAGTTTCCCAAAATGGTTTTGACAGGAATAATTGACATCTCTTAGCAATACTGACAAGGTAAGACACAAATATTGATGAAAAGCAAGTAAGGAGTCACAGTGTAACCATCCATCTCCCCAAACTGCTCAAAGAGCGGTCTACTCCTCTGCCTGAAATTTTCTCTAAGGCAGAAAGATAAAGAAATAGAACTAGGTAAGAAGGCTGTCATAAATCCAGAAATTTTAAGACTAGAAGAATGAATGTGGCTGATCATAGAAAGGCCAGGCCAGCTTAACGTTCTCCCTTAAGCTGAATGATTTAGTTGTAGCTGAAAACAAAAAGGACTCAATTAAATTCTAAGAGATAGTCTTGTTCACATGAATCCTCACGGTGTATTCTTTTTCCTTTTCTTACAAGGAAATGTCAACGCTCATTTGAACCAATTACTGTTGGAGTTTCATGCTATTCAGGTTTAATGGAGTTAAACACACTAAGAAAAGAGGAATTAAATGAAGACTTGGAGATCTCATTTATAAACTCAGTTCCCTTCCACTGATGCAATTTGCATCATATCAAACTGACACATGAAAGGCACAGAACCAGAAATCTTGCCTTTGGCCACCTCCAGTTTTTATATCTAATTCATATCAAGGCTCTAAACTCAAGAGTCAAAATGAAATGGACGCACTAGAATCATATTAAATGGTGCATCAATTTCTACAGATCGTTGGAAGTGCCGAGTATGATCAATCAACTCATGAATCAACAACTCTTAATTGAAACTTTAATGCATAAAAAAAAAAGTCCTACATGAATCTAAACAGTTCTTTTCATGGTACTGTCAAACATACACTTCCCACAATTTCATAAATTTCTTACTTCATCAATGAGAAAAAAGTGCAGAAGGACAAAAAGGACAAGATAGCTTTGCTTATCCCATGAGAACAATAAACAGAAGAATAGGTTCCAATTCCATAACAGAGGAACCTTAGGTGCAGAAGCCGAGTATCTTTCAAGGATATATTCCATATCAAAATCTGGCAAATAGCCAAAGAGAAACGTTCTCAACAAAGCTTGCTATCACAGTAATCATTAATGGATTCGCCTATCAACTACCGAATTTCGGGCATCGCAGAAGGTCTACACCTCCAAAAGAGAAAAAAAAAAAAAAAAGAATCTATTTCTGTTTACATCAAAAATTACAAATGAGAACAATACTCACCAACAAAACAACCTACAAGTGCATTCATGAATTTGAGGCCTAAACCTGAACATTGTCCTCAATCCATGACAGCGGAAGGTAACCATCTCAAGTTCACATCAAGGCACAATAACGCATAAAAGTTCAAGAAAAAACAAGCAGTTTTCAATATGAAATTGAAACAATATATTATTGTTAACATCGAAACACGAACATGATTTCCTGAACTAGTAGATTTATAAACCGGAAATATATCCTTCAAATTGCACATGAAAACGGAGTAGATCAGAGATTATCACGAGATTCTAAAGGAAAATCCAGCTTATCTCCCATAATTCGTCCAAATCCTCAGTCCTTGTTCTTGAGCCTCTCGAGACGATGGTTCAGCTGCTCGATCCTGACGACGAGATGAGTGAAGGAGTAGAGGAGCCAGTAGAAGATGAGGGCGGCGGCGATGAGAAGCGCGTTCCGCTGGCTCTTCATGATGGACTTCTGGTGGCGGAGGTGCTCGGTCGGAGTGCATGACTCGCCCTCGCAGCTCGGCCGCGTCTCGTACTTCCAGTAGATATCCATGAGGAGGAAGAGGCAGAACGGGACCACGGAGAGGAACGGCTTGAGAAGGTTCCGCGTGACGGATATGAGGCCCTTCCGGAGGCCGTCAAGGCCAGGGATCGTCAGGAGCAATACCATGATCGCCTCTGCTCCCGCGGCGTAGCTTAGCACCACCCACTCCAGCGCCATTTTCGCCTTTCTTTTTCTTTCTTTTCTTTTTTTTTTTGTTTGGCTCCAAATTGAAGTTCGAGATTTTGAGCAACCTGGATCTGATTTTTCCTTTTTCTGCAGAAATTTTGATGCTTTTCTTAAGAGGTAAGAAATAATAATAATAATAAATATTTATAAAATATGTATTTATTAAAAATAAATAAATAAATGTTTTAAAAAAATGTATATTTCATTTTGAGATTCTACAATCCCTCTCTTGAAATGGAAGAAAGCGTTGATTAAAAAGACGGAAGAAGACGGAGAGTCGTCCGGGCGACGGCGGAGGAAGATTCGTGGGGGCACGTGTCATGTTCGTGTACGTTCGATATCAACAGGCGATTACAACGATGATGATGAGTGGCTAGAGATTCGTTGATCATTATCCATCAGGAGAGAGCGGTCCCACAATAGGAGTTTGTACTAGTAGGGGTATTCAACCGAACCGAATTACGCAAACCAAAAAAATGCTTCGATCATCGTTAAATTGAGATTGAAATTACTAAAATTTGTCTTTTTTTTTAAGTTAAGGTAAATTCTTTTTTTTTTAATATTTATAATGTTATTATTTTTTATAATTTATTTTTAACGGTCTACTTAACAAAGTATGCTGATTGTAATGAGAAAAAAATATATATCATCACTTTTTTTTTTTTGATATATTTTAAAATACAAGGATGTGGATAATTGGTATAGGGTCCTAATAAGAGTATGTTAAATATAAATTTTTTATAGTTATTTTTAATGAAATTACTAATTTCCTTGTCTAGGATAAATGTGGTTAGAATTGATGCCGAATTATAATTTAGATACCAAAATTTCCTCATGTTTAACCTAATTACTTGGAATTTTCATAGAAAACTGTATTTTTTTTTTTTATCAATAGATAAAGAAATTAAAAAACATTTTGCACATGAATCGTACTTTATAATTTAAACAACACGGATCATATTATTTTAGAACTTCTGTTTTTTCTTTCTTTTTTTTTTTTTTTGGTGGGGGTCTATTATTTTAGGACTTCTCAATTTATTTCCTTCCACCTTGGTCTCTGTTCCTCCGCCACTGATAAATTATCCCATGTACTGGAAGGCCGATCAACAATCTGGCCCCAAGATGTCATGACGGTAATGGTGGAATCCTCCTAACCGGACCTCCTGAAATAGGCCTCCAGACCCTTGCTTTCCCAAGCCCTATCAGTTTCGACCCCCACCAGTCTCGAGTTTTGGACCCTCCAGCATTCCAATGACATGGTCAGCCGGTTGACTCAAGAACACATCCATTGAACAAAGTCAGTCACGTCCTGGCAACCACTTGAATGGCTCTTGTAATTGTCAGAGTCTGTACTACACATGAAGATCCATCACTTGTCATTTGAAATCCACCAAGGTGGACCTCCTCCCCTTTAATGTTTATAAATACTCAAGAACCTTTCAAAGCTCATGTTACTTCATTTCTCTCTCTAGATTATATTTGTTATTTCGTTTCATAAATAATTTTTACTTAAAACTTCAGTGTGTTAATGTCAATTTTAATCCAACC
This sequence comes from Ceriops tagal, assembly GCA_021533255.1. Lineage (NCBI taxonomy): Eukaryota > Viridiplantae > Streptophyta > Magnoliopsida > Malpighiales > Rhizophoraceae > Ceriops > Ceriops tagal. Next base: position 1,476,461 of record CM038610.1, on the reverse strand, counting down.
GCCTTTGATCTTTTTCTTTTTTTTTTTTTATCTCGCAGGTGTTCAATTCAATTAGACCTCATCAATTATTGACCGCCAAGTTATTACCTCCATTTTTGGTATTGTACATAATACGGGTCAGGTTGATTATCTTGTTGCCTGCCTCCTGTGGGAAACATTGAGCTGATGGTTCCTGTCGACTGCACTTTCATCGGGACTGAAAGATTGAAGTTTATAGATATCTTACCAAATTGGATGGGTGTTGAGTTGTCTCTCCAACCATAATCAAACAAACAAATAAAATAGGGTGTGGTGTCATAGCCCTCCATTTTTATGGTGGGATAAACCTAAACCTAAAATTCTCTATTTTTATCTTTCTGTTTTTTTTTTTTTTTTGGGGAAAGTGGGGGTGGGGGAGGGCGTCACTGTAATCCATATACCTCCCTTTTTCGACAAAAGAAGAAAAAAAAAATCCACACCCCCATGCTGAATGTTTTTTCTTTTTAAATTTGTCCAAAATATGATTGCATGCATATGGAGAGAGATTGATCGAGAAAGAGAGACAATCTTTTTAAAAGTTATACCATACTTTGAACTTTCGGGAGAGGATTAAAGTAATGATGCCACAAACCAGACTGGGACTGCCCCACCTTTTTCATCAAAAAAAAAAAAAAAAAAGGGTCCAAACTTAAAAGCAATGGATAATAGAAGAGAGAGAGAGAGAGACAAAGAGAAAGTCCTCACAAAGCTGAAGAATGAATGTGGTATCACCACTAATTGTCCTAGTCGTTCTTTAAGTCATTCTAATTGTCCTTTTTAATTTACTGATTGATCGCCATTCCAAGCATATAAAAGTAAAGAGAATGCTGTCTTAATCATTGTAGTGATAATTAGCTGATACTCTGAAAATGGTGTTCTGAATATTCCTCTCGTGTCAATCACAGCATATTCAAAATTTCACCTAAGTTACTTTTCTTAAGTGGTCATGATGCCTAACATTAATATCTCAGCTCAATTTTGACTCTAAGCCAAAGGCCAGATTAATATGGGACATGATCATCATTATAAATCTTTATCGTCAATTAGCTCGATTAACAAATAAAAGTTACGTCCCTTTGGTGAATTTTAGTAATAAAATACTTGAGCTTTTATCGGAAAAGTTTCAAGCCTTAATTTTGAAAAACAATATAAATTTATGATAATAAGGAGAATTATTTTTTTTGGGGTCAAATTTGTGATTTAATAACTTTTTTCATTGAAAAAACAAATAAGAGCTATTATCTAAAAATATAAAAATTTCTTTCATAATTTTCACCCAACCTAATTATGGGCATAATTGAAACTCGTGGTGACTTTAAAGTTCATCTAGACGTGGCAAGAGTATCTTTAATCCATGTAACTTACTTGACTTAACCCGTCTTAAATTTAACTTAACCAAATTTATATTGGTTTAAAAAAGGTAATGATATGAAATTCAAATGATTAAAAAGATAATTAACTTAAATAATAACTTCATATTAAGCTTGACAGTGTATTTTGCCACTTAGTTTAATTAACAAAGAGAGGTCAAAAATATTATCATTTTTAAACCATACATTATGTGCCCTTCTACACGTATCAAGAAAGGTTTGCTTAAAGATCACCACTAAGCCTTAAAAAGGGAATCATTATTCCTGTTACAGAATCGTCCAAATCAACGGGGCCTATGATATGGAAAGTATACGAGGCAAGGCAAATGCTATTTTAAAGAGTGGCAAGTGAGGTACGAATACAAAGAAAGTGACCAATGAATATATATATATTGAAATAAATCTCGTTTAAATCCAATTAACCTTAAAAGCCACTTTCACGAAAGTGTTGGCTATTTATACAAAAAACAACTAGAAACACTATAATAATAATCTATATAACATTTGGGGTATTACTATTAGACTCAAAGTGGGTGCAGTTGAGCGTGGAATCTTTAGGGCTTTTTCTTACCTTATTGCAACTTTGAGCTTTATTTTCACATGTTTCAAGGCACCTGTTCCTATGAACACCTTTTTATATCTGCCCCTTAGAGCCTTTTTTAGATGTAATATCAGAGAAAGGTTGAAAAAGAAAGGACACAGAAAAGACTAGAGCACAAAACAAAGTGTAGCCAGTGGGCCACCAAGACCAAAGCAAAGCGAAAAATACTAGAGGAAATGGGGAGTGAAGCAAGTCTTAATTTCCCTGGCATATCCACAAGGTGTATTATTTACTACCTGCAAATTGAAAAAGCCGAGGAAAATATATGTTACAAGCGTGGACAAAATGTCATGTTGTAACAAGGAAAAGGGGGAAATAAAGAGGAAACATCATAGAAGGAGGGTAGCCTTTACCTTTTCCACTATCGCATACTTTTCTTAAGAAAGAAAGGAATACGATAAGCAATGCAACCCCAGCAATGAGTCCAATTAATATTGCCAGCGTCTTCTCAATCTCATCATCATTGCTGTTACCTGCAAAGCATCCGGAATAAACCAAGTCAAACCATTAAATTCATCAATTAGTTAAGTTAGTCCTAATAAACAGGAAAAGCAATCATTATTTTATTATTATTGAACTGATTCTCTTAAGTTGTTGTACAACTTCGGATAAGGGAAGGCAATTTAAGTTTCTGTAGATTTGGCAGTGAACATCGCACGCCAACTTAGACTTGAAGATACATGTGACTCTTCCATCATTCTGCTCAAGGTGAGAGAATTGTCAATCCCTACTAGTTGGTTTTTGGGGAGTTTGGGGGTGCTGAATCAGTAAAGCAAATTGCACCAGCCACATGCAAGAAAGTCATTTCCAATTAAATGAGACGTCACAGTTTATTTACATCATTCGAGTCATGACGCTTTCCTTTCCCATTAAGGCGTTTCAAAACTCTTCGAACATAACAATTAAAATTTGTGGCCATGATGACTTCATTTGTCTTGGATTCCTATTTGGGCTCTAAATTCAAGGCGGGGTTGCTTGATTTTGAGTCACCACTCCTGGCCTGACTTGTGGATTAATTAGTGAAAATGTTTGATGGTTCAATATGATAAAAATGTTATTGTCAGATCACAGAAGCAAAACCATTGCCTTGGAATCAAAAACATGGAGTTTTGCTCTGCTATAACACTTTCTGATCTGGCAACAACACTGCCCTTCAATTATGCACCATAAAAAGGTACAAGTTTAACTTCAATAAAAATGTTCTTCATATACCAGTTATATTCTAGAACAAGAATATTTGGTGTAGCTTGCAACATGCTGTTTTTAAATGCAATTTGATGTCAATCTCACCCACCAACTTTTCATTAAAGAACCATGTCATGCGACAAAGGCTAAAAGTGCCGAGTATTGTAGCTTAACAAACAAAAGCACACTCTATCACTCAATTAATGTATGAAGAACGATAATAATACGTACAAAAATCATTCCTTTCCATCACGAATTTATTTAATTTCAATGCGATTTAAAGAAATTAACAATGCTTAGGGGTAAAATTACTTCAATTATGGTGGTTTTTGTATAAAGTAAACAAGCACAAGCTAACCATACAGATGCTTACACTCTCTCACACCATGGCACGCCCAGAGGTTAAGGAAATTAACAAAATAGATTAAGCTGGAAGGGAAAAAGAAATGAAAGAAAATCTACAAAAGGATTCTCGGGTGATTTACATTAATTACCCAGATGACCATGAAGAATAAAATATTAAAATCACACAGCAATTTACATTTTGGCGTGGCGTGGATACGTTAATTATCATAGGTGGCTTTTTAATTAGCACTTAAACCACAAAAAAAAAAAAAAACAGAAAACCAGAAACCACCATCTGGGATGTCGGAACCGCTTACCGTTTCCGCCGTTCGAGTGAGCCCCACTTCCCGAGTACCGCACGTAGCACTTGCCCAGGTACATGTCGCCCCGCGCAGCAGCCCCGCATTCCGTTTTCAGCCGTCCGATCGCATCCGACAAGCAATCCTGGCACTCGCTTGCACTCAAATCTTGTGTACACTGCGCTCTGCCGAAATAATCCCCGGACCCACTAACTCTGTAGGGCTTGTAGGACCCATCTGTGGCACCCAAGAAGTCCAACACCCCATCACGCCGTGTCAACGCATCAGAGCCATAGCCAATCGACGGCCCACATTTCTTCAACACCTCGGTCTTGTCCTCCACACCCAGGAAGCTGGCGTTGTCATACTTAACGAAACAACCGTCAAGCTGCAACGCGCCACCACAGGAGGCAGGGCAGAGGGTGCCGAGTTGACTGATTGCACGGGCGACGCAGGTGGCGCAGTCGCCGTTGGTGAGGTCTCCACGGCATTGGAAGAGGCCGTATATGATGTCCTGAGAAGAAGAGCTCTTGATGGTGAAGTTGTTGTAGGTGGTGAAGGTTGCTGAGTTGACTAGGGAGGTGAGAAGTGAGTTGACGTTGGACTCGTAGGGAGAGCCCGGCATGTACTTTAACTGAGAACAGCCGCCGTAGACGAAGGAGTCCACGGCGGAGGACGTTGGGGTGATGAGAAATGAGAACAATACGAGAGAAACAAGAGCTGGGACGGTTGCAGGCATGGTTCGTGACTTCTGGAATGTGTGTGTATGTGTGATGAAGAAGATGATGATGGAGGAGTTTGAAGGTAAAGTCTATCTTGATGATGGTGATTGAGAATTTATGCGAACTCCAGTGATTGTCGTTGCTGTTGTGTGTGTGTGTGTGTGAGGGAGAGAGACAAAGAGAGAGAGAGAGAGAGAGAGAGAGAGAGAGAGAGATTTTGGGAGAGGATGTTTGCTTTGGAGAGAATTTACGTAAGGGAGAAAGTTACTTGATATTTGTCCATAACTCCACATGATTGCGCTTGCAGAGAAAATTGGATTCAGAAAGTGAAAAAGGAATATTAAATTATATATAAGATGGGGCAAGCCAAATATCAGCATAAACTTTTATAAATATTTTAAATATAATTTTTTATATTTTCTTTTGTAAAATGTGTCTTTCATATATATGTGTGTGTGTGTGTGTATTGTTTCATTTGTGTTCTGAAATTCAATAAATCTATTAAAAGAAAGTATTTGCCTGAACAAAAAAATATATTTTTTTTTAAAAATCTGAACTTTGTCTAAAAGTGAATTTAAATGAAGTAAAAAATAAAGATATAAGACTGATTTGATAAAGCAAAAGGTAATAAGAATAAATTAAAAATTTTATAAAAATTTAAAAGTAAATTTTGACTTATCCCCGAAAAAAAAAAGTAGTTAACCAACTCTTATTCTTTTCTTTTTTTCTTTTGTTTTTTCCTTATTGGCCACATATCTAAATTTATTCGTGAAAGTTTTCACTCATCATCTTCACCTTCATAATTAATCTCTAGCTACCACTAAGGTAATTAATTTTTTATTTGTGTATACAATGAAGGTTAAACAGCATCATAATGGACGGTATCAAAAAAAAAAAAAAAAGAGCCCCAAATCAACATCTTTCTAACTTGGTCACAGTATGCTTTTAGAAATTGCAGAAAACAATCTTGGATGGTTCACACAATTCAATATTCTATCAAAGCAATTAAATTCGATCATTTTGTTTTCAACAAATACAAATTCCATCTTTTTATTGTTAACAAAAAAGTTGGGAAGCATCTCAATTGATGTGGATCAGATAGTCGAGGAGTATATGGACAAGTGAAAAAATAATAAGTAGATGCGGTGAGTCTTTTTGTAATTTTAATTAAATTTTATGAAACAAAATTTTTTATAATTTCTTAATGAGAGGTAGAACATAATATATTTTAATTTAATTGAAAGAACTTTTTTTTAAAATGACTTGTTTCTTTTGTTCTTTGAAATTTATTTTTTATTGTTAATTACGTATTTTTGCTGCTTTATCAATAAATATATATAAATAATTTTTCTTGTTGCACTTAATTGGAGCTTGCATTCCCAAATAAAATCGATTTTGTAGACTCTCTGGTGATGCAATGGGGTCTGGCATGACGAGACTCTCACCTTCCTCTACAACCCCCCCCCCTTTTGATCTTAATAGATTAATGCCGTAATTTTCAAGTTTTTAGGTCTAGTTGCTCGGAAGCTTAAAAACAATTCGAGTTATGGGGGCTAGTAATTGATTACGTCAGCGTCAAACTCTGGGGGGCTAACTTTAAAATGTTCTAGTTTTCTGTCCTTTTCTTTTGTGTAATCTTCTCTAACATGGATCTAATCTTTCTGGATCACATTGATTTACCCCATTAAACTACTTTTAATCTGTATCCACTTTTCATTTCTTATGATGTATGGCTATCTTTTGAAATCCCATTTTCAATGTAAAGATTGGATTTAGGGTTAAATGTATTTTTAAGTCTTTGTGGTTTACTTGTTATGTGTTTTATTTTCTTGTAATTTTTTTAATTTACATTATAAGATTCCCATAGTTTTTAATTTTGGTAATTAAAACCTTTCTTTGTGATTTTGAAACATTTTTTAAAATTTGAATATTATGGGATTTAATCTTTTTAAATCTTCATTATTATTTTTCCTTTTGTCAAATTTTTTTTAGAACTTATAATTTTATGACTTTTAATGGGTTCACTTTTGTAATTCTAACAAAACAAAAGGCAAAAATTCTAAAAGATTTTGAAAAACAGGAAAAAAAAATCATAATGACTCAAAAAAATGAATCTCATAACATTGAAATTTTGTAAAATTTTTTAGAATTAAATAAGAGTTTTAAAATTAATAGAATCATAATATAGTGTTTTAATTGCTACAATTAAAAATTACAAAACTTTTATGATGTGCATTGAAATCAGGGCAAAGTAAAATACAAAAGGGACAAATCACAGGAGTCTTAAATTACATTAACACATTTTAAATCCTGTCATTAGTTAAAGTTACACATAATTACAAAAGTGCCATGAAAAATGCTCAAAGTGACGAAAATACCCCCATTAACAAAAATGTAAAAAATAAAGATAAAAAACATATAAATTGAAAACGTACATCCCACAATCTTCTTTCTTTATTCTTTTTTTTTTTTGTTTTGTTTTCATTCTAAATACACAATCTTTAATTTCTTTTTTTTTTTTTTGTTTTACTCAATACCCAAAACAAAAAAGAATCTTTTTATTTGATTTTTTTTCCTTTTTTTTGGGGGTTGTTGATATTGCGTATAAGGAAAGAAATCACAAAGCTCAATAACTCACTAATATGTCAAAACTTGAAGAAGGAATGAAATCAAAATACAGAGAAAGGTAGATGGGAGAGACTTTGAGAAAAACAGGGGCAGAATGATTAACATATTATAATCAAGTTTTTTTTTTTTATGTGTGTGTGTGTGTCAGGGTAATTTCGTCATTTCACAATTTTAGTCTACTTTGACTAACCCCTGTTAGTCATATAATTTTTATATTATTTCAAAAAATGCAGGGGTGTGAATAGTAATTATCTCTTAAATTTGGGATGTATAATGTAATTTACCCATAATCTTAGCAAAGAATAAAGTTGCACAATGAGATTAGTTTGTTTAATAATAACTCTTTTCCTTGAACAACTCTTTTTTAGACACTTGAACTCAAAATATCACTGAAATCTTTCAATATTCTTGTGGCCCCATGGGGTTTTTGATGAAGCCAGGGTAGTATTCTCCACTTTTTGGAAAAAGGCATCAAACATCCAATTACTCTCATGGAAAATGAAACAAAAAAAAAAAACAAAAAACAATAAAGGAATATGAGCATCTAACCAAGGTATCAATCAATCACAATTATATAGAATATAATTAAATGTAAAATCAACCTTCAAAATTAATGAAATGGTAGAGTGATTTATTAGAAAAAGTTAATTTACTTTCATTGTTTTTTCCATATTCAGACCTGACTGAGCTTTCTAATAAACAAATATTACCAGAGTTGTGCTATTTCTCACCTTTTTTGGTAGGCAATCCGCTACCCCCCCCACCCTCTCCCTTGTGGGGGAGGCATTTTCTGGGTTTCTTTTTCTAGGTAACGCGTCCATCTGACGCTGGCGAAGGGCAAACAAACGATAAAACCATGCCAACAGACAAAATCATGGATGGTTGAAGCTTAGGACGATGGTAAAATGAGCATTAGGCTAATGGCCACTAGAGAGAGGCATTTAACAATTCAAGCAAGCAAAGTTGGCCAAAGGAATTATGACGGGGGAAGCAAAGTTGATTGCTCTCTGTGTCTTAAACTAATTACCAAATAATGATTTAGTCTAAAATACCTTTAAATTGGGATCTATCGTTTTGTCCATTTTCATTCATTTGAGCTCTCATCTAAAGGATATTTGAGTTATTATTATTATTTTTTTTAACAGATGTGCTGCCCTGCCAGCCAAAAAGAGGCCTTTGTTTTTTTTAAAAAAAAAAAAGGAAGTAAAACGTGGTGCTTCTGCTTCATGGAATAAGTAAAATAACAACAAAAATACAGCGAAACTTGCATTTATTAGCACCCCCAACACCCTCTAATCGATACACATGAGGGCTGGGGGCTCTACGGTTGCTCATCCCCTGACAAAAACAGATGAAATCAGTTTTGGAATCTGGTTTCTATAAAAAAGAATTGACATTGCGGAAAAGATAAATAATGCAAAGCCACATTTTGTGGCAATGGACTTTATATCCACAAGATGGTCCAGGAATATCATGTTTGCTGCCGCCCTCAAAATAGGGGGGTTGTCTGGCTATGGACACATTGTCTTCTGCAAGTAAACAAAAGCCCCCCCTCCCTGCCACTCAGCTTCTTTTTCAACTTGTTGGCTTACAACTGTAAAATAGCTTGCGTATTGATCCTGGCAGGCAAGATTAGAGTCCCCTCTCCTTGACATTTTAAATCCAGCCTGGTCATTCAAGGGGTGGGGGGGGGGGGTCTCATCAGTCTAGGTTTTTCAACTTTATATTATTAGCCAAAACCTAATCCTGTTGACTCGCATTCCCATGTGAATCAGGAAAACTTGCAATGTTTGTCAAGGGCTTTAAAATGTCCTGATAAAGAAGAAGAAGAAGAAGAATGGTGGCCGGTCGGCCGCCCCCACCCCTTTTTATTATTTTTTTGTCAAAAAAAATTCAAAAACATACATCATAAATATATCCATAATTATATATATATATCTTATAAAAAATTATTTTAAAAAATATTATTAAATTTAAATAAATCTTTATATTTAAGTTTAATATTAATAAATTTAAAATTTGATCACTACATTCTCAAATTACCTAAACTTAATTTTTAGCAAAATGAACGTTAGCGTGGGATCCTCTAAAGGTAAGTTGATTTGATTGGGTTGTTACATAGTCATATCAAAATTGAAAATTCTATTTGGTATATATCAATTAAAATATATTATTTTTCTTTTTCCTGTTGGGAAAATTTGCACCGTATGGGCGAATTGCGTGGACAACTACAATGAAAATTAGTTCGTTAATGAAAAGAACAAAAGAAAAGAATAATGTCCTAGAAACTGTTTTTTTTTTTTTTTGGTTATTATTATCAATAACCCAAAATGAAAAGGAAAACCCCACAATTCCTCCATTTTTAAAGGATGAGAAGAAGAGTCCTCCAATCAAATCTTGATCCCAAACACTGGGGCTAACCCTATAAAAGGGTCATCAATTTTAAGAAAATAAAAGGTGGAAGAAAGAATTAAAATTTGGTAACAATCTTTGGTCAGGAGGAGTTTGAAATGACTCGCAACCCCACCACAACCGGTTTAACGTTGTTAAATATTAACATATGATTAGTCATAGAGTTTCCTTAAAAACTTAAATTTTTAAATTAAATATTTTTTAATATAATATCAAATTTTAATTCATTTTTTTATTTAGTTTTAACTTTTTTTTTTCATTTATTTAGTTCAATTAAATAGTTGAACCTAATTTATAAGTTTGACCTGCTGATTTTAGTTTAATTGTACTATATATTGATAGAGTCTAACGCATATTTAAGAGAATGTGTTAAAAATATAAAATTTTACATGAACAGAAAATAAAAATTTTCCTTCATAATGATTATAAATTTTTTTATTTATACACTGAAACCTTTTGGTGAATTTAAACTTCCCTGTTTATGAATTTGAGTGAATTTGGAATTTTAGAATGTTAATCGAGGAGCATGATTTCACAACGAACGAAATGACAGCAGAGGAGGGTGGTTTGAGTAATGGACACTCCATTCCGTTTGGCTTTCTATTTGGTACAAGTTGCAAAACACGAAAGTTCATGGAAAATCACTTTCCTCCGTAAACGAATTGACAAGATGCCGTGCAAAATTGGATTTAAATTTAGTGTCTCGCAATTGACCCAACCGAGCAAATCCCCTCAAATATAATAATGTAAGGCTTTTAGAGAAAATGATAATCAGATTAACCATATATAACAAAATCACATTTTATAACATTCAATAATAAAATTTTGTCGCATAAAAAAAAGAAATTTTAGATCTTATAAACGCGTACGTTCTATATAATGATACAGGCATCAGAATGACCCCAACACAAATTATTATAACAATAACGATAGAATCTGAACCCCGAAATCTTACGCCAAGCTATACAACATTTTTGTCGTCGCCGTGCCCCGTGTGGGTTAGCATCCGTATTGTCGCTCGGGCTTTGAATTTAGTGCTCTATAATTGAAGTTTAAAGCCGAAGGTAAAACGACGCTCGATCTTAACACTATGTTTGGGAAGAAGGAAAATGGGAAGGAGAGAAGGAAAGTGTGCTTGAATCAATGACCAAGGAGAAGACAATTTATTGGTATTTTTTTAATTATTAAGCAATGTTAAATATTATAAAAAAATTGATATTTTTTTATCAATAAAATTGCTCGATGAGATAAAAAATTATTTATTTTAATAAAAATAATATTTTATGTTAAATAAGTAATTATTTTTGTAATATTTAACATAATTCTTTATTATTATTATTATTGTTTAAAGATGTATTTGGCAAGTCTTGACTTTGCCGAAGGCTTTTTTTTTTTTTTCCATAAAGGGTCAATATCAGTAATGGATTAATCAGATTTTATTTATTTATTTATGTGGGCCATTGCTGGTTTTATTGCTCTCAACCCTCGGATTCTTAACCGTAGCAAGCACAACCGATGCATTAATGACATTTTATTTGAGAAGCATGATTGTCTACAACGGGAAGTCAATCATTTGATGCAGTCAATGGTCCCCTGGGCAAGTCTCTCTGGATGCCAAAGCACTGAGACTTAAACATTAAAAAAATGGTATATAAAAATGAGAAATACACATGGGGAAGCAATTTATGTGTGGGTTAAACCAACTAAATTTTTTTTTCTTCCTTTTTGTATACCATCATCCATTGACATCTAATGTATTGCCCCATATGGGCAATGGCAATGTGCTCTCTCTCTCTCTCTCTCTCTCTCTCTCTCTCTCTCTATCTCTTGAGAATAATGTTCCTTCCATGCATGCCAACAAAAGATACAGGACATGACAGATTGGTCATGGCTCAGGAATTTCAATCTCAAAATATGAATCATTTGTGCATTGTTTTTGCTGCATTTACTTGCTTGAGTGGTCATCTGATCAAAAAGTCTAGGCTGTTGGCCTTAGGTTAATGATGAAGATGCTTTTGCTGATGGGGGAAAACATGGAAATTGAGAATCGCTTTGGTCGCACGACTTTGTCAGATAAAACTTTCGTCCACCCTATTTGCTTAAATTGCATTACTTTTAACAACCCATTTGATGTAGACTACTGCCCTCATCATGGCGAGATAACAATGTTTGACTTTGACTCTTCACACTTCCATATAAAAGAAATGATTAAATTATCTTAAATAATTTGATTTAATTTATTAGTTAATTGGAAATTTTAATGATTTTAATTAGAAATATTCAAATTTAAAATGCCTATAAATTTAATTGGACTAAAATTAAATAATTTAAAACTTTATAACTGAAATTTAATGTATTCAAAATTTAATAAATTTAAAATCTAATGTACCTAAAATTTAATGTGTATCAAACTTACAACTTAATGTTCTCATAATTGGTTTAACTTAAAATTTAAAATATGTAAAATCCAAATAATTTGAGATCTAAAATAACTCGGTTTGAATTTAACATGTGCCACCGTTTGCTGCTTCTGCTTTCATGCGTAATAGAGAATTGGCAACATGCAAGTAAGCAAGATCAAATTCCAAGGAAATTACTCCTGATTAGTCAACAGAAATTAATAGCGAGTATTGAGTGCTCCCAAAACACCTATACAGTAATGAAGCTTGACCGTTCTTTCTCTCCAGGACTTGGCGACCCATGTAGTGGACGAGCACGAGAGATGGCAGTTCCATCAAAGAAAACGGCACAAAAGAAAGGAAGGTCACATTCAATGATTAATCGAACTTTTGTTGTTTTTTTTCTTTTTGGTTCGGTGGGGTGGGGGTAACGGGGAGACTTTTTCGTCATCTTTAAGCCTTGATAGTTTGTCTTTGCCAAACTTTGTGCGGAGGGTCACATTAGCCTTTCAGCTTCAACCTCTGACCAAGTCCTTATCGTCTCTCTTCACCATTTCAGATAAGGCTCCTCGTGAACACCTCATGGTCTCCATTCATAGGTCTCGTATTAGCCACATTGCGTGCTCCTGTGTTGAGATCATGCTATGTCTGGTCTTTATAGCTGGTGGCCTGCCAACTTTAATTTACCGATCATGTTCTTTGATTACGCCGGTCGACACCGAAACTGTGCCAGTCAATCTAACTCCCCCCTCACTTGTCAGAGAAACTTACATCATTTTTAAATTATGAACAACCTTTGATTTGCCTATGATGAAAAGTAAACTTTGGTGTCATGATAAAAAATTATTCTATTGTATCGCAAGTTGCAAAAACAGCCCCTTTGTATCTTTGCTGCCTCTCATCATTGCGCCCCCATTCATTGGAGAGGCTTCAGGTCAGCGCACAAGTAAATCCCCAGCACATAAGCCCTCGGATTGGGCCCACTGATGGAAAACAACTAATTTTCACTCTACAATCACGGTTGCCCTTATTATTGATAAGTGTCTTTAATGCTAACAATAAGTTGTAAATATGGGTTGAATTGAGTTTAAGAGTACTATGTGACCGAGCTATTATCTTATCTCTAAAAGACAGTTTATTAAAGTATCTAAAGTTTAAGATCCTTCTCTTCCTTGCGAAATTTCATCCCATCCTTCTCGTTGAATTCGTCGTGGACTGGTCCCCTGGTTACTCCCCGCTTAGAGCATTTGGCGGTAGATATCAGATTCAGATTGGATCGACTTTAATACCACTTATTACGGAGTAATAAGTCTCTCCCCAACCTATTAAGATTTACAACTCCCACGTTTATAAGACCAAGATATCCTTTTTTCTTATTCAACGTTTCCGTCATAATTGGTGGGGGACCTAAGGAAGCAAAAGGTCCACAATTTTGGGGTTGATTTGGGCACCCATTTATGTCATTGGCGTGTCCATGGGGTTGGCTAGGAGATAGCTTTGCTGCCTTAACTCTAAATCATGAGAAAAAGGCTACCCCTGAACTTAGTCACCATGAGCCCCACTCCATTAGAAGCTAGAAAGCCTCCTAGAGGCCAGCGTCCATTCATTTGTCTCTATTGCTTTTTTATTTTTTTTTATTTTTTGGGTCAATTCTTCATTGCCCTTTGTAGCACCCAAATTTACCTCCCCCATTGACGGTCCAAACAAATCTTATCAGAACTACTTAGAATACGGCCCAACACAGCCTTGTTGCCTCACTCCTAGTGCAGTTTTGTACTTTCTAGATAGGCCGAAATACATAAATAGTGGGCCTATTTCCTTTTCCGTTGGACTTGCAAAATACATCAAAAGCCCAATTAGAATCTTCAATTTTTTTTAAAAAAAATATGAAACCTGTTTTCAACACTCCCAATCAGATGACAATTGAGTTTTTTTTTTTTAAATAAAAAATAGAGCTGATATTTTGCGGTTTTGTTAAAGAAAATTATGTAATCTTGCTAGGAATGATTGTTCTCACACTCACAGGAGGTAAGATTGTATTACTGAATCATAAAAACAGAAAATTACATTTAATTTTACTAAAGAACTTAAAAAAGATTCGAACTTATAATAATATTTGTCATATAAATTAATCCTTTAACAATTAGAATATAAATGATCGAAGGTTGCAATTGGCTTACTTGTTGTCATGACCTTATACAAGAGGTTAAATTAATCAAAGCAAGATTAACCAAGTTGAGGTAAGAAAATACTTAATTGCAAAATCGACGAAGTTAACTAGCTTTTAGGTGAAATAACATCTATTTGAAGGCGGATTCTCCTGTATCTTTGATTCATTCTCCTATACTCAAACTATGTTACTTTGTAAAAGGTTTACCTCATTCAAAGAAGATTTTTTATTTTATAAACTGACCTGTCTATTTAATGAGGTGTGATTTCTCAATTTTTTTTTCTTATTAATATGTCATGATTCATATTAATAAGTGGGTATTAAGTTAAACCATTCGATTCAATGAAAGAAATAAATTGACTTATAATTTTATTAGATTTAATCTTTGATTAACTTTCTCATTTTTTCAGCAATATGAGTTAGTTTAGGTGGTAAAGTTTCTTTACGGAGAGAGTAAAATCTTGAATGTGCTAAACGAATTTAGAGAGTGTGATTTTGAATGTGAAAAAAAAAAAATTAGTCTCGCTTAAGACTTAACTAGATTCAATGATTAAAGATTTTAATACCGATATACTCAAATAATAATAATAATAATTAAAAATTGTCTGGCTTTAGAAATAAACGATTTCAACTAAGACATCAGTTCCATTTATTTACGTGGATAACAGGTGATGGAGGCATTGACCTCGTCCGAACACTTTGTTCGTGCATCATACAAGCAGAATGCAAATCAAACGGGCACAAATTGGCAGAAACCAAATGAGCAAACAAAGCTAAATTAATTAAGAATATGCTAATCCTCCGCTATAATATGTTCCACATCCTGCTGATCAGCCGTGACAATCCCACTCATAGCCATTAACAAAATCAGCTCCATCTACACTGCAACCGCCAGAGCAATCATAGCCATTACTAAAATCAGCTCCATCTACACTGCAACCGCCAGAGCAATCACCAGCGCCCGCTCCGCTGCCGCCGCTACCACCCAGAAACCCTCGCAACAAACTCGACGGTATACCAAGAGTGGAACCAATTACCAGATCTTGAAAGACCTTGTTCATTTTCGACGTGCCATTCTGCTTCTGCTGCCCAGTGGGATTGCTAACACCAAAACCGAAACCACCCATAGACGACGACGAAGAAGGCCTAGGATTGGGCATATGACTATGGTTTTGCATTGAAGGAATCCCAGCAGCGATGACCTGTTGATATCGCTGAGGATAAACGAAATTACTATTGACTGGTATTGATGATCTCACATTCGGTGCTGCTGAATATTGCTGCTGCACTTGATACTGAGCTTCTCGCGGCTGCGGCTGCTGCTGATGAGCTGCATGAGTGGGAGTGGCAGTGGCGCAGCCAAGGTGAGCATCAAATCCACAAAGGTTGCAACTATATAACCATTGCTTGGACCCGAAGTTCTGGCATATACCACAACGAAAGGTTCCATTGATATCACAAGAAGGAAGAGAGAATTTGAGATTGAGTTGATGATGATGAGATGGGTGCGACACAAGCAGTGGCATGGCTGCACATGTTGTGTGCAGATCGATGCTGCAAGTCCCGCAATGGTAAGAAAAGCCATTGCCTTGGTTCCCGCACGCAGCGCATCGGAATAAGCCTTCTGGGTAGATGGGGTTTGGGAGGAGGAAGAGGACATGCTTTTGGGAATCAAATGGGTGAGTGATTTGCTGAGGCATTTGGGAGCATCCGATGTGGAGGAAGTACCGGCAGGACAGGCAGCTGTAGACCCATCCTGATGAGACTTGCACCCTACAACACCAACATGTTGCTATTGACCCTTCGAAGCCTAGGCTCTGCTGGGGCTGGGGGTTGATCAGCTGTAGTGGGTGCTGGTGGCTGAAATGCTGAATTGTAGGCTGTGGTTGGCTTTGGCTATGGCTATGGCTATGGCTATGGCTATGGCTATGGCTATCGATCCTCCCCATCAATTCCTACAGCTTCTCCTTCTCCTGTAATGATCTCAATCTGATCCAATTTGCCTCTCAAGATCCTAATACCAATCGATATATAGATGTCTGCAATGGACTATATGTAAGGTCAACGAAATCAATAATTATATGAACTTGGCAGATAAATGACTCCAAACTTGCCTAACCTTTCAATTCTGATTACGCATAAGTGAGGCCATGGAGATTTGGAAACTCTTAAACAATTGCCAAGTGGTTGGAATGAGCTGGGCAGTGCGTCGGATTTGAGCTTTCTAATTATCCTGGAAAAGTCAAAGTAAACTGGTTGGTGAGGGGAGCGAGAGAGCAATGTCAAGGACTTAACGCGTGGAAATTAGAAGCTCGAAACTAAACTCGAAAAGATTTTCAACTCACACTTGGACGTCCCATTTTGTCGGCCTCTTTCAAATTCCAAGAGCAATAGGTGGATTTTTAATATTTTATTTTTATTACAAAAATGACCAAAGAGCAAAGAATAAAGTTATTAGTTTTGGGCACTAGACATTGACCAATTGAATAGCAGTAGCAGAAGATGGGGTTGCTCTGGGCTCCCTCTTTTTTCTTTTTTTTTTTTTTCCTCTTTCATTGGCGTGTCCATTTGGTTGGCTGGGAGATAGCTTTGCCGTCTTAACTCTAAATCGTGAGAAAAAGGCTACCCTCAGCCATTCCAGTAGAAGCTAGAAAGCCTCCTAAAGGTGGGGTGGTGAGGGTGGATTGATTTGTCTCTATTGCCTTTCTTTATTTATTATTTCTTTTTGGTTAATTCTCTGTTGCCTAAATTTGCCTTTGCTACTACTGACGGCCCAAACAAATCTTATCAGAGCTACTTAGAATACCCTTCTTGCCTTGCCTTGCTCCTAGTGCAGTATTCCAATATTCTACTTGATTTGTAGAAAAAAATAATGCTAAGAGTGCGGTGGTAATTTCCTTTCCTTTCCCGTTGGACTCGCAAAATATAGCATAAGCCCAATTAGAATCTTCGATAATCAAAAACCAAAAAGTAAAACTTGTTTAAAATAATATCATTTAGATGTTAAATGGGAGAATAGGGTGGTACTGTACAGTCTTACCTCGTGTATTTTTGTCCGAGCGGATTGTTTCTCACACCATACGGTGGGCTAACTAGTGTTCCTAAAATGCACAATATATATATAATTTTATTATATATTTTGACAAATATTTAATCTTATAATTTTTATAGTATGAAAAAAATGTTTTGATCATTAGACTAATAATGTTAAGGGTTGCAATTGAGTTACTTCTCATCATAACTTTATACAAGAGGTTAAATTAATCTAAGCAAAATTAACCAAGTTGAAATGAAAAAATAATTAATTGCAAAATCAACAAATCTAGCTAGGTGTTAAGTGAAACAAAAACAACCATTGTAAGATAGATTCTCCTATATCTTTGATTTTAAAGTCCCTAGAAGTTAAACACCATGGTGTTAAAGCATTACTCACCATGCCTCCACATGTTGTTTTGATGCAAGTCTTTCTCTTGTTTTTGAAAGTTAATTATGATAATTACTTCCTATTGAAGAAGATAACCAATCTTCCTTGACAAGTCATTTAAATTTATTTTAATTTTGTCCTTAAATTTTAAATAGGATTTGATTGACTTCTAAATAAGTATATGAATTTCTTTTTTTGTAATTATTAGGTTTGAGTTCAAATTAATTTGAATTTGTATTTAAAATTTTTATTTTTTATATTTAAATTCAAGAGGATGTAAACACGTAATGATATATTAGTTTAAAAGGTTTCATATATAATGAAGCTTAAAAGCCAAATAGATGTACGAATCTTTCACATCAAAAAATTATTTACATATCTTCTTCTTTTCTTGAAGCTTACTTTTATTGCACTAAACTAGTAAGTCTATTAGTTGTGCTTTGGTTTATTAGTTTTGTTATACCAACATCTGGTATCAAAGTAGGAAAGTCCAATAAGTGACTTATGAATTCTAACCAAACATTAAGCTATATTTTATTAAAGAAAGCCTAATTTAGTTTGTAACTTTTGCAAGAAGAAAGACCATTCAAGGAGGATTTGTGAAAAGAAACAAAGATGACCATAATAGAATCATTTACAAAATTGAAGCATAAGTGGCAAATGATGAGCAATAAGCTGAAGAATATCTTTTTACAGTTGGTAATAACATTTCTAGCAAGTTTGATGAGACTTAGATTATGGACAATGGCTGCACAAACCATATGTCCTAAAACCTTGATGTCTTTAAATCTTTGGTTGGTTCTTATACCTTATGATTGGTAATGGATAGCTTATATAAGTAAAAAAAAAAAAAAGGCATTATTACTATCTTCACCTATTTAGGTATAAAACTAATTTCAAATGTTTTGTTTATACCTAATGTAAGTCAAAATCTCCTAGGTGTTAACTCCTTAAATAGGGGAACTCACAAAATGTGTGTGATATATAATGTATATGGTCTTGAACTTATTGTTGTTCCCATAAAAAGGAAAAGCTTTTATATAGATTAAAAAAAATGTTTATCATCAAGCATTGCTTATCTTTAATACACTTTATGGTATAAAAGACTTGTCAAAAATATACCTAAAATTATTAAATCTACTGATACATATGACATTTATTAACTTGGTTAGCAAACTAGAATCTTTTCTATTGTTAAATAGCTTTAGAAAGTAGGAAAAACTCTAGCTAATAAACTTAAATTTGTGTGAACTTATAAGTGTTAAGTTCTTAAATAACAGTAGACATAAATAATCATAACAAGTTCTGTTCAGTATTTTTTCTTAAGTTAAAATTAGAAATTCTCTTTATTTTTTTTAAGATTCAAAACTTGGATTAAAACTCAATCAAGCCTTAAAATCAAAGCTTTAAGGTCTAATACTGGTTATAAGTATATTTTAAAATCATTTCAAAAAATATGTATAGATGTAAGTATCCAAAACCAATAAATTGCTATTTACTTATCTTAAAAAAAAGCTAAGTTAAAAAGAAGAACATGACTATAATATCCATAATAAGGTGTTTGTTGGGAGAAAAGAAGCTTTTAAAGAAATTTTAGGTAGAAAGCATGACCATTTATGCATATCTATTAAATAGGCTATTAACCAAGACATTTATTAATCAAATACCCTTTAAGATTTGATTGTAGCACAAGGCTTGTTTAAACCATTTAAAAGTGTACAGTTGTATATACTTTATTCATATTCTTGAGCAAAGAAAAGATAACGAGGATTTTAGAATAGTAATAACCATTTCATTAGCTATAACAATATAGTTAGAAATTATAAAATATATCATGTTTATTCTAAAAAAGCTTAAATTTCTAAAAATCTCAAGTTTAGTAAACTTGAGCATTAAAATTGGAATAAGTTTTAAATTGAGTAAACTCAAGCTTAATTTAAAAAGTTTTAAAACCATTAGACCTTGAAATAGATTCATCTAAAGATGATGAAGTATATTTAATTAGAGGAACAAAAAGATTTTTTGATATGATGAAAGAATAAATGAAACTATTTTAGAACTTGTAGATTATAAAGAAGTTTTTAATATACCTAACTGTAGAAAAACAAATGTAAAAGGAATTGCATTATGTAGAAAAGAACAAAACATGGATATTAGTTTTTAAACTAGAAAAGAAATTAGTTACTAGGGTAAGATAATATTTAAAACTAAATACCATGTTGTTAAATCAATCAATAAATTTAAAATAAGATTGGTAGTCAAAAGGTATTCATAAGAGTTTAGAAATGATTACTATAAAACTTTTATTTTAGTAGTTAAAATGGATATAATTAAATTCCTCATAACAACTGCAGTATATAAAGGTTAAAGAGTTCAACAACTTGATGTAAAGTTTGTATTTCTTAATGTCTTTCTTTAAAAGGAAATTTTTATATAGCAATATATAAGGTTTATTAAAAAAGAGTAAGAAGATCAATAATCGCTAGCTTAAAAAGGTAATTAATGGCTTGAAACAAGCTTCAAGAGCTTGATTCAATAAGATCAATGATTGCTTGCCAAATTTTGGTTTCAAGAGGAACAAAATATAAATTATTTTGTATATCAAATCATAAAAAGATCAAATTCTTTACATTTCTTTATTTTTGATAATTTACTAATTATTGGAAGTTAACATGGTCTTGTTCACAAGTTCTAAATAGAAATAAAGGAAGTTTTTGACTTGATAGATCTTGGTTTCATATCTTACTTCTTCAGTTTAGAATTTAAATAAACTAAACACCAAATTTTTGTATGTTAAACCAAGTTAAAAAGTTTCATATAGTTAACAACAAATGCATTGAGACACCTTTGGTTGTTGGTGATAAGTTACAAAAAGAAATTGTGTTAAGAAAACCAATACTATCATATACGGGAGCCTTATATGTTATTTACCATGTCTCTTAGTTATTGGACTTGACATTATGCATGTAACAAGTCTTCTTTCTAAATTTATCCATTCATCAAGTGAATTGAATTTCATGACTGCCACAAGAATCTTAAGATAAATATAGGGGTCTACTAGATTAGAAATTTTGTATAGAAAAATCAATAAGTTGTAACTTACTATGTATATAAATAATGATTAAGTTGAATCTTTTAAAGAAATAAAAAGTACATTAGGGTTTGTGTTTACCTTTGCATTAAGAGTCTTTAGTTGGAGCTCAAAGAAGCAAGCCACAATTACTTAGTCAATCGTAGAAGCAAAGTACATAATTGTTGTATTTGTTATTAACCAAGTAATTTAAATTAGAAAGTTGCTCTTGAATTTGAATATGAAACAAATAGAAGTCATTCTTGTTTATTGTGACAATCAATCCACCATTGCCATTTTCAAAATCCCTATTTTGGAAGAACAAAACATTTTAAGATTAAATTGCATTTCATTACAAATGTATAAGAAAGTAATAAGATCAAATTGGTTATTGTCCTCTAAATCTATAGCTTGTAGACATTTTCATCAAATGTCTACCAAGATAAAGATTTGAAGCTTCGAAAAATAGTTTGGTTGTGCAATATTTTAGTACTAAGGAGGAGAATTAAAGCTCTTGGGAGATAAGTATTATGGTGTTGGAACATTATGCACTAAGTTCGAGCATGTTGTTTTGATACAAGTTTTCCTCTTATTTTTTTAAATTATTTGTAGTAATTACCTTTAGTTGAAGATGAAGGCAAGTAATCTTCCTTGATAAGTCATTTATGCTTGTTTTAAATTTGTACTTAAATTTTATACTAATTTATTCTTTTGTGATTTTAAAAAGTGAATTTAAATTAGTTTGAATTTGTATTTAAAATTTTTACATTTTGTTTTAAAATTCAATATGATGTAAACATATAATGATATATTAGTTCAAAAGCCTTCATATGTAATGAAACTTGAAAGCCAAATAGATGCACGAAACTTTCACACCAAAATGCTAGTTTGCATACCTTCCTTTTTTTCTTAAAACTTAGTTATGTTGTACTAGACCAATAAGCTTATTGATTGTGCTTTAGTTCCTTGGTTTTATTATAATAATAGATTCATTGTCTTTTATTCTCGCTTATGCCTATGGGTGTATTTGTTTATCTTGAACTATGATATTTTGCATAAAGCTTATCTTATCCAACAATTTTTTTTTTAACGTAAACCAACGAAAATTTTTAATTCCATAAATTGGCCTCTTTAATATGAGTTGTGATTTTCTAATATTTTTTGCTAACATATTAGGATTTGTATTTATTGGCAAACATTAAACTAAATTATTTTATCATATAGAGAGAAAAAGTGATTTATAATTTAATTAAAATTAATTTTAAACTTTTAAATGCACTAAATAATTTTTTTAAAAATATAATTAAACTCACTTAAAGACTCAACTAGAATTAAATAACTAAGATTTTAATACCAAAAAAAGTTCTGGCTTTAGAAATAAACGATTTCAACCACATCAGCTCTGGTTACATAGATAATGGATGATCGATGCATTGATCTCACCTGTACGCTTGCATTCGTGCATCATACAAGCAGAATACAAATCAAACGGGCACAAATTGGCAGAAACCAAATGAACAAACAAAGCTAAATTAATGAAGAATATGCCAATCTTCCGCTATGATCTGTCCCTCATCCTGCTGATCCCCCGAGGTCAATCCACTAATATCGGATACCATAAACAACTGCTGGATCTGGAAGATACAGTTTCGCGTCCAACATGACATTCTGCTGCAGCTGCCCTGTCGGTATCCCAACACCGACGCCGACACCACCACTAAACGACGACGAAGAAGACCCAGCATTAGGCATAGGACTATTGTTTTGCATTGAAGGAATTCCAACAGCATTGACCTGTTGATATGGCTGAGGAGAAAGGAAATTACTATTCATTGGTATTGATGATCTCAACTCTGGTGCTGCTGAATATTGCTGCTGCACTTGATACTGAGATTCTCGCTGCTGCTGCTGATGAGTAGGAGGGGCAGTGGCGCATCCAAGATGAGCATCAAATCCACAAAGGTTGCACCTATATAACCATTGCTCGGAACCGAAGTTCTGGCATATATCACAACGAAAGGTTCCATTGATATAATCATAAGGAATAGAGAAGATGAGATTGAGTTGATGTTGGTGAGATGGGTGCGACACAAGCAATGGCATGGCTGCACATGTTGTGTGCAGATCGATGCTGCAAGTCCCGCAGTGGTAAGAAAAGCCATTGCCTGGGTCCCCACACGCGTCGCAATGGAATAAGCCTTCTGGGTATATTGGTTTTGGGAGGAGGAAGAGGACATGGTTTTGGGAATCAAATGGGTGAGTGATTTGCTGAGGCATTTGGGAGCATCCGATGTGTAGGAAATACCGGCAGGACATGCAGCTGTAGACCCATCCTGATGAGACTTGCACCCTACAACAACAACATGTTGCTAATGACTCTTCGAAGCTTAGGCTCGGCTGGGGCCGGTGGTTGATCAGCTGCAGTGGGTGCTGGTGGCTGAAATGCTGAATTGTAGGCTCTGGTTGGCTTTGACATTGGCTATCGATCCTCCCCATCAATTCCTACAACTTTTCCTTCTCTTCTAATGATCTCAATCTGATCAATTTGCCTCTCAAAATCCTAGTAATACTAATTGGTATATAGGTGTTTGCAATGGACTATATATGGTCAACCAAAACAATAATTATATGAGCTGGCAAGACGAAAGATTCCAAGCTTGCCTGACCTTTGAGTTCTGATTACTAATAAGTGAGGTCATGGAAATTTGAAAACTCTTAAACAATTGTCAACTGGTTGGAATGAGCTGGGCAGTGCGTTGGATTTGAGCTTTCTGATTATCCTGGAAAAGTCAAAGTCAACTGGTTGGTGAGAGGGTAAGAGGGTAATATCAAGCACTTAAACTCGTGGAAATTAGAAACTCGAAAAGATTTTCGACGTACACAACGCACACTTAGACGGCCTCTTACAAATTCCACAAGCAATAGTTGGGAGTATCTTGAATATTATTTTATTTTTTTACTGCAAAAATGACCAAAAAGCAAAGAATAAAGTGATTAGTTTTTCGAGCTCCCAACAATCTGGGGATTGATTTGGGGCACCCATTTATGTCATTGGCTTGTCCATGGGGTTCGCTAGCAGATAGCTTTGCTGTCTCAACTCTAAATCATGAGAAACAAAAACAGGCTACCCCTGAACTTAGTCACCATGAGCCCCACTCCATTAGCAGATAGCTTTGTCTCTATTATCTTTATTTGTTTATGTATTTATTATTTCTTTTTGGTTAATTCTCTATCGCCTTTGGCAGCACCTAAATTTGCCTCCCACTACTGACGGTCCAAACAAATCTTGTCACAACCACTTAGAATACAGCCTTATTGCGTCACTCCTAGTGCAGCATTCCAATATTCAGCTTGTTTTGTAGAAAAAATAAAGCGAAGAGTGGGATTGTAATTTCTAGACAGGCCCAAAAACAAAAAAATTGGGCCTATTTTCTTTCCTGTTGGCATGAGCCTGATTAGCATCTTCTGTAGTAAAAACAAAAAGGTAAAATTCGATAACAATATTACCAGTCAGATGACAATTGAAAAAATTGGACGGTACTTTGTAATCTTATCTAGTGCAATTTCTTTAGGGAGGACTGTTTTCTCACATGATACATCGTACAGTAGGTTAGTTTGTGTTACTAAATTACAGATAATAATAAAAAAGATATATATTTAACTCTACTAAATATTTTGACAAATATTTAAATTCATGACTTTCATAATACAAAAAAAAAAAAATCTTTTAACCATTAGGCTAAAATAATTAAGGGTTGCAATTTAGTTACTTCTCATTAGAACATCGTACAAGAGGCTAAATTAATCTAAACAAGATTAACCAAGTTAAAGTGAAAAAAAAAAAACTTAATTACAAAATTGATAAAGTTAGCTAGTTGCTAGATGAAATAAGAACAACCATTTTAAGATAGATTTTTTTATTTTTTTGATTTTGAAGTTCTTGGAAGTTAAGTATCATGATGTTAGAACATTACTCTCCAAGTCCTAACATGTTGTTTTGATGTAAGTTTTTTTCTTGTTTTTGAAAGTTAGTTATGACAATTAACTCTAGTCGAAAAAAGTAATGACAATCAACTCTAGTTGAAAAAGAAGACAACTAATCTTCCTTAACAAGTTATTTAAGTTTATTTTAATCTTTTGCTTAAATTTCAAATAGGATTTGATTGACTTCTTAACAAGTATCTCAATTTCTTCCTTTATAATCACTAAAATTGAATTCAAATTAGTTTGAATTTATATTTAAACTTTCTACTTTTTGTATTTGAATTTAAAATGATATAAACATGTAATGATGTATTTGCTCAAAAGGTTCCTTGTATAATGAAGCTTGAAACCCAAATAGATGCATGAATCTTTCACATTAAAAAGCTTATTTACATGTCTTCCTTTTTTCTTGAAGCTTACTTTTATTACACTAAACCAGTAAGTTTATTGATTATGCTTTCATTCATTTGTTTTGTTATACCGATATTTGATATCAAAGTAGAAAAGTTTAGTAAGTGACTTTATGAATTCTAACCAATCATTGAGATATGTTTTATTAGATAAGGTGTAACTTAAATTGTAACTTTTACAAGCCATAATTGCTTAGTCAACTATAAAAGTAAGATACATAGTTGCTGCATCTATTGTAAATTGAGTAGTTTGGATTAGAAAGTTACTCTTTGATTTGAATTTAGAACAAATAGAAACTATTCTTGTTTGTTGTGATAACAATCCATCATCACCATCTTAAAAAAACCCTGTTTTACAAGAATAAAGCATTTTACAGTGAAATTACAATTCATCATAAAGGTACAAAAAAGTAATGAAATTAAGTTGGTATATTGCCCTTTAGATCAATAGCTTGTAGACATTCTCACCAAACATCGGCCAAGACAAAGATTTGAAGTCTTGAAAAGTAGTTTAAATGTATAATCTTTTACTAAGGAGGAGAACTGAAGCTCTTGGAAGATAAGCACTATAGTGCTGAAGCATTGCTCAACAAGTTCGAGCATGCTGTTTTGATATGAGTTTTCTTCCTATTTTTAAAAGCTAGTTGTGACAATCACCTCTAATTGAAGAAAAAGGCAATCAGTCTTTCTTGACATGTCATATAAGTTAATTTTAATCTTGTGTTTAAATTTTAAATAATATTTCATTTGCTTGTTAAATAAAGATGTTGATTTCTTCTTTTGTAATCTTTAGGATTGAGTTCAAATTAATTTGAACTTATATTTAACTTTTTACTTTTATATTTAAATTCAAGATGATGTAAACATGTAATGATGTTATAATTTAAAAGGCTTCATATATAATAAAGCTTGAAAGCCAAACAAATACATAAAACTTTCATACCAAAAAGCTTGTTTGCATATCTTCCCTTTTTTCTCAAAGTTTAGTTTTACTACACTAAGCTAATAAGTCTACTAGTTGTACTTTGATTCCTTAGTTTTGCCTATAAGTGTACTTGTCTATCTTGAACCATAAAACTTTGCATAAAACTTAGTTCATCCAATGAAAATTTTTTATTTCATAAACTAACTTGTTTATATATAAGGTGTAGTTTTTTTTAGATATTTTTACTAATATATTATAATTTATATTTGTAAATGAATGTTGAATTAAACTATTTGATCAAACAGAAAAAAAATAATAAAGTGATTTATAATTTGATTAGAATTAAGTATAAAATTTTAAATGCATAAACAATTTCGATGAGCATGAATCTGATAAAAAAAAATTAATCTCACTCTAAAACTTAATAGAATCAATAACTAAGAGTTTAATGCCGATGTACTGAAAAAAAAAAAAATCTAAAGGTTGCCTGGCTTTAGAAATAAAATGATTTCAACCACACCACTTCTGGTTACATAGATAACGAATGATCGATGCATTGATCTCACTTATGCACTTGTATTCGTGCATCACACAAGCAGAATACAAATCAAACGGGCACACATTGGCAGAAACCAAACGAACAAACAAAACTAATTAATTAAGAATATGCCAATCTTCTGCTATAATCTGTTCCAAATCCTGCTGATCCTCCGAGGTCAACCCACTAATAGCGGATACCATTAGCAATTTCCGGATCTAGAAGTAACGGTTTCACGCACATGTCATTCAGCATCTCCCAAGTCGGTATAACACCTAAACCACCAATAAACGGCAGCGAAGAAGGCCCAGGGCTATGGTTTTGCATTGAAGGAATTCCAACAGCGTTGACCTGTTGATATGGCTGAGGAGAAAGGAAATTAGTATTCATTGGTATTGATGATCTCAACTCTGGTGCTGCTGAATATTGCTGCTGCTCCTGATGATGGGTAGGAGGGGCAGTGGCGCAGCCAAGGTGAGCATCAAATCCACAAAGGTTGCACCTATATAACCATTGCTTGGACCCGAAGTTCTGGCATATATCACAACGAAAGGTTCCATTGATATAATCACAAGGAAGAGAGAAGATGAGATTGAGTTGATGTTGGTGAGATGGGTGCGACACAAGCAATGGCATGGCTGCACATGTTGTGTGCAGATCGATGCTGCAAGTCCCGCAGTGGTAAGAAAGGCCATTGCCTGGGTCCCCACACGCGTCGCAACGGAATAAGCCTTCTGGGTATATTGGTTTTGGGAGGAGGAAGAGGACATGGTTTTGGGAATCAAATGGGTGAGTGATTTGCTGAGGCATTTGGGAGCATCCGATGTGAAGGAAATACCGGCAGGGCACGCAGCTGTAGACCCATCCTGGTGAGACTTGCACCCTACAACAACAACATGTTGCTAATGACTCTCCAAAGCTTAGGCTCTGCTGGGGCTGGTGGCTGATCAGCTGCAGTGGGTGCTGGTGGCTGAAATGCTGTATTGTAGGCTCTGGTTGGCTTTGGCTTTGGCTATGGTTATCGATCTTCCCCATCAATTCCTACAGCTTCTCCTTCTCCTGTAATGATCTCAATCTGATCCAATTTGCCTCTCAAAATCCTAATACCAATTGATGTATAGATGTCTGCAATGGACTATATAAGGTTAACGAAATCAATAATTATATGAACTTGGCAGATAACCGATTCCAAGCTTGCCTAACCTTTCAGTTCCGATTACTAACGGAAATTTGATAACTCTCAACAATTGTGAACTGGTTGGATTGGGCTGGGCAGTGCCTCGGATTTATGCTTTCTAATTGTCCCCGAAAAGTCAAAGTCAACGGGTTGGTGAGGGAGTGAGAGAGTAAAATAAAACACTTAAACGCGTGGAAATTAGAAACTTTCAACTTAAACAGTGCACATATGGACATCCCATTTTGTCGGCCTCTCTCAATTTCCACAATCAAAAGTTGGGAATATCTTGGTTTTTTTCAATTTTTTTTTTGCCCCTTTTATTACAAGACAAACCAAAAACAAGAGAACAGAGTCATTAGTTTTCGAACAGATTGTGCCAAAAAAACAAGCATGTTCTTGATGGTCAAAGACCACAGCCTGAGACAAATGAAAAGGTTGCCCACATGGCTCGTCCAGGAGCACGGCACACGGAAAATCTTTATTATTTTTCGGTACAATGGTCGTCTCAAATTTTAAATCTTCTATTATATTAGAAAATGACATATCTAAAAACCAATTCTATAAATTAAATCTTAAAAATTAATGAAACACAAATAAAATTTATCATCATCCTCATAGTAATTTCTATAAAAAGATCCACTGCACTTTGCGGCCTGACGCTCGTGTTACTTTCACCTCAAATGGCTTTGACTTTTTTCAATTTGGTGGGTTTTGACATATTGCCTCGTGATTTGAACTCATTTGCACTCAAGAATTAAGGAGAAAATGATAATATTTTATTAAGCCGGTAAGTATTTTTATTTCACCACGATAATGGATTTAGGGAAAAATTGATAGTTAATAATTTTTCTAAAAAATTGTTCACCAATAATCTTAGTTGGTTTATTTTATTATGATTCTAAGAAATAACCCATATAATTATATTATTCGAATAATTGATTTTTTCACCTTTAACCAAGAAAAAAAAAAGAAAACCTTTTTGGATGAACCAAGCAAAACAACCAAAGAGTAGAAGTCATGGAAATATAATTTTTGCAGTTGAACAACTCAAGCATAAAATGAAAATTAAAAGTAAAATTCTGTAATTATGAGCAACGTGTCACAAGGATATGTTGATCTGACTCATTCACGTATCCTTAAGGTGCAAATTTGGACCAAGGCCAAACCTCTACGGGTTGCCCAGCCCATTTGCTATCCATGAAAGGTTCTAGAAGCGTGCAGAATGTGTCACAATTGCCTAGAGAATTTTGGAAGGACCATATCTAGAATACTCTATGTATATACCAAAAATATTCCTTATCTAGAATAATCTTTGTATATACTTAGAATATTCTGTTCTAGGACCTTCTCTTGAGATGTATAAATAGGTCCTTCATTTCACTTGTACAACACAAATCCTTTCTTAATACAAGTTCACTTGCAAAGCTCTCTTGCTCTCTCTCTCAAGCTCTTCTTATTCGGTTACTTGCCTCTCACAAGCCTTCCGCTGATTCTCTTAAACTCTCCAAGGCTTACTTAGCATCTTCTCTCGCAAGATTGTCTAAGTGTCGCGTGGATTAGCACATGTAAAGCACGTCAAAAGCCTAACTCCGTGACAGGTGGTATCAGAGTAAGGTAATCCTAGTTCTTACTTTGTTCTTGTTTAAGTTGTAAATATGACAGGTGAAGAAGGATTTGTTGAGACCGTTTTCGATGAGCAACAAGTGGGGCAAGAAGCTCGTGGGCGTGAGGAGCAGCGTGCTCCAGCCAAACGTGGCAAGTCCAAGGCTCCAACAAAGGAAACCATGGACTCTCATATTGGTAACTTGGAAAGGAGCGTCACCGACATGAACTCCCTTATAGGCGACCTCAGCGATCAAGTCAATAACTTGATTTATAAGAATGCGGAGATCACGCGGGCTGTCAAACTCATGATTGAAGAATTTGGTCGCTCATTTTGGGGAGAAAAACGCTCCATGAATCAAGGTTTGTCCAACCTTCGTGAGTTTATTGAGGGAGAGATTCACGACCTCTGTAGAGAGATGGAGTCTCTGTGCCGAAACATCTCACTTGTTAATATAGCTGCCACTACTAGCACCACTGCGGTACATGGCTTGAAAGTCCCGACACCTGCCATGTACAATGGTACACAGAATGCCACTACTGTGGAAAACTTTTTGTTTGGCCTTGAGCAGTACTTCGAGGCCATGGGGGTTGTTGATGACCTAGCCAAGGTAGGCAACACCCCAATCTTCCTAAGGGATGCTGCCCAACCCTGGTGGAGACGGAAGCATTCCAAACGGGAAAAAGGCTTATGTATAATCGACACTTGGAAAAAATTCAAGGTTGAAGTGCGTAGGTACTTTGTGCCTCACAATGCGGACAGCAAAGCTAGAGAAAAGTTGTGTTACCTATGTCAGACAGGTAGTATTTCTGACTACATTAAGGAATTTACTATCCTCATGCTTGAAATTGAAATGTTCGATAGAGAGCTTTTCTTATACTTTAAAGACGGCTTGAAGGATTGGGCGAGGGTCAAGCTGGATAGGTGTAATGTGCAAACCTTGGATGCTGCCATTGTCGCTGCCGAAACCTTCGTCGACTATTCCGCTCACTCTAAGAACAAGAAGTCGAACTCTGGCAAAGATAGGGGAGAAAAACCCGGGTATAAGAAGCAGGATTCTGGTCGCAATGAGGGTGGACAACAGAAATCCTCAAATGACCGTTCCAAGCATGAGCAGAAGTTTGCGGGTAAGCAAAACTCAACTAATCCTTCTAGACCCTATATCATTTGTGATGAACTGCACTGGGTAAAGGGCTGCCCCAAATACAAAGTAATGAATGCTATGATGGCAGTACTCAACCCAGAGGATGCCGACGAAGAAACCCAAGTGGACATGGGATCTATCCAACAATTGGGTAATCTCTTGAAGCGTTTCTCCCCAATAGTCGCTAAGGAGAAGGGACTGTTGTACGCTGATCTTGCCATCGAGGGTAAATCAGCTTGTGCGATGCTAGATATAGGGCCAACGCACAACTTCATCAACGTGCAAGAGGTCGAACGTCTAAGCCTCAAACCAACGAAGGGAAATGACACCATCAAAGCAGTAAATTCAGAAGTAAAGCCTGTCCAAGGCGTAGCATACGGAGTTGCTGTCCAGATCGGCGAATGAACCGGTAAGTTAGACTTTACCGTTGTTCCCATGGATGATTTTAAGGTGGTGTTAAGTCTTGCATTTTTCTGCAAAGCCTTGGCTTTTCCTGTTCCTAGTTCACGTTCTCTTGTAGTTGTCAACAACCATAAGATCCGCGTAGTTCCCTTGAAGTGCAAGGAGAGATCTCAACCATCGATGATCTCAGCCTTGCAATTTAAACGGGGTCTCAAGTCGGGTCTTGGCTATGTTGTCACCATAAGGGAGTTAAGCGATGAGGAGGACGTAACAACACCAACTTCCGCACTGCCACAACCGATTCAGGCTGTCCTTAACAAGTTTAAGGACGTCATGCCCTTCGAATTACCAAAGAAGCTTCCACCAAAACGAGATGCGGATCATCACATTGAACTGGAACCCGGTGTCAATCCTCCTGCAATGGCCCCTTATCGCATGGCACTTCCGGAGCTCGCTAAACTGAGGAAGCAGCTCCACGATTTGATCGATTCGGGCTACATTCGACCATCGAAAGCCTCATTCGGTGCCCCAGTCCTCTTCTAGAAGAAGGACGGATCGCTATGCATGTGTATTGACTATTAAGCTTTGAACAAGGTCACTATCAAGAACAAGTATCAGATTCCCTTGATAGCTGATCTTTTCGACCAACTCGGAAAGGCAAGGTACTTCACCAAGCTAGATTTGCGATCGGGTTACTACTAGGTCCACATAACACAAGGTGATGAGCCAAAGATGACCTGCGTAACACACTACGGAGCGTTCAAGTTCTTGGTCATGCCCTTTGGCCTCACCAATGCACCAGCCACCTTCTGCATATTCATGAACAAGGTATTACATCCTTTCCTTGACAAATTCATGGTAGTTTATTTGGATGACATCGTGGTGTACAGCAACACACTTGAGGAGCACGTTAAGCACCTCAAGCAAGTCTTCCAAGCTCTACATGAAAATGAGTTGTTCGTCAAGAAGGAGAAGTGCTCGCTCGCTAAGCAAAAGGTGGACTTCCTTGGTCATCTGATCAAGGATGGTAGACTATTGATGGATTCAGCAAAGATGCGAGCCATCCAACAATGGGAACCTCTGACCAAGGTCCCAAAATTGCGATCCTTCCTGGGGCTCGTTAACTACTATCGTCGGTTCATCAAAGGATACTTTGCCGTAGCCGCACCCTTAACCGACTTACTGAAGAAAAACCATACTTGGCATTGGACAAAGGAATGCCAAGCTTCCTTCGAGAGATTGAAGCAAGAAATCTCTGAGGAACCTATCGTGGTACTTCCGGACTACAAAAAGCCTTTCAAAGTCCACACTGATGCATCCGACTTTGCCATTAGAGGAGTCTTAATGCAAGATAGGCATCCCATTGCTTACGAAAGTCGCAAGCTAAACAACACGGAGAGACGGTATACCATCCAGGACAAAGAGATGACCGTCGTCATCCATTGCTTGCACACTTGGAGACACTATCTCCTCGGAAGTAAGTTCGTGATCATAATCGACAATGTTGCTATGAATTACTTCCAAACCCAGAAGAAACGCAGCTTCAAGCAAGCTCGTTAACAAGACTTCTTAGCTGAATTCGACTACACGTTACAATATAAGCCGGGTCAAGCCAATGTTGTTGCTGATGCGTTAAGTCGGAAGGTGGAACTAGCAGCCCTTGCTGCTAGTACCCCTATAAACAACCTCCTTGAACAGATCAAGGAAGGTACCGAACAAGACAAATTGGCCAACAATCTGTTGAGATTGGCTAGTGAGGGGAAGACTCGTTGATTTTTGGTGGACGACAGAGTCCTAACAACGGTGCAAAATCGAGTCTTTGTGCCGAAGTGGGGAAATTTGCGGAAGGAGATCCTTAAGGAATGTCACGATTCCTTATGGGTTATTCACCCAAGTATGACACGAACCCTTGCTCTTATCCAACAACATTATTTTTGACCGTATATGCATACAGACATCGAAGCCTATATGCAAACTTGCTTGGTTTACCAACAAGATAAGGTAAAATAGCAGCCACCAACCGGCTTACTAGAGCCACTACCCACTCCCGAGAAGCCATGGGAAAGTGTCTCAATGGATTTCATAGTGGCTCTACCAAAGTCTGAAGGATATGAAAGTATCATGGTGGTAGTTGATTGGTTCAGCAAGTATGGCACCTTCATTCCAGCTCCTGCTGATTACAAGGTGGATAAAGCTGCTCGCTTGTTCTTTAAAAACATAGTAAAGTTATGGGGTGTGTCGAAGAGCATAATCAGTGACCGAGACCCCCACTTTACAGGCAAATTCTGGCGCGAGCTGTTCAAGTTGTTGGGAACCGAGTTGAACTTCTCGACAAGCTTTCATCCTCAAAGCAATGGGCAAACTGAGCGAGTCAATGCCTTGTTCGAACAATACTTGAGGCATTATGTCAGTGCTCACCAAAAAGATTGGGCGAAGCTACTCGACGCCGCCCAATTCTTATACAACCTTCAGAGGAGTGAGGCCACAAACAAAAGTTCGTTTGAGATTGTCATGGGACAACAACCGCTCACACCAAGTTCTATTGCCTCTCCCTACATTGGTAACAACTCGTCTGCCTTTAAGTTTGCAAAGGAATGACACGAGGAAGTAGACATAACAAGGGCTTGCCTTGACAAAGCGGCCAAGAAGATGAGTGGTTGTTGTCCCATGACAATCTCAAACGAGCTTTTGTTTGTGGCCTCACTCCTCTGAAGAGATGGGCCGACTCCAAACGTCACCCAAAGGAGTACGTAGCGGGAGACATGGTGATGGTGAAGCTACTGCCCAACTAATTCAAGTATCTACACAAGGTACACAAGGGCTTGGTACGGAAGTACGAAGGGCCATTTTCTATCATCAAGCATGTGGGAAAGGCCGCCTATCAAGTTCAACTCCCTCCAAAGTTAAAGATCCACAACGTTTTCCATGTAAGCCTTTTAAAGCCTTTCCATGGTAACGAAGAGGATCCAAGCCGAAGCAAGTCAAAGCGCGCACCAACGGCTGTGGTCACCGAGTTCAACAAGGACGTGGAACATATCCTTGCTGACCGAGTGATACGAAGAAGGGGAGTTCCTAATTACACTGAGTACTTAATGAAATGAAAAGGTTTGCCAAACCAAAAGGCTAGTTGGGAATGAGAAGACCAGATTTGGCAATTTGCCGATTACATTCGGCAATTTAAGGCTGAAAATGTGACGAGGACGTCGCAGAATTAAGTGAGGGAGAATGTCACAAGCATATGTTGATCTGTCTTATTCACATATTCTTAAGATGCAAATTCGGGCCAAGGCCAAACTTCTATGGACTGCCCAGCCCATTTACTATCCATGAAAGGTCTCAGAAGCGTGCAAAATGTGCCACAATTGCCTAGAAAATTCTATAAGGGACCATATCTAGAATACTCCATATATATACCAAGAATATTTTTTATCTAGAATAATCTTTGTATATATTTAGAATATTTTGTTCTAGTACCTTTTCTTAAGATTTATAAATAGGTCCTTCATTTCACTTCTACAATACAAATCATTTTTTAATACAAGTTTACTTACAAAGTTCTCTTATGCTCTCTCTTTCAAGGTCTTCATATTCAATTACTTGCGTTTCACAAACATTTTCGCTGATTCTATCAAACTCTTTAAAACTTATTTAGCATCTTCGCTCACCAGATTAACTAAGCAGCGTGCGGATTAGCACGTCAAAAACCTAATTCCGCGACAAACGAATCTGTGTGTAATCAGGTGGGTCCCTTGCCTCGGCCACTTGGCGGGGCCTAGCAACCGTATGAGCTCAAATAATCGGGGCGCACGCGGCTGAGGACTGGCCCAGCCAGTCATCTTTGGGCACAGTCTGTCATAGAAGAGCCAAGTAAATTCACTGATGAACACCACAAAATAAATAAATAAATAATATATATATATATATATATATATATTGAAAATTTGAGTGTTTTTTTTTTTTCAAAAAAAAAAAATTTAAAGATATGAAAAATGCAACAAAATGTACAAAAAGATTTACAAACCGGATGGCATAAAGTCTTTTTTTTTTATGGTTCGTTGCACATTATTTCATATATTTGGTATAGTTTATAACTTTATTGTATCTCATCATGTATCTTTGGCTGACTTTTTTTTTTTTCTACGGTCAAGAAGTAATAAAAGCAAACATCTCTATGCCTTTTGCTGATGTTGAAACCTCTTTATTATCCTCTCTCAGTACGTGGAGGTTTAGTACAGACGTGGAGGGATCGATCAGTTAATTATATTTTCTGAGTTGGGTTTTGTTTGAATTCTAATTTTTTTTTTCTTTTTCGTGTTTTTGCTGAGATTTTTGACGGGTGAAATGGAGAGAGAGAGAGATTTTTTTTGGGTTTGAGTTCAAAAGAACCAGTTGCTGTAATTAAGAAGAGGGCTAACACTGATGCGTTCAAAGAAATGGGTAACTAGAATTGTACTTTTCTCTTATTTATTTTTTCTTCGCAATTTTTTTTTTTAATGTTATAAAAATATTAATTATATTATCGATAAATTAATTCAAAATTAAAATTACTTGTTACTATCTCATTCAACATTCCTTATATAAAACTTACTATTATATTTTTAAATACCTAAACTTGTTTTTATCCAAATGACTGGCATCGCGAGATTCAAACCTGCGTTATTATAAGTTAATAAGAGGGCACCGAATAACTAATCAAACTACCATAAGGGTGGTGGTTCTTTTTGTTTCAGATATTCTGAATTGTGATATTTTAACACAACTCCAGTTTATTTAAAAGTTGTTTTTGTTGTGGTATTGCTTAAGCTTTGCATTTTGGATGATGGGTTTGGTTTAAAGTTTGAATTTTTCTCCTTTGCTTTGTGCGTCATAAATTTTGAATGCAGGCCCGATAAGGCAATAACACGTGATTTAAAAATGAGAAAAAAATAGTGATCTGTCATCATCAGGCAATTTGTTGGCTTTTGTATCGATTAAGAACGAAAAGTGGTGCGTTTAATTCAGTAGTTTTCTATTTTATAAGTTAGATAAAACGTAATTCTTATGTGATTGCATTAAATCTTCGAAGCACTTTTCCTTGTAAGGTAAGCTATCTTCGGAGAAGATCTTAGTAGGTAGATCATCTGTGTTGTTGCAGAGAACTGTGTCAATAATCTCAGACATTAATTAGAGTTTATGGCAGTTAGATGAAGATATTTTTCTTTTAAGAAAGTTGGTGGAAAATGGTCGAGGAAGGAAGCGTGACTTGTATATAGTTTTTATTGATCTAGAGAAAGAACACAATAGTGTTCCTAAGAAAGTGTTGTGGTGGGCAACGAGTAAGAATAAGATTCCTACATTACTCAGTAGTCTAGTGAGGGACGTGTGGGAACGAGTAACCCTCATGAAGACAATAGCAGGTGAGACAGAAGACTTTCCAGCCATGGTTGGTTTGTACAGGGTTATGTTCTATTTAGGACGATGTCCCGTAGTGTAGAAAGATCAGATCAGGAAGAGATTGGACTACGAATTAGAGTTATGGAGATATTTTGAGTGGCACAAAGACATAAGATATGCGCTGTGATTTTGGCAATGCCGCGAGAGCGATATGGCACGCTATTAAACAGTATAAAAGTTCCTCAGTTCAACCAGCTTCATTATTTTGGCTATCCGTACGAAGATAAAGAGAGGGTGTTCTTCACAGGATGAGACCCAGATGGCTGAAATAGATATGTGTGACAATAAAATTTTCATTCATCTGAAGGATAAATTCTATTGAATGACTAACAAGCTTAAAAGTTTTTAAATGTAACTAATTAATTATATAGACTCTTATTTAGAGGAAAGGACAAATAAAAATGACATTTTACGTAGGATGACAATTAGATGACTTAAATGGAGTTCTGCGACCAAAGATTTATGTAATCGCAAAATCCCCAAGATAAAATCTGTCAAACAACTTTTTGATCAATGTCATGCTGTATTGAGTGTTAGGCTGTCAAGAAATACTGTCTAAAAAAGGTGTGTAGTGGAGATTAGAAGGCTTAGATGGATTTGTGGCGGCCACTCAAGAAGGACCAAATAAGAAACGAGGATATCTTTAGGGAAAGTAGCCGTGAAACTGATTGGATGTGAAGTGGGGGAGTCGTGCTTACGTTGGTTTGGACATATTTAATATAAAACTACAAATGCTCCAATTAATAGGGACCAAATCCGATTGGATGGTGAAAAGAGAGTGAGGGGATGATCTATATTAGTTTAGGATATGAAACACCTACGTCCTGAACTAAACTTAGTTTATAATACTACAGAATGATGAAAAAAGATCAATGTTGGCCGAAGGGACCAAGACTTTGTTGTATTAAACCTTAAAGGCCACCTGTTGTGGTCACTCTTCTTCTCCTTTTTATCATTATTAAAATTTTGCATTCCTTTATCGAGGATTTATTCTTTTATTTGTGGCTTGAGAGTCGAAATTAAGGTGTTGAATTCTAGCGTGATTGTTGATAACAAGTCAAAAGCATTCTCGAGATGGTTTTACATCATTCACTTAATTTGACTTAGATTTTCCAAGTTTTTTCTCTTGATAACAAGGTGTTGAATCCATTGACATGTTTTTTCTGGAATTTGTAGGACTTTCCGAAGGCTGTGAGTCGAAGAGGCCCCCTGCACTTCCTAGTTTCATGTCTTTCAAGGTTGTTCCCAAAGATACGACCAAAAAAATTGCATTTAATCACTTGGTACCCTTGGCTTCTTGTCCATCTCACGTAATAAAATGAAACATGTTTGAGTGTATGTTGTACTATTTTCTAGTTTATCTATAATATTTCTACAATAATATTATAGATAATAAGATTTTTAATAGAATAATAAAAAATCAAGAGAAAAAAAGTGAAAAATTTTTATGTTAAAAAAATAGCAAAACTTGGATATTTATAAAAATAACGATAATTTTCAATTAATATCACAACTTTTTGTTAAACAGTTATAAATAATTATAACTTTTTATTCAATGCTGATCACATTTTATCCAACTTCACAACTTTTTATTTAATAATCATAATATTTTGTACAATAGTCATGAACTTTTGCCCAATCTTTTTGAACAAACGCTTCATCTAGCTTTGCTCACGATGTTTTAAGAGAAAGAGACGACTTTGAGCCTCTTCAAAGTCTTGATGATGTTCTAACTATTGATGGGCTAATCGGATTTCCTTCATCTCTTCATTGGATTTTATGACACAGAACTTAGCCCATGCAACCTTTCTTTCAGCATTTTGGTAGCCCTCTCCAGCTTCCTCCAACTTCTGCGCAGCATTCGCTCCGTGCAACTTTTTAGCTCATGCTTTGCATGGTTCAACATTCTCTATGCTCTCTTCACCTCCCTTTAATTTGGAGCCACCACTATTGGTGGAATTTGGATTTGGTGTACTACTTATGTTTTGCAATCTGAAAAAATCTTTTATGTGATTTTAGTTAACTTTGTAATTAAAAAGTTATTTGTGATCCAATTAAATTGTTTTATTTTTATCTTTATTTTTCAATAGATGACATACATTTTGATTTTGAATGAATTGTGATTTGATTTGTCTTTGTGCAAAGGCAAGCTTTTATCTTGGAATTGAGATCATTGTTTTAATTATTCTCCCATTGTGACAGTTCGGGTAAATTATGTGGATGAACATTAGTCAGTGAGTTTTGAGCTCCTTTGCGTGGATTTCTTTGGGTTTTGAGCTCTCGAATTCCCCCAACAATGATCTTCTAAATATGGGATGATTTTTGAGACATGTTTTTATCCTTTGATATGCATTCCCACTTCAAGAGTAAATGTGTGCCATATCTAAAGGAGCTACGCTGTCAGTAAAGCAGATTATTGTACTAGCTAACTCTCAATATTAAAGGTAAGAAGTTGACAAATTGTTTGAAGAGACTCATAAAGTAAGAAATTGACATTGTCTGAAGTTGCTCATAAACGCGGTGGCGAAGGATTTCAATTTTTCTTCGAATGTCTGGTTAGATTGTACAGTCACTTAACAGCACATGTGTTTCTGTGAGTTGGATGGATATTGTTTGCAAAATATTGATTGGATGATGTTGGTAAGTGTTTCGCACTAGAAATCAAGATGTGGCTGAATTCAATATGTGCTTGATTTGATGATTACAGGAGTTGCGGATGACCTCAGTTTCCAGCTGAAACTTTGTTTCTTGCTTGGAATGAGTCTTTGATTTCCTCCATCATTAGAGATCGGTTTTTTTAGGCATCTTGGGAGAAGCCAATCACAGTTGACATCAATCTTGTGAAACAGGTAAGGAGAAAATTGGGGCTGCAATTGGGAGTAAACTGGAGAACCAAATGATTGCAATGACGGCGGCACCATTGGATATTGCAGAAATGAATCTATATGGTATGACCCCAGTAATTCGCTTTACATTTTCTCTACTTATTTTCAAACCCTCAATTAAGACCGTATTTGAAGATTTGCTTGTGGGTTTCCAATTATGTACTTCATAAGTCTATCTGACTTTCCATGCGCTACTTTTATAAACTAATTAGATTTCCAACTCCTTATGCAACAGTTTCTGAAGCCCGCGAAGCATCCCCGGCATTGTTTTTGGAGAAACAGAGCGAAATTGTTACACTGCTTGAGAACCAAAGATATGAAATGGTGCAATTCGAATGATTGTAGAACGTGGTGTGACCACAAGTCCATCCGCAACGTTTCCTCTGAAGCAATCCTGTAATTGTATACTCAAGTTTGTAAGCTTGTCTTACCGTGCAGAATTGAAGGGGCTCCTACCCCAATCATAGAAATTTGTCAACTATATGACTAGGGCCAAAGGCAATTATTGTTTTATAGCCTCACAAGCACAAAATCAGTAAAGAAATTGAATGTGTTTCATTCCGACATCGAAGTATACTGAACCATAACCAACATAAGCCTAGCAACAGTAGAATGCATGCCTTGGACAATCTGTTTTCACGCCACATTGTTGCGCATTCGCCTTTTGAACATGTTGGGTTTTGTACCCTTCAAATTAAATCTAGATGTCTTAACTTGAACAGAAAGGTTGGATTCTAGGAACTTTTGGACTCTCAAGGCAACTAATCTTAGAGAAGATAACAACTGCAATACATAGTTGGCAATTTACACACTCCAGCATAATCCCCTTCCCTAATTCCTTCACACACACACACATACACACACACAAGTGAAGCAAAAGCATTACAGGGAAAGGGAAATTAAATACTATACTAAAGTCATTTCCAGGTTAAAACATATTCACAGGTGGTTAAAGGTATTAAATTACTTTCCCCTCGGGTCAAGATCCTTGGCATACTTGTATACAGCAGCAGATCGGTAATCCACAGGCCCGAAGGGATCATAGATATGTTGTCCCGGGTACTTGTCTGGATTTTTCTGTCATAGAAGGGGCAGCATGCAGCGTAGCATGCATTTTCCCATGCCTTTTCCTTTACAAATATGTAGGAAAGCTGTCTAATATTCATTTATCCTTTCCTTGTCTCTTCATCCACGTGCCAAGCACCACAACGCGGCAATATCTGAAGCCTGCATCCCAAGTCAAGCGACAGACATCTCAACCAGCACCACCCCCATAATCAGCATACAAGAAGAGAAATCAACACCCAAATATCATGATGAATTTTGAACCACCTTTGGATGGGTAGCAGCATATATAGAAGAATTTACATCAGGTTTCAAGTGGGAAAGAAGATGTTGGACATCTGAGCGTAGACTTTCTGCTGCTCTGCCACAAATAGCAAGGACTTCCGGTCTAGGTTTGGTGTTAGCTTGGACAGGCCCCCCCTGGCCTTCATAATGGACAACATGATGGCTGAGACTAAGTTTATGTGAGTACTCTAGAGTACATTTACACAACAATCCAAAACATAAAGCCAGAATAACGAGAAACTAATACTCACATGAAATCAATGAGATCTGCTATTTCCGATGCCTCAACAGGAATTGATGGACTATAATTTTTCCCAAAAACATCAACCATTGTATTTAAAAGTAATGCGAGGGTCTTTCAGATGATTATGCAAAAAGAGAGATAAGAGAACAAATTAGCACAACAAAGTACCATAATGTCATAAAATTGCTATGGCACAAACATCAGAATATGTTCAAGTCATGTTGCCCAAAGAATTGAACAAATGCAATGTTTTTAGGACAAGTAATTTCCACTTCTTGAAAACTGGTGAAGCATGTTTGCTGCAGGCACAGAGGAAAAGGGCGCAGGACAGAATCATTGTATGTTGGCCAACAAAAAAGGAAAAATAACAAGACCTAAAATTGACTCTCTAGCGATGTGTTACATTCAAAATATAACCTGAGGGAGTATTTAAGTCGAAGGTGGGAATCAATGACCAGCTTTTCTGTACCTTATTGAAAAGTGTGTGAGCATTGGCCAGTCTTGGGAGCAAAGGACCCATTATTCGGAATGTTATCCTCAACATTGCAACAGATGTTATAGGCCTAAGATGTTTAAAGATTACATGTGTCCCTTCTAGCCATTCCTGTGGAAGGTTACTGAAGAAAGAATGAAGCAGGGCAACTACATTGCCTGGCAATACAAATAAAGGACCAAGTCAGGATCATGTTATTGTGCATACAAATAGTTGAAAAAATAATACATAATCGCCATCCATCCAAACGAAATGAAACAATAAAATAGAAATAATCAAAATCTTCACTTTGTTGACCACTTTTAGATAATGACATGCTTCAAGGATCCAAAATACACTTTACTCATCAAAACATATACTGCATTGCACATATAATTATGCAAGTATTTCCCATCAACATAACAAGTTGTGAAAAGGTCAAGTTCATTCAAATTGACAATCATATATGCACAACAATAAGGAAACCTGGATAGCATGCTCTTAACAAGTACTTTGTTACAATTCTCCATGCGTAAGATTAGAAATATACAAGGAAGCCAAGAATAAGAGAAACTAATACCAAGAAAGAAATCAACACAGCGAAGGAGTACGAAGAATTACAGAGCGAGACCATCAGCAAACAATTACTGCATTGGTAACGACATATGTGAAATTAGCCCATTATATAAAATGTAAAAATCTTAACTACAGCATTGAAGGGACCACTAAAAATTTAGGCCTTCTATAATGGGCACCAGGACTCATTAAATTTCAGCAGTCATTTTTACTCCTGGCAATATGTATATGCATTTGGATATTTAGCACTATTGCTTAAGGCACAAACTTCAGCAAAAATTAGGAACTTGAGTGAATTAATTTGGAAGTATGATTATCAAGAAAACGTATGGTATGCCATGGATTATGACAACCAAAATGCAACCCAACTAGTTGAACAGCACTGTAAAATACATACCAATGGCTGTTGAGGTATTGTCTTGAGCAGCCCATGTTGGATCCATCAAAGCATAGCCAACAGCAGAGTCAAGTTCCCCTAATGACCGTTTTCCATCAGTAAGCCACCAACTCTCTTTTATAATTCGAGATGCCTCCATATAAAGCTGAAGATGAAAATCAGGAGGTAGCTGGGCCAATAGGAGACCACAAGCTTGGATCGACAAGCAAGAGAGTTGTTGGCATGTATAACCATTCCAACAGACAAAATTAGAGGTATTTATTCCAGAAACTGGAGTTGATCTACTTGCACCTAAGGAATCTGTACTGCCTCCAGAGGGAGATGTTGGTAAGGT
The DNA here is from genome assembly GCA_021533255.1 of Ceriops tagal. Classification (NCBI taxonomy): domain Eukaryota; kingdom Viridiplantae; phylum Streptophyta; class Magnoliopsida; order Malpighiales; family Rhizophoraceae; genus Ceriops; species Ceriops tagal. The sequence goes on along the minus strand of CM038610.1, from coordinate 1,433,944 downwards.
TGATCCTTGTGCAGCACCATTTGGAGCCCCATGCAGACCATTGCCAGATTGAATTAAAGTTGGCTGTATATTGACAACAAGTTGAAGTAGAGATGACACTATCTGAGATGCAGATGCTGGAAGTGAGAGGAGTTCTATTACTGCTGTTTCAAGAACCAGTTGAGTGTAAGTTCCAGGATCCTGATTTTGATAAAATGCTCTTTGGCTCTCAGAAGCATTTGTTGAACCAGATTGTGATGATGCTGGAGCCTTGGTGTTCACTGTGCGGCCTAAATTATTTGAAGAATCTCCAATAGATCCATACTTTGGGTTGGTATTTAATGGAGGTATCACATTATTCACAATTCCCAATAAAAGAGTTGCAAAATACTCGGGAGGTGGGGACGTGACAGGGTTTGATGAACTAAGATGCTGTGGGAATGACTCCGAAAATGGGATCTGTTGCAAATTCATATAAGAAAAGTGACATTCAGGAAAAATAGAAGAAGGGGATGCAGGGGACCAAAACAAAGTAATTAAGAGAAATAAGGCACAAGGGCACAACAAGAGGATACATAAATACCTTGCTGAGGTCAAGTACATTTAATATGCGCATGGTCAGCTTTGCAGGAAGATGGCCATAAAAATATGCTAGCATGTCACGGACAAGTGTGAATCTTAAGGGATGGTAAGCTAGAAATGGTGAATACATGGCCAAAACTCTGTCAGCTGGTTCTATGGCCTCATTTTCAATGAGTCTGTAAACAATTAAGGGGATGACTGGAAGCAAACGTGCTGCAATATCATCAAAGAAAATGGGATTCCTGCAGAGTTCATGGTAAACAGTGATATCAATGAAGCTTCAATTCATCCAGAAATAAACTTGTAGGCAATATGTGTACATGTATGCATTACTTTCAATGAAGGAAAGAAACAATATATAAGGAATTAACAAAAGGTGGCAAAATTTGTGGAAATAATTAGTGTAGTAAGGAAATATCATAGTTGCCAATAGTTTGACTCATATTTTCTACACAAAAATCTAGATGTCATCTTCTTAAAGAAGGTGAACAGATAACTCACAGCAAAATTTATATGGCTCCAAAGCCTCATAAACTACCAGACATCAGTTCGATGTCATAGGAAAGATTTATCATTTCATCACGATTTAATTTTTGCACAGTAAACCCAATTTGCCAACTTGAAATGAAGAGGTCCTCACCTGTCCTTCCATGATAGATGGTTTCCAAGTGCCTTCTGCAACTCAAGTCGCTTGAATATTCCAGAGTAAAGCCAGTGCTCAGGAGGCCCACGATTCATACAATAAAATTTCACCCTCTGCTGAAGCTCCTGTCTATCAAGTAAACTGATCTGCAACAGACAATATGAAACTGTCATGTATGTATGATCCCACTAAAGTCAAAATAAGGGGGGCAAATCTGCAGATAAACAAGATGGTAACAAGGCAATGCTTCCTTTTTCTTTTTTGAGTGGCCCTCAAGGTAATCACTGTTACTTTTTGGTACATATGTTTTGAAAGGTGAAAAAAAAAAAAACCTGCGGTATTACTAAGCCTCATATGTAACCCAAAAGCTTTAGACATCGAGTGTTGAAGCCCATGGACATTTAACAAAGCAAAGATCACCCTATTAATCAGCATTGGGTCTTTATTCTGAATACAAACCATGGAAACATAATAACCCAATAAAAGTGAATAATTAAGCTTGCGCAATCAAAATTCAAATGATTAGCCAGCCAACCCATGCAGTATGTAGCACTGTTACATAGTTAAACTAACTTGATTAAACTGACAATAAGAACAAATTATTGTACCCAGCCCCATGAACAAAACTAGGGTATAATAGGAGTCCAAATGTATTATAAGATCTATAGTCTTCATCCTCCTTTCCTAAGGTAAAAGAACAATTCTCATGCCCACAAGGTAACTAATTTGTTCAAGAAAATTCAATTTACAATTAAGTTTTTTCACCGCAACTATTTGTCAAACATAATTAGGGAAAATTATATTTTACATCAAGAATTTAAAGATTAAGTACTATTTACACTACGTATTTTTAGATATTACAAAAAAATACTGTAGTTTAAATGTAACTAAAAATACCTTCATCCATCTGCCATTAGTGAAAGTTAGAATATATTAAAATACTGCCATTAAAAATGTCTGCAAGTTATACATACATACATACATATATATATATATTGGGCTGCATTCAATTGGTTAATCGCCCATTTTGTGCACATTCATATGGTTTTTGTTGTCTTTGATCTTTTTCCTTAGATGCTCCAGATACTAAAATCCTACCCCACCACAGCACCACTTCCACCTCCATGCCCTGATCCACCACCTAAACTGCTACCTCCTCCTCTTCTGCACCACCACCACCCTTACCTCCTCCACCAGTGCCGATTCCAAGGCCATCACATACACCACCTCTGACTCCAAAGCCTCCACCATGACCCAAACCACCATGTCGCCGCCACCACCACTGCCAGCTCCAACACCTCCAGCTCCACCTCCTATTCTCCTCCAGCTCCAAAACCTCCACCACTCCTTAATCCACCCCCAACATCAGTTCCACCACTACCACCAAAGCTCGGCTCCACCAACACCTTCCCCAGCACCACCACCTACACCCCCTCCAGTACCAAATCCTCCTCCATGACCTGCTCCACCCCCAGCACCACCTCCATCAACATCTCCTCCAACATCTCTAGCACCACCTCCAAATCCCCCTCCTCTACCTCCAAGACCACCACTTTCTCACAGTGTGGGCAACATCAAAAGATCATTAGGACTCAAAATTCCATCAACAATATATCAATTGGAGCAATCATTTTTTTTTTCCCAAAGAGAAAAGGTTGAGTTTTGAAAATGAGAGAGAGAGATATACGGAGGATTTCATAAGCATTTTGCAATTAGGGTTTGTGTTTTTATCTATATATACAGGCAATATGGTCTTTTTATGATTCTCGTTAACTAACTCCTCTTAGTCACAGTATGCTTTGTTGTAATTTCCAATAATATTTGGTGTAAATGATAATTAAACCCTAAACTCAAGGTGTAAAATGTAATTTGCCCAACATAATTAAGGTAAATGAATGCCCATGAATTATTTCATCTAAAAACATATAACAAAACAAGATATCTGTCTTCCCAAAAGGGCTGTAATCTAATCTCTCAAATTCTCTATATCCCCATTTTCACAAATAAATTTCAAGTAAACACAGATCATTCTCATACTAAGACGGTTTCTTGGACATTAAAACTCAATGCAGCTCACACCAAGAATACAGCAATGCGTGCACATAGAGAAAAACAATGTCAAACTGTACATAAACTTGTACCACAATACGCAGGGCCTGGGGATCATCATCACGATCAGTAAGCGCCAGCAACAAAATGTCCAGAGGAAGCAACTCATGAGTCCAAAGGAAAAAGGCAAGGTTTGTGCAAGCTTTCAAAAGAAGGTCCTGGATGCCAATAGGAAGGGTTAATGAAAGGTGACAATAAGACAATCAATTTTTGTCATTTGGTACATGAAATCCACATAAATCAATTGGAAAGAGGTATAAAACCTGTATTGAATGTCCATGCTGCAGGTCCATCTGAATGTGATGAAGTAGTACATCTACCATGGCGTATATGTTTGCTGTTACCTCTTCAGGAGAGAATTCCCTTAGAACACGTGCCTGAATTCCATCATACATAAATGTAAGGCCACAGAAGTAAACAACATGCAATATAAAGTTTTCCTGATCAAAGGTAGTGGTTAAAAGATTACAAAGCTATACCAGATTTCCACTGTTAATGTTTTCAGGGTGCCCATGACTAAGTATCCAAGCTCCAGCACATAAGTATTGTCGATGCTGAGCAAAACTATGATTGATATAAGTTGTAACATAAGTAGGATCGGCAGATGGTGAGAGAAGCTGTGTACACTGGTTAATTACGGTTGTTTCTGCCTGCAAGCAGTAGATATTTTATTCATATTTGGATCCTGGAGCAACATGAACAGCGTACAAGGAATCATTCTAAATCAATGTAACATGGTAAAATTCCTTTCTTCTACTTGTATAACCTTCCAATGGGGTTAAAAAAAAAGCCCAGCAGAACATCTGATTCATAAATGAAATAAATAGAATGAAGGCAGGGACATCCCAAAGAACTATTGATAAAGAATGAAAGAAATGCAGGCAGTAATCTTAGCAACAAGAGAATTCACAGAGCCAACTCTCAGTGAAAGCCCAACTTAATTACATTTGTCCAGGTGGCCATCACTGAATACCAACCAGCAGAAAACTGCAGTTATTTTTGTTTATATAAACAAAGACTGCTCTGAGGATACATTGGAATCTAGTAGAAAGGCAATAGGTTTAAAACAATGAGGAACTTTTGCCATGATGAAGAAACAAGAATACTAAATAGTAATATATAACTATAGAAATTCAGAAAAAGCATGACCAAATAGCAATAACAATTGATGACAATAAATAACAATGAAGATGGAGAGGCATTGCAGTGATGAACCTGCTTCCATGCTTGAATAGCTAGGCCTCGTTTATCCATCCTCTCATTCAAGGCATTACGAAGAAGAGGCGGGAAGTAGTGCAATGTTTTTTCTGACCATTTATGTTGGCTAGTGGCCATTATTTGTTCCAGCATACTTTGTACGTATAGCAAGTGGTCAGCATCAGCAATTCCACGTGTTTTGACAATGATTGCAAAAGTAATAATAGTTATACGATTCAGAGTTTCAGTGAATTCACTAGGACCCTTCAAAACAACATGATCTTAGTCAGACTATGCTGAGAAAGGGGAAAAAAAAGGCCTCAATTCAGTTATAATTGAATCTCTACCTTCCCCTCTCTTTTCACAGGGAAAAAGTCCCTTTGGGACAAAATAAGGTTCATGCACAAGTTCTCGGCCAACCGAAATACACGGTGATCTCCACGTTTCCCTTTTAGTGTAGAAACTATTTTTGTAACATCATACATCAAGGTTTTGCTTTTCCCTTGGTACCTGCAAAGAAGTAGCATGCCGCTGACAAGTTTGAGCTGTGGTCCTTGTATTAAAAACCTTTAGCTTCTGATGCCCAATTCTAATGGTAGCCACAAACATGGTTCATATTTAGTTAAGGTGTTGATGAGTAACAAGTGAAGTGCAGCAAATGAATGAAAAAGCATGCAAAGGACAGAAAATTCAAGCGAGGTAAGGGCTTTCGACAACTGAGCAGAATCTGCATGAGTAATATCCAGATGCATACAGTAAGAACTCCCACACATATTATTACAATGCATGAAGTAGATTATCACAGAATTGACAGGAAAAGTTAGCTGCATGGAAAGACTTGGCAGACACCTGTATAGAGGAAGCAATCGATAGTTTGCAATTTCAAGTACCAAAAGGGTTACTCCAGGCTTGCCCAATAAGGTTGGATACCTCTGTGCCAAATGCTGCAGAAACAAATTTAAGGCACATTATCATGCTATCAGTGCACACATTTCCCCATGAAAAACACAGAGATGACAAGAAAAGGATCAACTCAAATCAAATGTAACAGACTTTACAGAGAACATCATAAAGGTTTCATTGATAATTACAACATAATGTAAGAGCTAAATACAAAATGTACCAGCCTATAGTAGACCTTTAAAAGATTATTCAGGCTTAGTAAGATCAGAAAATTGCCAACACTTTGATAGTTTCATCTGGCAAAATGTACATAGAAATCATATGTAGTTGGTCATCAAACAAGATACTAGAAGCAAAGATTATTTGGCCTTGACATGTTAGCATGCTTACAAGGAAATGATCATTCCTTGACATCTAGCAAGACTAAGAAATTTACTCTCAAGAGACAGAATGGCTTGAAAAGTATATCTTTTAGAAGGTTAAAAGGAATTACACTGAAGTGTGAACGAAACAATGAATGGGGTGCGATAAGCAGCAACCGACAATATGTTTCAACCATTGCAATGCTGGGAACAACCTGCACCAAAAATACAAATGATATGAAAGACAAATTCAAGACACGTATACAGCACCATTTTGCCTTGCAATTACATTACTACTGGAATAAATCACAGAAAGATGAATTACACTGTTCCCACTTTGTCATAACAACTTGATTTCCTGTAGGAAGACGACTGGACAGGATCTTGTACAAAGTGGCACTTAAACCCAGACCATGGATGGAAAGGAAAAGAAGAAAAAAATCGTCAAAAAATTAGGGTTGCAAGATTTTTCTCCAGATTGAAACTTGGAGTACTTACAATTTAGAAAAGGGAATTTATTTAAATACGTATTTGCCAAAGGTGAGACAACTATTTTCTGTTTTAAGATGAGAAATAAGAATAATAGGTGTCATCGAGGTTTGGGGTTGCATCAGGATGGTCTTAAGATATATCCCATCAATCTTTTCTCCAGTCCACACGGCTCATTCTGCTTCAGCAAAGAAGCCATTTCAGCCAATGGTCTTGAAGATGGTAAGGATCCACAAAGGCCAATATAATCAAATTATCCAGCATGTTTTTCTAAAGAAAAACAGAAACTTATCCAAAAGATACTAAGATCTCATTCTCTCAGTTTAAGCCAATAAGGGGACACCCAGAATAAAACCTTTTGATTTATTGGCAAGAGCAATTACTTCTAGACTGGCCATTAGTACCAGTTCAATCTTTCCCTCCCTACCCACTTGCTTTCAGAAGGGACTTCCATTAGTTTCTTACCATGTTCTCTCCATGATCTGGGATGTAATAATCATGACTGATTAACTAGTCTGCAAGCTTGGAACACTGACAACTACCAGTCTTCTCCAACCCCACTCCCCCTTCTTTCCCCCCACCCTCCAAGGTGGTGCATCCACCACTCCACCCTTTATTTTCCATTATGATTCACTTGACATTATGGACCCAATTCAACATCTTCCTCACCACAGGTTATTATCAATCTATTCTAGGAATTGAACAAAACTATTTCTATACCATTGACAAGGTTCAGGCATTTAGGAAGGAGATAAAAGTTATAATATTGGAGACATTAACTCCAACATGCACAGGAAAAAGTGATACCTGCCCTGCAAATAAAGACTCTTCCATTTGGAAAACCAGCTTTAAACACAGATTCATTGAAAGGCCAGATAATAGTGACATTGGCAATGGGCTGACTTCCCGCATCACCATTAACCTTTCATTGGACTGCATATTTGTTCCTGGCAACAATTCAGATCCAGCAGAAGATAACCAATTGATCACTGTTTCACAAGCTGGCTGTGCCATGGTGTATGAAACAACCCAAAACATTCCAACTGATCTATCATCCATATTCATGTAATCCATCATACGATCCCCTGAAACCAAAGTAAATGGAGATGAAAGGCTCACAGTATAACACCGTATGCAAAGAGGAATCTAAACAATCTCAGTCCTGTTTCGAATAAACTGTGGTGGAAAATTCTGCCAAGTAAGAGTTTATAATGATAAATTTCGCTGATCAATCTGAACTTGTATAAATCACTCAAAAGCATGAGCCAAACTAATAACCTTCAGCTTGTCATGTTAGTAAATAAATGGAATTAAGATACATTCTAAAAAACCAAATATATGGGAGAAAAATTTACCTTTGCTGACTTGCCTCCACCATTCATCTATTTGCTTTCCTTTTTGAAGCTGTTCATTATTCAAGTAATCTCTAGTTGAAGTATTCAATGACCAGATTCGTAAGTTTTGACAACTGCTTATGAAATCAAGCAAGATACTTTGAGGATTATTAGGATCAGAGCTTCGATCTTCTCTATGAAATGACAGAATCTTCCGAGTTGTGTCCACCTGCCAGCAGAATTAAGAAGCATAAGTGTGACAAGTTCAAAAGCTAGTCCAAGCACCAAGAAAATAGCATTGAAAACAACAGCAAATATAATCCCTGTATATTACCAATTGAAATGTCAAATACATGACATCAAGTTGTCAGCTCATGAAGCTAATTTAAATGACTTAAAATGGGGAAGAGGATAACAAGAAGAAAAAATAGGAGACTGGAGTGGAATGGAAAGAAACAAGACACAACCTTTCTTGCATCTGTATTCAAGGTATTTAGCACAGGCTCAACCCGGATAACTTGTGCAAGCAGCCAAGTCACATGATTGGTTCGGAGAATGTGCTGATTGCCATCAGCAAGACAAGACACTAGCTTGTCCACAAAGTCAACAAAATCAATACACCAGCTCTTGGTAAGAAAGTAGAAAATATCAGAAAAGACAAGCCACTCCTGCCAACAATTCACTTCTGCAGCCAAATAAGAACACCAAAACAAGTATAAGATTTAGTTCCTGACATGAGCAACTAACCAATTTTCTGCACATTTTATAAAACTGACACGGCAAGCATTTAATGAATATAGTCGAACTAGAAATGGCAATTGCATCATGGAGGACAGGAGCGTTTGAAACTTGCATATATAGGCTATCATGGTCGACTTTTTTCCAACATTTGTGACACATAATGGGTTCCCATTCCACATTTCAATGTTATAATTAGTTGACCTTTTCAACTGGAACAAGAAAAGTGCAATTTAAAATGTAAAACTACTTAAAGCCATTCAATAAAGCAAACATCATCAATGAAATGTGAATAGTCCCTAACTACTAGCAATTAAAAAAGCAAGTAAAAATTGAAGGAGGATGCCATCACCTGAATTTGTTAGTTTCAATAGCTCTACAATTCTATCAATTAGTGCCTCACAAATCATACTTGAAGTAAAAACAGCACCCGGAGTGGGCGCATGAGCAGGATTTCTGTAGCAAGGAGCCACAAGAAGCACTCGCTTCCACCAATCAGGTGATGGGGTAGTCCTGAGAGCGTGCCTTATGCAACGCAAAGCTCTCTCCCAGTCCAAACTTCCCCTTTGAATGGAACTTGCAAGGTCCTAAATGGAGATAAGAAATGTTTTCACCAACATTAGTTAATAAGTGAATAAGTTGTAAATGTGACTGGGGCAAAATTAAGCCGTCATCACCAATCAACACACTTTGGAGAAGTAAATTGAAAAGCAACAAAGTGATAATACCATATGCAAAAAAGGAAAAAGAATGGGGCAGGATGTTAAGTATCTCACAGCATTTTTGTTTGACTTTTATCCTATTTGCAGAAAGATTGTCATTACCATTTATTTATACACCACGGAACTACATTCTAAGCACACAAAAAGTTACCATTCCAGAACTACCATACATAATACCAAATGCATCCAAACCAGATCCTTAATTAACAGAGATACTAAACTATCTGCACATTTGAAATGATGTGCAAGTGCACTTAAATTGAACAATCACTAAAATCATATGACAGCATTCAAATATTAGCACTAAGCAGAAACAAGTACAAGCAACATTGTCTATGGAATCAAATATACGCACATATAGGCAACATCTATGTGTATCAGCACAAAATTGAACAACTGCTTATTCTTGATTTTTCCCATGGTGTAGGAGCCTCATGCACTGGGGCTTGATTTTACAGCTGATTATCTTTGCAAAGGAAGAAAATTTACAAAAAGCTGAAAACTTAGAATCTCTGCACATATATAAAGCTGTGCACACATCAAAGCAAACATATAAGCAGTCATTGGAATACAATAAAAATGTGATTCCTTCACTTCAAAGAACAAGGGAAACTTACACCATCCTGAACCTGTTAAAATATATAAAGCATAAAAAAAAAAGACAGAAATCCCCACAGAAACAAAAAAGAAAAGCCTGACATAAATCAAAGCTATCCAGTTCAAGCACAAAAATTTTATTTAACATGATCTTATATTCAACCACTAATAACAACAAACATCATACTCACATGAATGAAACATTAAGGAGTTCTCATAAAGTTTTCACCTCTCCATGCAAGGGTTCTCCAAGGACGCTTGGATATGTAATTGGTGAATAGCGCAAATTTGCCACTGTTTCAACAGAGATGTTAGGGATTGTCTGTGTCAAAATCCGATGAGTTCCAAATGTAGGGCAATGGAGGTGTTGATCTAACATCTGCATGTGCATGGCCATCATATCTCGCCTCCTATGGATCTCCCAAATAAGTGTAAACAATGCTTCATCATCTGGTATATTCTCTATAAACTGCAACCCACTACGTAACAGTTCATAAAAAGGCACTCGGCATTTGTCCTCATCAACTAAAAGCCATAGCACATCCAAGCAACTGTGGAGCCATTCAATTAGAGCCTTGTCAGGTCTACAGCATTTCAAACCATCAGATTCATCAAGTCCATGTTGTCTTTGATCCCAATTAACAAGCCAATTCAAAATATGGTAAAAAATATCAGCATGAGTGACAGGCTTCAAATTAGACTCGAGACCAGTTAAAATAATCTTGCAGCATAGCAAGCGTAGACTACTTAGGGCATTATCCTTAATCAAGGAACTGATCCTTGCTGTTGATTGTTGGCCATTAGCAGAAAGATCAGACAATTTAACAGGAGACATGGTTGCACAAGACGATGGCTCAACCCCAGATTGAGCAGGTGAACCAATACCATGAACTGAAGCTAATGGAGACGTAGGATTTGAAGACTGCAAAGTAGCTGAATTTGGCATTGCACTTGAAGAAGGAAGCATTCCATTCTGTGATAAACTTGTAGATGAAACTGCAGTCATGCCCTGACCAGCCTGACCTACCGACATTTCTACGGAGGACACAGAAGAGAGAAGCGATGGCAAGAAAGTGTCCCAATTGATATAAACTATACTGCACAAACTCCGCAGAGCAAAGAGGAGAAATTCTGCTCGTGGACTGTGATTACTACACTGCACAACAAGGAATATCAGCACAGACTCGGTGACTGCACGCACCTGATCCTGGTCCTAAGTCATATAGTTTCACACATCAGTCCCAAAAATTTGAAGGGTATCATTCATTTAACCAAACTAATGACTTCCAAAGCAAAAGAGTATCTGAAAAACTAGCAAACTCACCGGAAACTGGCTCTGGAGTTGCTCAAAATCTAAAAGAAATTGCTCATTTGGAGGAGGCAGCTCTCTGTTAAGTGCAAGCACGCGCTTTTGGGTCTTGTTCCTAAACAAAATAGCAAAACAATTCAATTCAACAAAATAAGAGAGCACCCCCAACAACACGAGGAAAGATCCAAAAACCTTAGCCTACGGTAACATTGCAATAAGCCACAAGCAATAATAATAATAATAACAGAGACAGAGAGGGACTAACGGGGCTTCGTGGCTTGAATCGTCAGGCCTCTGGCGGTTGCTTCTCTGCGAAAAAGATTGAAACTTTGAAGTCAGTTCAACAGAACTCAAACCAAATAAAGAAAGACAACAAGAAAAACAAAATAATAATAAAAAAAGTGAATGACCAGTAAAAGAAAAGGAAAAAGAAAAGAAAGACCAATGAAGAAGAAGAAGAGAGTATAGAGAATTACTCCTAAGTAGAGATTAAAGAGATCGAGAATAGCAGCGCGAGCAGGATGGAACTGGTAACCCCGTGAAGCAGCCGTCGTTGCCGCTATTGATCTCTGGCTTTGATCCATTACCAAATTGCTATTTACTCTTTTTTTTTTTTTCTTTCCTTTTCTTCTTCTTCTTCTTTTTGCTCTCAATTCACCTTCAAATTCTCGAGAATTGGGTATGGCATATGGGGGAGAAGGAGGAGGAGGATCCGATTCATTGCACCAGAGAAGTGAAGAAGAGAGAGCAGCTGGAGAGTAGAGGCACCATTGATGTCAAGAGGTTATGCACTGTTACCGTGCGATATTCTACCAGGCTTTTGACCCCATCCACAGCCCACATTCATTGGATTTTTTTATTTATTTCAAATGATTCAGAAAATAAGTGTGTATATATATATATATTAAAAAAATATACATTGTAAGTATATTAGTGATTCGTTATTATTTATGGATTTTTTTATATTTAATTTTGATATTAATAAATTATATTTTTTTATAAAACTTTTAACATAATTTTAAAATAAATTTTTATTAATATAAAAAATATATATACTGAATAAATAATTAATCAAATTATAAATGATAGACGAATAATTATATAATTATCTTTATAATTGTAGATGTTATGGGAAGCTCCACTTTCTCTGTCTCGCTCTTCTACCTTCCTAATAATAATAAACTCTTTAAGCAATAAAATAAAAAATTAATAAATATTTTTAAAATTTAAATGAGTAATAATTAATAAATTAGAGATAAATTTTAAAGTAAAAATTTAATGAATTTTTTTAAAAAATAATTTATTTTACGTATTTAATTTGATCCAATAAAATAAAATTAAAATATTTTTAGAATAAAAATAAAAAAATAACCATAAAAATTCAATAAAATATTTTTTGTGGTATTAAGAACTTTGTCAACATTTAAGCCTTTTGATTACATTCTAACAACCATAGATCATTCATTTCTTTAATAAGTTCGTTGAAATTATTTTGTAAAATAAGTTGTACCCCACAAAACAAATGAAGTCGAAGAAACAATGAAAAAATTCATTTAAATTCCACACAAATCCCACCCCCCCCCCAAAAAGAAAAAGAAACATAGAAAGACTTGGAAACCAAAAATTTACAGTCTCTACTAAATTTTTTTCTTCTCAAATAAGGGAAAATAGTGAAAATTATATGCATAATTCTTTTTTCTTCTTTCATTAGGTGAAAAACACACGACTCTAACTGCACACTCCCGTCAAGAATAATTATACTTTCACATTAACACAGTAAATTAAATCGTAACTTAATTTATTAAAAAATAATAATAATTTATTCATATAATCATATATACTTAATTTAATTAAACATTTTTACCGAAACTTTAATTTAAACTAAAAATTATAAATTTATTGTCACAACCATTTTTTTAGGCTACCTATTATTTTTTAAGTGTGAGATTTTAACTAGTTATTTTATTTAAAAAGAAAATTTTTTGATAATTTAACAATTTAAAACATTTATTCATACTATAAAATTATAAATTTAAATATTTATTAAAATGTTTGAATTTACAAAATGTAAAAATAATTGATGATTTTTATTAATTTTGAAATTTGCTCTCTTATGTTTTAATATAATAATTTAACTTTCTTTTTAATATATATTTAACACTTTTTCTTTTTTTAATTTAACTTTCTTTCATGTCGATTTCCCAAGCATTTCTTATTCCAAATAGAGGCGTCATCCTGATCCTCCGGGCTATCTAATTCCAGAATAAAAGACGATATGATTGTAAACAAACAGACGTGCAGAATGAAAAAAAAAAGAAAAAAGAAAAAGAAAGATATGAACTCGATTGAAACAGCTCAGATGTCACGTCATCACCGAGTCATCCCCTGCCTCCTCGGAGACCGTGGCGGTCCTTCCAGCAATAAAAACATCTGCTTAGCTCTGTTTTTGATCTCAGCGGTTCAACCTCTGACACCAATATGATCGTCGGCGACAGAAACACCTTGGAAGGATGTCCGGACCCACATAGATGCTGCCCTTTTTATTACATGGGAACCGAAGACATAGACAAATTCAAAATCTTTTACCACTGACTGTTAAACTGCCCTGCATTGTGTTTTGCACTTTTGTTTAACTTCTGGATTACATCACATTTCAAACCAACAATATTTAGATAATAATTTGTTTTTCGTAAAAAGTTAAATAAATACATTAACTAATGATTTTAATTTTAATTTATAAGTATGATAATTATATTTATTTATTTTTTTAAATTATAACACATTTAACTCTTTTTCCATCAGTATAATTACACTTGTTTTCGGTTTCACTTCCCATGAAGTCTCAAAAGTAGTTCACCTCTCTTTCTCTACTTTCTCTGCCTATATTTTTACCCCTTTTTTTGTCTTTTGGGTTTATTCTTGGTGATTCTATACTTTTGTCCGGTGATTTCCTTTTCGGGTTTTATAGTTTTGGAAGATTGAAAAGGCCAAGATTTCAATGGGTATGCTGCGTCTGCTCATCTTATTAGCAGTATCTGCGGTTTCTGCTGATGAAAGTAAGCTTCTTTATGGTTTTGCTTGCTTCTTTTTCGGTTTTGGTTGCTTATATGAGCATTATGAATCGTTTTTCTTTTGTGGGGTTGCTTGGGTCTCTGGAGTTTTGAGTTGACGCTCAGTGTACTAAAATGCTCAACATTGTTATGAGGAACTTCTTTTGTTTTTTTTTTTTTTTATCAGCTCATGTGGAAATGATGATTTTTAGCTGCTGGGTTTGCATCCTATGTTGTACTTAATTTCCCTGCACCCTTCCTTTCCGTTCGAATGATATCCTTGCAAGTTGATTGATTTTTCAGCATTAATGTGCTTTTCCGGTTGATGTCTTTGTTAGTGAGTATTGTTTGTTCTTGCTGACTCTGTGCAGTTTTAAGTTGTATGTATTCGTCGACTGCCCATATGATAATATAAAACTGGTCGCTTACTTCCTTTCTTCAAATATGTGCATCTACTTGCCCCTTTTCTGGTATATTGGCTTTTGATGGATTGATTGATTGATTGATTTGGGACGTAGTTAAAAATTTTGGTGTTGCTTGCAATCTTAGATTTTTTTAATAATTGAAATGTTTCCCGAAAAGAGATGCAGCGTGGTTTTAACTTTGAAGTCACAATCTCGGTTTACTTTTTGTGACTAGTGTTTCTTTAGAAAATTGCAAAAGGGAGAGAGAGAGAGAGAGAGAGAGAGAGAGGTTTATTGAAAATTCTTCTTTCCTTTTGGTCATTGACCCGTTGCTTTCAATGAGAATCCATTGAGTAGGCCCTTTACTGTGTTGGAAATTTCTTGATCTCTTTCTTATGTCTTCCATCCTTTTTTTTTTAATGGGGACTGTAAACCGTATTGCGTCCCAGCTCATGTGGCCAGTCTTTTACCTGCTTCTAATAAACTTTGGTACAATATATTGTGGGACGAAAATGCCCTTAGCAGGCACTAGTAGTAAATACATTGGATTCCTAGACATCTACTTCCAAGAATATATTTGTCATATTGCCCGTCAAGTTGGTAACAAGTTGCATATGCTGATGAAGAACCTGTTACCTCCCTCAGAAGACGTTTTATGGTGTCCTCTCTCTTCCTTTTCCACTCATTCTTTGGGTGGGGGGAGGGGGAGTAGAGATACATTAAGGAGACATTTACATTTGACCAAGCTTAGTAGGGCAATCATACCCTAAGTTTGTCAAGTGCTTACTTACTACCTACTAGACACTGTCCAGGCTAGATAACTAATCATTAGCTTTATTAGTTTACTGAATTATGCAACTAAAGTTTCATCCATTGTGAAAGCATGTTCAGAAACTTGCTCTCAAAAGCTGCCATGTTTCTCAACTTCCCCTTCTTTTGTGGGATGAGTAAGGAATACGAAAAATACTGCAGGGAACAACATCTTTTCAGACGGAAGGTAGCATAAATGTGGCATCTATAATCTGGCAATGGAAAAGACAAAAAATTTTAACTTTTATCAGTGGATTTAAACTGCTTTATTATTTTGATATGCTATTGGATGTGTCAAGTAGTGGAGAATTTGGAAATTATTCGGTATGTCAGATTTTTTGTTTATCTTTCTTCTTTAACCTGTCACGATGCCCACCTTAGCTATGCCCATATCTTTGTAGCTTTGTGTATGTCTTTGATTGTAAAGTAAGAAGAGAGATGTCTACACCCAACTCTACACATGTTAATTATTGTTGGCCTCCAAAAGAGATTTGAGCACGTGTCTGAGTCTATGATGCCTTAAAGCATTTTTTTATGTCTTATATACCCCACAGTCACAATCAATGGAGATTTTATCCTTTAAGAAAATGGTAATTGGCTTTTGTTAGCCTGCCATTAAGATAAATTCAAAGCAGATAATAAAGTTTAGGTGTTAGGTTATCATTCAAACCTTCCCTGCTGGTTTTTGATGTGGCTTGAGCAAGTAAGGTTTCATATGTGGCTGTAATTAGTGAGGAGCCAATTGTCGTTGCATTGATGGTGTAGAAAATTCTCATTCAGCTTGTTATTTTGTGTCATAAGCCACATTCATACTTATGCACATTGCTTTGTTTCCCTCTTAAGAATTGAATCTATTGGTAGAAGAATTTGATCATTTGTATGCATATGCATGCTTTTCTTTTGCAGATGCCTTCATTGGCGTGAACATTGGTACAGCCCTTTCTAATATGCCAAGTCCCACAAACGTGGTGGCTCTTCTTAAGGCTCAGAATATGCAGCATGTCAGGCTCTATGATGCAGACCGAGCCATGCTCGTTGCGCTTGCCAATACAGGCATCCGTGTAACCATTTCTGTTCCTAATGACCAGCTTCTTGGTACTGGCCAATCAAATGTGACTGCAGCCAACTGGGTTGCTCGCAATGTAATAGCTCATGTCCCTGCCACTAACATCACAGCCATAGCTGTTGGATCTGAGATCCTTACCACGCTTGCTAATGCTGCCCCAGTCTTAGTTTCTGCACTGAAATTCATCCATGCTGCTCTTGTTGCCTCAAATCTTGATGGCCAAATTAAAGTTTCTACATCACACTCTTCTTCCATCATCCTTGACTCCTTTCCTCCTTCCCAAGCTTTCTTCAACCGTTCATGGGATCCAGTGATGGTTCCCTTGCTCAAATTTTTGCAGTCAACAGGGTCTTACTTCATGCTAAATGTGTACCCTTATTATGACCACAGGCAATCAAATGGGGTGATCCCATTGGACTATGCCCTCTTCCACCCACTCCCTCTTAACAAGGAAGCTGTGGATGCCAATACACTCCTTCATTACACTAATGTCTTTGATGCTATTGTTGATGCGGCATATTTCGCAATGTTCTATCTGAACTTCACCGGCATCCCTATTGTTGTAACTGAGTCTGGTTGGCCTTCTAAAGGAGATTCATCTGAGCCAGATGCAACAGTTGAGAATGCTAACACCTACAACAGTAACTTGATTAGGCATGTGCTGAATAACACAGGCACGCCTAAACATCCTGGGATTGCAGTTAGTACTTACATTTATGAACTCTACAATGAGGATTTGAGTCCTGGGCCAATGTCTGAGAAGAACTGGGGGCTATTTGATGCCAGTGGGGTGCCTGTTTATACTTTACACCTAACAGGTGCTGGTACCGTGTTGGCAAATGACACCACAAACCAGACCTTTTGTGTCGCAAGGGAAGGTTCTGACAAAAAGATGCTGCAGGCAGCACTGGACTGGGCTTGTGGACCAGGGAAAGTTGACTGCTCTCCTTTGTTGCAAGGGCAACCGTGTTATGATCCAGATAATGTGGTTACACATTCAACATATGCTTTCAATGCTTATTTCCAGCAGATGGCTAAGGCTCCTGGAACCTGTGATTTCAAAGGGGTTGCTACCATTACTACTACTGACCCCAGTAAGCAACTAAATCCCCAGTAAATAAGAATTTCAGAGAAGGAAAGCAAGAGTATTACATCAGGCACTGTTCCATAATTGATGGGAATGAAGTTGTAAATATTAATGTGCTATCAAAGTGATGACCAAAAGTTATCTTCTGTTGGAGATCTACACTTTTGTTCTACAGATATCTGTGGCCATGGTTTATTTCACCATGTGTCATTGCATATGTGAGGAATACCTGCTAACATGCTCGACTGGTTTGATATGTTTCAATTTTGTGACATTTAGGGAGTTCACGATTATTTTGAGAAAAAATTTGGTTAGCTTATTCAAACATGACTTGTAGACTGATATTGCTTCAAACACACAGAATTTTTCCATTATTAGTTATGGTTCTCACTGTTTGCACCCAATAGAGTAGAGTATGCTAATGTTAATTTACTTGTGCAGGTCATGGTTCTTGTATATTTCCTGGAAGGTATAGACTGAATTTTTTGACTGGTGTGCTCTAACCATCTTATATCATACTGTGTTTCTAAATTCTGACCATTCTGATTACATGCGTTCACAATGCATATGATTGCATGAATATTTTGCTGAAAACATTCCTCACTTTGCTTTGTATTTTCCTTTCTTTCTTTTCTTTTTGTTTTTTTTTTTTTTTTTTTTTGAGTGTAGTGCTGGAAGAAATGGCACCTTGACAAACGACACTTCACTGGCTCCGTCCACAAATTCCACGAGTTCTGACTGCGCTTCAATATATTTCTATGCCATCAGTTCATTCACAACCTCTGTGCTTTTAGGTGTTTTGCTAACGAGCACAGTGTTCTTGTAGTATTTTTCGCAATTGTATCATCTGCTTTATTTGGATGGCATTGGAATCATCTCGAGACTTTTGTCCTGATTTTGTTGGAGAGCAGCAGGCCCAGTTTTGTTCTTTCTGGAGAGGAGTTGAGGGTCGGCAAGGTTGATTCAGGACATAGCCATGAAAGTAGTTGCAACTTGAGTGATTGCTGGATTTTTGTACGAAACCAACGAAAAGAAAATATTGGAATTACTGTTGTAACCATCTTTGTAGACGAAATTTGGTTGTATTCTTTTAACTGTATTCATGGCAGGTACAATTCTCTTAATGCTAAGATATCTTCTACCTTGCTCCTTTAGCATAACAAAGTGTACGTGTTTCTTTTCCCTTTTCCGGTGCCTACCTAGGACTTCGAATGGATTTACAAAAGAATTTTCTGGTTCATATATTGGTGAAAGGACGAACGTCAGACAAACCTTTTCATCCAATTGCACTATTGAAATTTTTTCATTACAGTACTGCCAATCCGTGCGCATCTGGAGCTGGTGTAACGAATGCACAATAAATGATATAGGTTAAATGATTCTCAAAGATGACTTGTGTCCGAAGTACATTATTCAGGATCGCTGCTAGAACTTAGCTCTGCTTTCATAAGACAAACATCACAAATGAACCCAGTAGAGCTTGGGGGTCTGCTCTGCAGATTGGCATGTCGCTTGCAATATGGTTTGTAGCATAGATTGCATTTGGCTAGGTGAAGCCAACAATCTGAACACAGAATGTCTGCACAGATGGCCTCTTCCAGTTCTTCCATATCAACGCATCCACCACACTCCTCACACCTGGGAATGCAGAAGTTGCATCCCCTACAATCCATGGACAGGGGATTTCTCTTCCTCTTGCAGGACTCCTTGGTGCAGTCAAATATCATTCTGACTTCGCCGCACCTAGGGCATACTTCTACGTCAACTGTGTGGCAGCTTCCTTCGTTTCTTGATGTCAGCAGATTTCTCCAGCGATGATAGTGCATAGGCTGTGGCTTTTGCTTTTCTAAGTTTGGCTGAAGATGAGAGTTGAGTGTTTCAAGGTGTTCTTTCTTTAAGTTGTAGATGCCCTCTATCTGCAGGCTCTTCAAGCTGTTGTGATGTTGAGTAAGCATCTTCACAACTCTTATAATTCCTTGCGGGCTTAAGCCAGTGCATGCTGGTATATGGAGCTGAATCAATAGACAGAAAATCATGGGTTACACATCCCCTACAAGCCTGAAAATCTTCTAGCTGCTTTGGCTTATAAGAAATGGTTAATAACAGAGTTGATATATATAATTTTCCAAAAATTCAGAGCGTTCCTCAATTCCATTTATCAAAAGATTCAAGTTTTACACTTTTTCTGTGCCAAAGAAGTTTATGATTTGTGTTCTATCCATCTTAGCTAAAATCAAAGGAAAATTGGCTTGATGCAACTCCTTTCATTAGAGGAGCACCCCACGTCCCCACCACTCGTATCTTATCCATTCCCATGATAGCTTTAGAATTGTTCAATTAGAACCTTGCAAATTATCGACCAAAAGTCCAGCAAAAATACAACAATCAAAGAACAAGAAGGAGCAACCAATCTGGTGAAATATATGAAACAACAAGAAGTGCCCTGATATGGTGAAATATGTGAAACAGCAAAAAGTTCAATTTTGCGAAACATACCCTACTGATAAATTGGTTTTTCTCTATGACCCTTTGGAGTCCATCATCTGTAATCTTTCCACAGTTTACGAGGGCCAAAGTTCTCAGCTTGCCTTTTGCCTTTGAAGCAATCTTCAGCAGAGCCTCGTCAGACAAGTGTGAGTTCAAAGGCTTCTCAATAAAGATATCCAGCCATGGCAATACATCTTTGTTCATTGCATCTCTGAGTGACCTGCAGACTTCACTCAGGGCTAGAAGCTCAAACACAGGAAGGTAAGCCAAGACAAAGAAGATAGCCTCGTGGGGTGGTCCTGGTTCTGAAGCTTGGTTTTGACAGTCGTTCCTGGGACTAAGATGGGAAACAAGAGACGGAATAATTGCCGGATTCTGCATGGACTTATCAATATCTTCATGCTCGCCGTCCTCTACAAAATATGAAACCTCCATGTCCAGAACCCAAAATAAACGGGACCTTGAGTTCCAACAGAACATGAATTTTCTAAATTTGGATGGTGGATGTCCAGAAAGGGGGTTTTGAGAGGGCAGGGAGAGAGAGAGATAGGCAAGAGAGGAGAGTCCAAGCATATATCTCGTTTTTCCAATCTTAACTGAGAAAAGAAAGGTCCACTACATTTCACACCTTTTTGATCGGAACTCAAGCCTTCTTTTATTTTTGTTTTTTCTTTTAATGAAATTACCATCGTTGTTATGTTCGGTAGTCTTAAAATCCAGAAATATGTCTGCAGAAATGGGAGGAGGGGGCCGGAATATGAGCACAAATGATGTGCACATCTTTAGTATTCTTAAAAGAATATAAAATTTTACATCATTTAAATATAAAAATTTTATATATTTTATAATATTTATAATTTTTTTAATTATTAACTTAAATATTTAAGCAGATGTAAAATTTTAAAAATTTTATTTAACATGGTGTTAAAATTTAATTTATTTATTTTCTTTTTTATTATTAGTTTGAGTACTCACGTTCTTTCTTCTAAAAAAAGAGAGCATTAAGTAATTTATTTTGTTAGGATGTCAAGTATCCCGTCCACTTGAAAGTCTGAGATTAAAATTAATCACTTAATATTTTGTATTTACTTCAAAATATGTGAAGTGTCCTGTCATTGATTTTGTTAGAATATTGTTCCCCATTTTGGAGAGCTCGAGCACTGACATTTCTTTCTCCAAAAATAAGGTAACCGGGTGGTTGATTTTTTCAGAAAATTGCTGTCCACTTTGCTTTGAGTTTTCAAGTGGACGTGACTTACCTTACTGAAATTTTTTTCTCTTGAAAATGAAGTGTGGATGTGAGGTTCCCTTAAAAGTTATCAGACAAACATTTCGACATCAGCTTATGTCTATCCTATTACTGACATTTCTTTCTACCAAAAAAAAAAAAAAGAAAAAAGGCAACAAGAGACAGATGCTGTTAGAATATTATCTTAGATTTATAGGCATCCGGTTTGCTGTGTTCAGCCGCAGTTCCGCTGATTTGCAGGAGAAAATCATTTCAAGTCAAAATGCTACCAGTCCCCCAAAATGGATGACCCTTCTGTTCTAATACATTATTTATAGGTCAATCTAATCTCTTCTTCTTCTTCCATTTTCCTTCGCAGTTGGGGCCAGGAATGACATAATTATCCCGGGCAGAAATCTTGCGCCACATCTACGTGAAGCTTCATAGTCTTGCTTCCATAAAAAGGTTTTCTGTTAACAACTACTCAGAAGAGCAGTATTCCTTCATTTTTATACAGCAAGGTGTGTTGTACAGCAGAGTAGGCAGAAAATTATGGATATTACAGTCTGTAATTTTTATATATAAACTAAGAATTGAGATTTAAATATCAATGACAAAATACACCGTGTGGAAATCATGTTTTTTAAACTTCACTGGTCTAAAGGCTCAACAGCAGTCTTAAATAGCAAGACGTAAACTTTGTCAATGGAAAAATATAAAAATCCCCCAATGCTATGAGTAACATATGAACCAAAGCTAGTTCCAACAATACAGTGCCAAGCTGGACCATATGCAGAGTCAAATTCCTGTCAAGCCAAAACATCAGAGAAAAAGCTATAAGCTGGTTGGATGCTGACGTTAAATGGCACTTTGTCAAATCTAATAAGCCAATTCGCGACTAAGAGTAAGAACCGGCGGAAATTTGCTCACTGCTCTTTATTTGCTCACTGCTCTTTCTCAGGATCCGGCTATTAACTGAGGGACAATACTAATACAGATGATCTGACACAAAAGAGATGGCATGAACTTATTTATCCTTCTATCAAGAGTCCTGGAAGAGATGAAAAATGGAAATAGCAAGTGGACCGAGCTAGCAAGTGCTATGACTTAACTGAAAAAGAAAAAAGAAAAAAGCAAGTTCCTCCGTATTCAATCCAAAATGCCAAATTAGTTGAAGTTTGTCATTTCCCAAAAAGGGTCAGCTTGAAGGAAAGAAACTATTTATCTGGAATCTAATTGAAGACACTGTCTTCAAACTGTATTGCATATTAGATATTATTAAACATTTTATAATTCATTGTGCATTTCATGTTTTTTGTCATATATTTTATTGTGCTGATTTTATATGTATAAATTTTTTTAAAAAAATTGAAATTTCCAAAAACAAAATTATTGACTGGGACCTAGAATAAGAATGATGCCGAACTGCTTACTCAGCCATGTAATGGCACTCATTTTAAAATTAGTGACACTACCACAGGTCCCACCCAATCGGACTACTTTGCTACAAGTCGCCGAATATGTTTCACCCAAGGCGTAGACCCAGAAACATGAGCACGAAACCATTGAAAAAAATGAGAATAAAACCATTGATCAGAGTATATTCTTAGACACAGGAGCATCAATGAAGCCAAATGGAATGAAACAAGTCTGGAAATATAATCTAGTTTTTCATGGATGCTTCGTGCTAACACACTACCAACAACCACATTCAACCTCGTACTAAATAATATAATCCAGTTTCTCATATAACTTTTCCTCAAGAGATAAAACAGATCGGTCAAAGCCTGTACCATACAACAAAGGTCATAACACAGAAAAGAGAAAAACAAAGACAAAATATCATGAGAAAAGAAGGTTGTCTTGCCTCACCTTCTTCAGGGCAAGAGCGAGGCGTTTGCTGTCGAGTTTATTTCCAGGCATGGAGTCAAGCTGATCACGAGCGCACCCGACAGCTCGGTTCTGCAAAGGGATGGGCATATCAGAAGCTCTAACGAGAATGTTGAGCCGGTCGTACTGCTCTTGCTGCTCTCTGGCTTTCTTTTTCTCTATCAAGCTGCTCAGAAACCTGCTCCTCCTCTCCAGTTCCAGCTCCGCTCCTTCCATTTCGCCTCCACTCTTTCGCTTACTCTCTCATTTCTAAGAAACCCCAGAAAGCTTCTCTTGTCATTTCACGATAACAGTGACTTTTGAAGGTGGAAGAAGGGAAAAAAGAAAAGGAAATGGGGACAGCAACACAGAGCAAAAGAGAAGGGAAGAGTGACTTGCTCGATATAATGCACTTTGGCTTTCTTTTTCTCCTTTTAGAGTTTTTTTTTTTTCTTTTTCCTTCGCTTTTATGATTATTTTATCGGAGTTTAGAGACAAGGTCATTGTTGGGTTAGGTGCAAAGGGGGACAAAGCTTTTGAACTTCCATAATTAGCAGAAAGTTGAATCCGACCAAAAACACGTCCGCCGTTCAACCTTTTTTTTCTTTGTCTTTTTTCTTTTTCTGTTTTTTTCTTCAACATTGTGGGGGCTTTATGAAATAGAGTAGATTGACATTGTAGGGTGGTCTGAGTGGCAGTAAAAATTGGAATCTTCAAAGAGATTGTTAGTTAACTAAATTTTCTACCTTGGAAAAGTAAAAGAGTGGTTTGCTCACTTTTACAAGATAATTGTTGATTGTTTATATTAGACGGTAGCCATCCACAATTGGAAGCACGTTTGGAAGGGCCAGAGCTGAGGCCCTCTGGCACGCCATTTATAACCAATTTGGGCAGACACCTGATTAGCAATTAATCTTGGGGTTAAGTCTGGACGGTGGTTGGATTAAATTTTGAATATTATCCTCTGCTGTTTAACTCAACTCGCAATATCAGCGTTGCTGCTACGGAGTTACGTTGATTGCTGGTAGAGCCATTTCTCACGGAGCCATTATCCTCTCTTTCAAAAAAACTAACTTATTTTGTGTGCAATGCACATTTATAACATCTAATGATCCTTTTTTCCTTCTTTTTTTTTTTGACGTAGAACTTCGTCGCTTTTTTTTTCACCAAACTCATTAGATTTTAACTTAAAATACTTAGCAGCAAACATCAAATTCAAAATTCAAAATGACTAGTTCTAATACTATTTTGTCACGAATTTATTATTTTTTTTTAAAAAAATAACCTATTAAAATATACATCACTCGTATTTATAAGTTATAAGATTCTCTTCACGTTTATAAATCATAAGAATTTCCTTCCCCGCGCGGGACTCCGTCTGCCAACGGAAAATAATGAAAGTGCTTTGGTGAATATTTTGCATGGCTGTCAGGCTTTTGTGATTATCGATAATTCCTTGGTGATCACTCGATAATTCCTTCTTTTGCCAAAAGCTCGTAAAAGCATGAGAGAGCACTTGGTTTAACTTTCAGTCCTAATATAAATGTTTTGTTTTCCAAAAGTAGATACAATGGTGTTTATTGAAATTTTTATAAGTTGTTATTTGTTGATAAATATTTTAAAAGTAGGTCAAAGTTATTTTTTATTTTATCAAATGGCAATTGATTGTTCTTTTTGTGGATTAAAATATCCTTAATAAAATACCTCTAATTTTTCTAAGCAGAGCCCACAAGTTGGAGAATCACGAGGGATTACTTTTCCCATTACTCTGGTTGCTCTGTTTGCTTTGAATTTTATTAGTGACTTTTTTTCTTTTATTTCCTAGTCTTTACTAATGATTTTATGAAAAAAAAAATACACGAGTTTGATGATATCAATTTATTTATTATAATAAAACAGAGACAAAATGCCCTAAGTAATTATTTTTACTATTTTAATGATATCAATTTAAATAAATACTAAAATTTTTTATTCAATAATAATAATAATAATTAACAACAACAATAATAATTAAACAGAAATGCCAACTAGCAGCAATGTGTTAAAATTTCCTCAACAACCAATCTGCTGTCAGACAAACAAACGCAATTACAAGCCAACATCAGTGGCGGTGTGGATCCCACAAGAAAATTTCCTCTCCCTTTAGGAGGGTGTCTGTGTCGTCACTCATAGATGCCTGACTTTCTTCAGGCATTTGGGCCCGGGCCTTGACCAAGATTGGTCCCAAATCGAACTGCTCTTAACCCTGCAAATTCCACCGAATGTGACTAAAGATGCCAAGGTGTGACAAAACCAGAATTCCCAATGTTTATGTTTGTTATGAAGTCCGTAAATTTCAGAGCTCCAAAGATATCAATCTACCACTTTAAATTGGATGAGAATGTTGGGTAAGTTCAAAAAGAAAATATATAGACGTTCTTGCAGTTTTTTATTTTTTATTTTTTATTATTGGAGCAGAAATTGGAGTACTTTCAACAATTTCTCCCAATACTCGAGCACCCTCCTGGACTCCGAGTCTCATATTAGTCTGGTGGAAACCCACACATGACCTTAGTACATGAAGACCAAAGGTATTCCTCAAGAATAATAGCACCCACCAAGATAACATTTTAAACGCACTAAAGCTTCTTCTAATTTCCAATCATGCATCTTTCGTCAACAAATATGTAAATTAATCTTGAGGAGAAAAAAAAAAAAAGCAATATTGTTTGTTTTGCTGCTTAGGGCATTATTATTTATTTGTTTACTTTAATTAAGTAACTGTTTGCTTAAAATTTTAAGTTATTAAATAATAATAATAATAATAAATTTTGTATTAAATTTTAATATATTAAAAAAAAACAGTTTGAAATCGCTATTCTTTGAATACAAGAGCTTTGGTTGTAAAATTTTAATGTTATGTCAGTACTTAAAAATCTAAGTTATTAAAAACTTAAGATGTTTATTTAGATAAAAAAAATAAAATTTATATTAACTTTTAAAATATACTTATACATAAAAATTTATTAAGTTGAAATCGAACTTTTGATGTTATGGTAAAAAAAAATTATTTATTTAAAATTCAAATTATTGAGTGAGGTATAAATATAAATAATTTTATTTTTTCGAAAACCTTTTTTATCGGATTAGGTTCCGTACATCTTGGATAGATAGAGAGGAGAATGAGTAGAACAAAAGGCTATGGCGATCCCAAGAGGGAGTCACCATCATGTGCTGAGGCAATTCTAGCTAAAGCGCGAGCGGAAGCGTTGTTTTGTCTTTTTAACATGAGAATTCTAGAATTTAGCAAACTTTGAAGACAGGCATTTGACATCTTCGGCAAGCTGTCCTGTTTGAAAATTCGACGCCTGTTTCGAGTGGATGGCCTGAACAGCAATCAAGCAATCGGTGTCCAAACTGACCCCTTCCAAATCCAGCTCTAAAGCCTTCTCAATCGACCGTCTGATGGCCAGCATTTCCAGAATTGTTGGTGCAAAGCAACCAGCCAGTCTCTTTGAAAAAAAACAAAAAAAAACTATGGATAGCGTCCCCGTCTTGTCCCGGAAAATTACCCCAACTCCACCAGGAGATTCTCCGACAACCGCGTCCGTGTTGACTTTAATCTCCTCACCGGCAAGGGCTTGCATGGACCTGTGTTGGGAATATTTTAGGAGACTTTGTATTTTATGTTGAGATTGTGATTTATTTTGTTTATGAAATTACATTTGTTGTATATTTTATAAAATAAAAGAATTCAAAAATAATCTTGCACACAAAAAAATAAATTAAAATTCAAACTCGATAATAAAGATCATTAGTGGTTTTTAACTATTAAAGAATCAGTTGTTCCTTTGGGCTCAAATAACAGCAGCTCTTTAAACCATTCCTGAAAATATAAATGGTTAGTTTATCTCCGTGTTTGTTTTTGGACTGACTTGACAGCCTCACCCCCACCGCCCCACGGGCAGGGGAGAATGGGACCAATTTTCATCTGGGGGAGTTGAAAAGAAAAAAAAAAACTCTTTTTCAAAACAATGTCAATTGATCAACTCAATAACCGAACAATAATACATCAGCAGAAGTAATAAGATCTGCTTCATACAACACCAAAAAAAAAAAAAAAAAAAAAAGCAACATTAGAATACATTAAGACAGTGATCGCGGTATGATTCATCTCACAACTTGTCAAATTCTTTATTAAATTTCAGTAGTTCTTCCTCTTTTTGCTTCAACCGAGCTATTACAAAGGGCACTGCAACCCTAGGGTTTGCCACCACCGTGCCGACTACTTCATGACCACGATCTCCGTATAGTCTTTCGACGCACCTCTTAAAGTGAATGACCTTTTGTCCTTCTATTTCTTCTAGGGGAATATTGTTCATCAAGTCTTTTTCGCATGTACTGGCTGATTGGATCCAACTCAACTGCATTTCAATCTCGTACTTGTCCTCCTCCCATAGATCCTGAAGGCTTGGACGGTTGTACTTGGGCTCATAGTTGTGGCTCAGAGTTTTTGGAGGGTTGGCCACGCAATAATCATTCAAAATCCCTGATTTATGCTCGGTTTTTCTAGTTGTGGTGGGAGGCACATTATGCTCTTTTGGAAGAAGCTGATAGCTTGGAGATATGTACTTAACCGAATCATTATCCTCCTTTTCCCAATCCCTTCCATTCTTTCGTTCATCAAGTTTCCGCTTTTTAAACCCGTTTTCTGCCTTTTCTGGTTCAATCTTATAAAAATTCTCGCAGTCGTTCAGAAAAAGCTTGAACTCGTCTATGAGATCAGGATGCTTTCCTATCAAACTAACCACCCGCTTTTCCAATTGTTCCTTTGTTATCTTTTCATTGCTATAGCAGTGGAAAAGCTTCAGGAATGCAAAGTAGTCCTCTACACAAGCTAGCGTCTGCTGAACTTTTTGGCAGAAGTGGATCCCTCGTTTCTCAATGCCTGCTACTGAATAAACGGGCTCCTCCTCTTCTTCCTCATCATCTTCTTTCACCGCCGCTTCGATTGGGGTCGATGGGATGGCTTGAAAAAGTGATGCAGATATACCGAATTCCTTTTTCGAATCATCCAGATCATCCTCATCGGTTAGAACTACAGCTCGACCACTGTTGGGCAGGAAAGCTTTAAACTTGCAAATCAAATCGTCGTGACCTTGGAAGATTTCCTCGATCCTGGGCAGCACATCTTCAGGTATGCCGTTGCTCCCGATATTTTGGGGCCGGGCACCAGAGATAACCCGGATATAGCTTTCGTATTTGCCAGGCTGATCGTCGAACCTAGCTTTGACCTCCGCATTAAAACCGAAGGCACGATCCCAGCTTTCAGCGGAAAATTCTGTCTTCATGGAACAGTTGTATTCAGTCGAATCCCTCTGTTACTTCCTCTCTCTCTCTCTCTCTCACTCTCAATCACTGGGTTTCCTTTCTTTTGGCACTCAAGGGTTTGAGAAATCTACCCCATCATCGATTTCCCAAATATTTTCTCTAAGCCTTTGGGTTGCGCTGCCGATGGATTGGATGGAACGTCTTATTTTGCGAGGCTGCAGGTTTTAGTTTTGGGGAAAAGATTGTCGATGATGAGGGCGTTGAGAGTGTATTTATTTATGCATCCTATACCGATATTGTAAGACTGAAATTCGAATTAGGAATCCCAGTTGCATTAAGATTTAGGACTTTCAAATTGATGACAACTAGAAATAATAATAATAAACTCAGAAAGAGGTTTCCGCGTTGCATTAGGAATTCCAGTTGCTCTATTGTATGTAACTTACGCGAGGGGCAATTACCCTTCCATTAATTCGTAAATCTCTTCCTTCTCATCTTTTCCCACCGAAATCCCAATTCAAAGGTTCAAACTTTAACAATCAAAGAGAAAATAAATGCTCCATCGTGTTTGAGGGAGACATATAATTTATATATTTATATATATATATATAGTAAGTTCCGGAACAAATCCCATAAGGCCAAACTTTGTAGTTATATAGAACACAAACACAAGAAACAACATTAATTACAGGGTTGAAACATACATGCCACGAGAATTTACTAGCTGCAACCACTTAGCCTAGTTTAAGTAATGGAGTCAATGGGATGATGCAAGAGGAGCTCCGTTGATCTTATCTTTTATAAGCGGATTTCCGAGTTAGGGCTACACGAATAAATAATAAAGAATGAAAAACTGAAGAACTCTGTTTTATGCTATTAGTAATAGAATTATAAATTGAATTCTTTGTTTTCAATTTTGTGAGTGTTTTATTTTATTGATATATTTATTAAATAGAGTAAAACACATCATATAAACTTAATAATCTAAATTTAAATTATTTGTATTATAATTATATGCCGCTCTATATAAATCTATTTATTTTATGTTGACATTGGAGGTTTCTTTTTTTTTTCTTCTTCTTTTTTTGTCCACAGCGCGAAAAACATTCCTGCATCTTAACGTTAAAATAAATGGCTAGTTTAAGTGATCACCAAACCCACAGGGCTAGGAAAAAAAATTTGGTATTAAATTGTCCCCACGTCCCAAAATTTCTTACTTAAAAGTGAAATTTGATTGGGGAAAGGAAAAAAAAAAAAAAGAAATCCACTGGTTGCTGCTAGCAGGAGTGTCCCCACACGGTAATATATAAACATGCAATGTTCTTTCTTCTTCTTCTTCTTTTTTTTTTTTTTTGTCTGTTGGTTCCTCCCATGCTTGAAATGCCAGCCACAAGCTCCATCGCATTTGCTTCACCTCCCATATCTTCAACACTGGTTCCTCGATTGCTGGCATCACTGTTGCTGGTCGGACTCAACCATTCAGCAACCACTGGATCCTTTTGTTTTCCTTTGCCAAATGAAGGACGTCCATGATCCCGCTTCCTTTTTCCTACACGGTGCAGCTTTGGTCTAATTGTCGTATTTAAGACGCTTTGTCATTCATCCTCGATCTTTCTCACCCAATTCTATCCACGCCCTAACAAGTCCCACTCGGCACCTGCACAACGTCAGTATCATTTTCGTTTGTAATTCCAATTTCTTGGGTTAGACCATTATTATAAAGCTCGCCGGTAATTACAACTCTACTTATAACCTTTGGTGTCGGATACAGATATGCTCAAGACAAGCCACGAGAGCCAACTAATGCAAGTTGAACGATCGGCAGGCATCCCATGACGTTGTATCCCCATTTTATTGCCAAGTTTAACATATAAAAAGATGGTTAGACTTGAGACCCTATCTTATTCATTTAATTGAAAAATAAACAACAATATTGTTAAGTGGATTTTGGATTTGATACCATTTATCTAATAATACAATGAAATATCTCACTTGGGTAATAAATTTTTCTCTCTTTTTGTACCCTATTAAGACTCCACCCCACTAACCCACCATCCCACAAGCTTTTAAATTCATCTTTTGAAAGGTCCAGGTCCAGCTTGATCCATGGGTCCCTTGAGTCTATGATCCTTAATGAATGCCAACAATAAATTAGTATAAAATCAAACCAAATTAAATTAAATATTTGTCTAAATTACCTTTAACTAATCAAATCATTTCTAACTAATTAAAAATAATCATTACTCTTTTTTGAGTAATCAATAGTAAAAAAAAGTAACGATAAAAAAATATATGCATAACTAACTAATCAATAGCAGTTCCTAACCATCGTAAAGACCTATGAAAAGAGTTACTTTCTTGATGAAAGGGATCAAAGGATAAAAAGGGAAAAGTAGGAAAGAGGTACCAATTATGAGATTCACTGGCTCAAGAAACTCAAAATAATAATAATAATAATAATAATGATAATAATGATGTAAACACATTTATAGATTATTTTGAATTCACAAATGGATTGGCAAGCAATCGTTATAACAAAATCAAAGACAAAAGCAACTTTAAAAAGATCAAAGAATTACTTATCAAGCTAAAATAAAAGTTGTCAAAGAATCAAAGAGTTACTGATATGTGACGATCAAACTCAAAGTTGTCAATCACCGTAACCTCCTTCCAAAACAGCAGACGAAGGTCCCAAAAAAAAAAAAAACAGGTTAGTGCTAGGTTCCCAGCATTAAGCTAATATTACATTTGCTGTTAAATATGTGTGTTGTTGAAAAAAACAATGTATAAATTAAGTGAAAAAAGAAAAAAAAAGTACAGATAATAAAAAAAATAAAGCTAAATAAGGATAAAAATAACAGAAATATACATGTGTAAAAAAAAAAAAGAAAAAAGAAAAGAGAGAGGTGGCGAGTTATAAATTTCAAGAATCACTATCTCTCTTTTTTTTTTTTTTTTTTGTCAAAAATATGAAACCACCGTCGTGGTTAATAAACATTGAAAAACAATTACGAGCCAAAATTATAATTTTATATACCATCTATATTCTGTCTCCCATTTAATAATTAATAAATATGATATTAAAAATTTATAATTGAAAATTTTTATTTCAAATTATAAATTTATTTATTAAAGTAATATTTAAATTTGTATGAACGAAAGTCTTATATTGAATCACACGCTCTTAAAAATGCACCAGGTGCCTGCGGCCACGCGGTGTGGTCAAGTAAAGACAAAAATGGAAAATCGTCACCACGATTTGTTGACTAAAAGAACAAAGAAACTAATTTTCCAATTCAATATTTAAATGAGTATGTGTATATGTAGGGGGCAGTTCAATTTGAGCACAGAACAGAAAGGCTAAAACAGCAAATGGAAGAGGGCATGCAGAAGGACTCATCAGCACGGGCTCGAAAGCAATGGAGGAAGCTGCTGGCTGAATTCAACAGGACTAAAATTGAGATCACCACAGCGGCCACCTCTGGCTCACGTAGATCTGCCTCTGCAGCCAATGCTTCTTTCCGATCTGATGAAGTTGCGATGGTTCATGTCAATCAGGTTATGATACTAATCTCCCAGTCAACTTACTTCAAAGTCTTTTATAATTATTTTGGAAGCTAAAAATTTTAGCCCCCTGGAAAAGAATTTCATAATGAATGGAATGGAAATGATTTATTTGGAGGTTCTTTCATTAAGGAGTCCAAAAAGTGTAGGTGTTCAATTAGAAAAGGCATGAACTTGAGGGATCCAATTAGGACTAAACTAACCTTTTTGGGTCCTTTCCTTGATCTGTTTCAAAAGGATTGCCCTTCTGGTCTTCGGCTGGTACGATGGTTTCTTTTAATATGGTGTTTGCGCAATTAGTAATATTTTTGGGTTGGGTATCAATTAGTAATATTTTTGGGTTGGGTATCAAACAGGTTGGGTATCAATTGGTTGAGAATTTTTTGGGTTGTCCTGAGTTTATTATTTAAAATGCTCCACATGTTATTTGTTAACGGGGCCGCCCATTATCGATCCATTCAACTATTCCAATCCAATTCCCCTCAGTGGCTTCATGTGAGAGGTTTAAATGCTATTCCAAGCAAGATTTGGTCAAATATAATCTGACTCAGCCCTTTTCTAACCAACTTGGTCAAACTGGTTTTGGGATCAGAGATGAGTTCGCCCTAATTACAGGTTAGTATTGCAAAAATTTATAGGTTATCCATAGCATTTGGTCCGGATATATACGTTCCAGAAGTTAATTATATTACTCATAAGGTGTTTTAGCCCTATCTTCTACTGAATTTTTGTTGGGTATCTTCTACTGGAATTTAGGCTCGTATTAGCACCGAGGAGATCGAGTATGAAATCAATGTTGTTGTTCACTCCACTGGAACTTCACCTGAGACTCAATATTACACCTGCACAGATTCCGAAAAAGATGATGGCAAGGGAAATTGCGGAGTACATTGCAGGAGTAATAGCTCAAATCGAAGCATCAACATGGGGACTAATAACTTCAACCCTACGAATGTCCAGCAAAGCAATCCTGGAAATGAAAATCGTGAACAATGCTGTAGGACAGATGGCTCAAGACAAAAGGTTGGAATTGAAAGGAAAGATGCTGGATTTCAAGACAAAGTTATGTTTTTTCATGCCAAATAGTAATATTCAACCCTTCTGTTTTGTTGGTAGGTCCTGGAGTGGATTCTTGTTATTGCCAACTTCATTGTGGAGTTATTGTCCATGGTTTTCGACCAGCTTTCCTCGCAGCACAAGCACAAGCATGTTTTTCTGCCAGTTTGTCTGGGAATATCCATCTCAGCTGTGCTTATTTGTCTCTGGGAGCTCGTTCATAACATTCGGAAGGATAAGGCCATTTGGAAAAGGAAAGGCGTTTTTCCTTGGTTCTATTATCCTTCTGGAGTTCATTATGTTTCCTTTGCAAACGTTATTGGGTTGGCTTGCGCCTGTGGCCAATGCATACTCACCACAATTAACTATGCCTTGTTCCTTGAGCATGGCAACACTCCAATAAAGGTATCCATTTGGCCCAGCATCTTTGCCTTTGGTCAATTGTGCTCCAAAATGTGGGGGGAGTCCAGGCAGAATGTTCACAAGAGCGAATCATCTCCTACAGACCTAGAATCTTTAGTCTAGCTTGTGACCCGTCTTTAGGCCACAAGGATGTAATTGCGGCTAAATCTCCTACTTGCTTAATCTTGACTAGACATAGCAAAGCCCTTTTATGTGTCTTCTGATGTTTGCAATCCTTGAGTGATCTTATGCTGATGGTAACCTGCTTACCGGGCAAGCACATGAGTCTAAAAACTGTCACTTCCCTTCACTCGTGGAGATAATTGCAAGCAGGCCACATATGTAAATATTAGCTTGGCATGTCAGTTATACGGCCATAGTTACGCGGATACATGAAAAATTCAGTTGATTTGATTCCTAAAGAACAGGGCTATGTGAAGCAATTTGTTTGCAGGAAGGCAGCTTCCGATCCTTTGTTCATTTGACATTCTGTATGGCAGACATCGTTTTATTAGTTGAATCACATTCACAAAGCTTTATTGTTGAATCTCTGAATATGTTGTTCGGCCAGAAGCCCCGCAGAAGCACTAAAGATGCCCATTAACAGACTGGCAACAGGTTCAGTACCTGGCAATTCGCACACACTTTAAAGTCACTTTCAAACCAAATTCAGGCATAACAAAACTAAGAGTCAAATAAATTTGGTGGGGATTGCTTGGGAATCGGTATGAAGCAGCCTTAGGCCTAATCTTAAATTCTCGATCCTTTGAATAATAAGGCGTCGCTTAAGGCCTAATCTTAATGATACCCCATGGGCCAGAAAGTTGAACCGAAAACTCAAAGAAACTTGGAACCAATTGAACAGAAACAAAGAACATACTTCTGGAACCAGTTGGCTCTTCAATTTGCAAGCTTCTTGACACTCCTGGAAAGTTATTTGTACACTCAGAAACATTAGCTGAAGTAGAAAGATCCATACTTGTATTTTCTGCTCATCTCATGCATGGAAGCATATTTTCAAACTAAATGCGAAGGGTTTGAAACAGAAATACACTTCAATTATTCCGATGATGATCTGGCTTAGATTGGAATAGTCACCTTCTGTCTACCGTGAGACAGAAAGATGCATAAGGTTTGGTTATTATCATGTGAATTGGAAACAGTTGATTAATAACAAATACTGCAACTCTGTTCTGTGCATCCTGCAATTGAAACATATCGATGGAAGTTAAACACAAAAACTTATCCCAAAACGCACAATCTCGATCAAATCCGAATCAACCCAATCAAAATCGGCTAAACCTAAGTCAACTCGGGTCAAACTCGGTCAAATTAGAGTCAACACAGTCAAATCTGGATTCATCTGCTAAAATCTAGGTCAAAAGAGCCAAAATCCGTCAAACTAAAAGCCAACTCGGTCAAATTCAGTGAAAAATCCACCAGTAGAGAATAACACGCCAAAAATATCACGTTATTCCAGATCAAATTCATCCAAAAAAAAAAAAGGGGGAAAAATAACACAAAAAAAATGACGATTCCAAAACCAAAAAGTAGAGACTAAGAGGCAGAAAAGCTCCAAAATCCACGAGCAGAAACTAAGAGGCAGAAAAATTCAAAAACTAAAGGTAGAGACCAAGACACAGGGGGAG
The DNA here is from genome assembly GCA_021533255.1 of Ceriops tagal. Taxonomy (NCBI): domain Eukaryota; kingdom Viridiplantae; phylum Streptophyta; class Magnoliopsida; order Malpighiales; family Rhizophoraceae; genus Ceriops; species Ceriops tagal. The sequence continues at coordinate 1,398,998 of CM038610.1, read as the reverse complement.
CTAACATCAAACAAAGCACACCCAAAGAATGAAAGTAAAAAATAAAAAACATAAAAAAAAAAAAAACCTTGCTATTTCTTTCCAGTGCACGCGCCGATTCTGGTGGCCATTGCCGTCCCAGACTCCCACCGATCGATTCCTCTTTGGCCGATTTATCTATTTATGTGCGCCACATGCCAATCTGTGGCCTGAAAACCTCACCAGCAGTGAGGTTAGGACATAAAAGGAGAGAGAGTGCGCCGAGAGGCTCTCTGGAAACCACAGAGGAAGAAAAAATGAAAAATGGAGAGGCTGTGGGGGCCACTGACCTTTCGTCTTTTCTCTTTTTATTATTTATTATTTATTTTTTTAAGCTTGTCAAAATGACTTTTGATTTTTTTATTAACTTATATAATTTTGAGATTTGTCGATCGACTTATATAATTTTGAATAATTTTAACATTTTTATTTTTTATTTAAGTTGAATACATTATTTTTAAAATCATTTAATTAAAAATTATTATAAAAAACATCACAAATTCTTCTAAAATTTACCTTCAATAATAAATTTTAAATATAATTATTTAGTGAAATTTTAATTTTATTTTAATTACATTATCAATTTTAAAATTACAATAAAATACTTGTGATTAAAATTTTCTAACTACTTATCTTTAAAAAAAAAAAACAATGTAAGTAAATAAAGCAATAAAGGAAGAAAAATTATACAAATATAATCAAATATTAAAATCGCCGTTAACAACCTTAGGGAAACGTCTATTTGAAAAGCTAAGAATTTGTCTATTTCCACTTTATTTCGTTATAATTTATGTCTGATGCCAAATTCGATGATTCAATAGAATTTCATAAGATTTCGCAATTACCAAAACCTTGCCAATCAAATTAAATTCTTATGCTTCTATTCGATTCTTCCTCATTTAATTTTCCCTTCCTTCTACGGATATAATATCATTAATCTTTTTATATTTCTTCTAAATTTAAAACTTGATAATTCTATAGAAAAATATTTTAATTTTAATTTATTAACAAATTTATTGTGTTTTAAGCTACACAATTAACATAAATTTCTATTTTTCCCTAAAATATTTTCTTTAAGTATTATATAATTTTTACTCACTAAAATTTTTTTACAGAAAGGTAAAAGCTCATTTCATTATATTGTTTTAGTTTATTCTAAGAGTTGCAACTAAATTTAAAATCAAATCAAAACATGCATAAAACATTAGCATATCAATGTAAGGTTTGCCCAATTATATACATAGATATATATATAAACTTAAGGAATTATGAATTATTTTATTTATTTCATTAAGGATATTATGTAAATAGAAGGATAGAGAAAGTAAGTGTTAAAAATTGAATATAGAGAACTAAGAAGAAAAAGTTTAAATTATAAAAAATTTTACTTTGTTCGTTGAATTATTTGTATAATTATTTAAATATTTTTAAATCATTAACTTTAATGTTACGTATTAATTATAATGAAATAAAGGTTCCTTCTTATCGTGAATAACTAAAAAGGAAATTTTTGTTTGTTTGGTAACTTTCCCACTTCTCATTCTTGTCGATTACTATATAATCCATTGGCCTTGGCGTTAGGTGTTAGTCATTATCAAATAAGAAAGAAACATATAATTCATTGCTTCCTCCTTTTTCTTTCTTTTATATAATCTAAATTCTTAAAAAATATATATTAAAAAGACAAATTTTTATGTTAAAATTATATAAAAATTATAGGTTTAAATATATTATATTTATTCAAAATTCCGTAAACAAGATATTAAATTAAGAAAGGACTTTACTCTTAAAAGTAATGATTAAAGTAACTAAAATTTTGAAAATGTATTTATTATAATTACAAAGGAGAAGCATTTTGAAACATTAAGGTTTTATGGGAGAAATTTCAAATGCACTATTTTTAAAGAAAATTTAATTGTTAAAGATGTTACGAAAATTTCAAAATACTTTTATACAATTTATTAGAAGTAATATGCAAATTGAAATGTAAAAAAATTTAAAGCTCAAATAACAAAGTTGCAAAAAATGATGGAATCACATATTTGTGTATAACTCGTCATTTTTATGTAATATACCAAAAATTGTAGCAATACAATTTTGTATTGAACATAATTTTTTATATATTTCTTGAACTCTTTTATATAATGATAATTTAAGTATTTAAAAATAAGAATTATAACATAGAAATCATCTATATTTAACAAGTGCTTAGTATGTACTTTACGATATTCTTCTTATTTCTTAATTTTATTTTTTTATTCTAAATATTTCTAAATTTGCATCAAAAATTTTGTTTATTTTTTGCAAGATGATACCTTTAATCAAAACTAAGGAATTTGTAATTTTTTGTACTTTTCTATTTAAAAATTGTAGTATACTTTTAATTTATGAAAAATGCTAAACATTAAGTAAATAATATTTTGTAACTATTACCATTTTATTGATTTATATTTGTTACAATATTTATTATTTTAATAATTATTGAAGTTAACAAAACATATTGCAATTCTTAATAAAATTTATACATTTTCATTTAAAACATATATTGGCTAATACATACATTATATCCATTTATTAGACAGTACTATCTAAAGAAATAATTGTTAATTAAACAAGATGTTATTGCCAAGTCTAGCCTAAATCAATATTTATTTTACTAGAAAATTCTAAATTTTAAAATATTGTTTCCAAATTCACAAGAAATTACTATTTATTCTAAAAGAAATTACTGTTTAATTTTTTAATAATTAATGTTAAATGTAAAAAAATTGCTGTCTAAATAAATTAAAAAATATTTTCTTAAATAAAAATTGTCACACATATATTTCATAACTGATACATATAAAATATTTAAAATATTACAATAAATATTTAAATTTACTCCTAAAACATTTAATGCAACAGGTTGATATGTATTGTAATAAATTAAACAAACTATTACATAAGATTTACTATAATATTTTCAAATATAACAAACTAAAAATTTTCATATTTAACTTTAATTATTGATTCTTACTAGTTAAATAATGATTTTAGTTTGTTGCTATAACTAGAATTTCTTATATTGGTTTATATAATGGAATAAATGAAGTTATACGGTGATAAAGATTGAGGTGTAATGAGTAGCGGAGAAAGTGGCTGGAAGACTACTTTGATAATGCTTGATTTAGTTCTTGTCGCTATTCAGTAGTTAAGAGATTTGTCTACTTTGTCATTCTCTTAGTTGATGGGATTGCTTGAAACGCAGGAACAAGACACTGGGAGCGAAGAAGAAGTCCCAGCAGGAGCTTTTCAGGTAGGTTCAAACACAACGTTTCAATCAGCAAGCAAACTCCTTCTAGTAAGCCTGAAGATTAGGGAACTGTCAAGGACAAAAGAGCAAAAAATTCTAAATTCTAAATTCTTCTTTTGTTTTTTTTTTTAAGAGGAAAAAAAATTCTAAGTTCACCTTTTTAAAAAACAAAATGCTCATAATTTAAGTTTTTTTTTGTTTTTTTTTTTTAAAAAAAGAGATTATTCTTAAATTTATTTTAAATTTTTTAAGAAAATATTTATAATTTATTTTGGAATAGGTGAGGATTATGTGCCAGAGAGCGTACACATTTAAGCTGGCAGTAGTCGTTTATAAATTACATGGGTTTAGTCCGTAGTACCCTACTAATTGTCAATTACAAAGAGGAAAATGAGGTATGTTTTCCTTTACAGAAATATTGTAAAGACGAAGAGAATAGGGGTATTAGCTACACGTGGCTGATGTCAATTATTATATATTTTTTATAAGATTTAATTTTTATTTAAAAATAAATTATATAGAATAAAAATTATAAAATATGTAACAAGAATGTATAATTAGGTTTGAAAAAGTTGCAAATACAAATGTTCAATTTTACATTTTTCAAGTTTTGCTACACATTTTATTAGACACATTGCCATATTTGTCTCTTTTTATACATGCCATGAGATTTTCAGTAAAAAAAAAAATATTATTTCAATATTAATAGTTAAAAAATAAAAAATAATATTTAAATAAAAAGTATTTAAGTTGAGTAACTATTTAATTTGTGAGTTAATTTAACCAATTTTTTTTAGAGATTCCAATAAAAAATCTCCTTAATTGAGTTCCATATTATTTTTTCTTAACAATTTTCTAACCCTTTTTTTTTCATATTGTTTCCCAAATAAAGGATTATTCTCTTTTTTTATTAATTTTTTTCTTTTCATAGATTGTTTTTCCTAATCTTTTTCTCATAATCCAAACACAACATAAACGTAAAGTTTCATGGTCTCCACTTCAAGTACATACGCTTATCATGTCAGTTGGTATTGGACTAGTGTTAATATAAATTATGTTAAATATTGAGATAAAGTCTAATTGTTATGTTATTATAAAAAAATGTAACAATCATATAATTATGATTAAATGCATTCTTGTACAAGTTAACAATAAATACCTTGAATATTATCTGAAATTCAGATGAAGAAGAAGAAATGAAATAATTTTGAAATCCATTGCAAGACAAAAAGTTAGAAGTCTATAAGTAGCAAATTTTCTTGCTAGAAGAGACTTAAATAGGCCGATGAATTAAGCTAAAGGAGTTAATAGATAGGTTCCTAAGCTAAGAAAATAACGTTAAGATTTTAGGAATAGTTTTTTTCTTTTTTTTAATTTTCAAGAAAGCACATAAGAAAAAAAAAATAGAATAAGACTTAAATTTTAATTTTTTTTTCTTATTTTTTTAATTTATAAATTTACAAATAAAAAATTACTGCATAAAAATAAAAGTCAAGCTTTCACGCGTTCAAGAAGATATGATATACATGTAGGTGTTATCTTTTACGGGTTGATAACAATCGGTGGGGAAAAACCTGAGTTCCCATTGGTCGTCCCCGCGTAATGCAAATGGAAGAGGGCATGCAGAAGGCCTCATCAGCACGGGCTCGAAAGCAATGGAGGAAGCTGCTGGCTGGAGTCAACAGAACTAAAATTGAGGTCACCACAACGGCCACCTCTGGCTCATGTAGATTCCGCAGATCTGCCTCTGCAGCCAATGCTTCTTTCCGATCTGATGAAGTTGCGATGGTTCATGTCAATCAGGTTATGATACTAATCTCCAAGTCAACTTCAAAGTCTTTTATAATTATTTTGGAAGCTAAAAATTTTAGCCCCCTGGAAAAGAATTTCATAATGAATGGAATTGGAAATGATTTATTTGGAGGTTCTTTCCTTAAGAAGTCCAAAAAGTGTAGCGGTTCAAATAGAAAAGGCATAAACTTGAGGGATCGAATTAGGACTAAACTACCCTTTTTGGGTCCTTTTCTTGATCTGTTTCAAAAGGATTGCCCTTCTGGTCTTCGGCTGGTACGATGGTTTCTTTTAATATGGTGTTTGCGCAATTTGTAATATGGGCTGGTTAATTGTGCCATCAAACAGGTGGGGTATAATTTGGTTGAGAATTTTTTGGGTTGTCCTGAGTTTATTATTTAAAATGCTCCACATGTTATTTGTTAACGGGGCCGCCCATTATCGATCCATTCAACTATTCCAATCCAATTCCCCTCAGTGGCTTCATCTGAGAGGTTTAAATGCTATTGCTAACATAATCTGACTCAGCCCTTCTCTAACCAACTTGGTCAAACTAGTTTTGGGATCAGAGATGAGTTCGCCTTAATTACAGGTTAGTATTGTAAAAATTTACAGGTTATCCATAGCATTTGGTTCAGATATATACGTTCCAGAAGTTAATTATATTACTCATAAGATGTTTTAGCCCTATCCACTTCTGAACTTTTGTTGGGTACCTTCTTCTGGAATTTAGGCTCCTATTAGCACCGAGGAGTTCGTGTACCAATTCCATATTGAAGTTACCTCCACTGGAACCTCAACTGAGACTGAATATTACAGCTGCACAGATTCCGAACAAGATGATGACGAGGGAAATCGCAGAGTACATTACAGTAGCAATAGCTCAAATCGAAGCATCACCATGGAGACTAACTTCAACCCTACGAATGTGCAACAAAGCAATCCTGGAAATGAAAATCGTGAACAATGCTGTAGGACAGATGGCTCAAGACAAAAGGTTGGAATTGAAAGGAAAGATGCTGGATTTCAAGACAAAGTTATGTTTTTTCATGCCAAATAGTTTTATCTGTGATTAAAATTCAACCCTTCTATTTTGTTGGTAGGTCCTGGAGTGGATTCTGGCTATTGCCAACGTCATTGTGGAGTTATTGTCCATGGTTTTTGACCAGCTTTCCTCGCAGCACAAGCACAAGCATGTTTTTCTGCTAGTATGTCTGGGAATGTCCATCTTAGCTGTGCTTATTTGTCTCGGGGAGCTTGTTCGCAACATTCGGAAGGAAAAGGCCATTTGGAAATGGAAAGGCTTTTTTCCTTGTTTCTATTATCATTTTGTTTCCTTTGCAGACGTTATTGGGTTGGCTTGTGCCTGTGGCCAATGCATACTCACCACAATTAACTATGCCTTGTTCCTTGAGCATGGCAACACTCCAATAAAGGTATCCATTTGGCCCAGCATCTTTGCCTGTGGTCAATTGTGCTCCAAAATGTGGGGGGAGTCCAGGCAGAATGTTCACAGGCGAGAATCATCTCCTGCGGACCATGAACCTTTAGTCGAGCTTGTGACTCGCCTTTAGGCCACAAGGATGTAATTGCGGCTAAATTTCCTACTTCTTAATCTTGACTAGACATGGCAAAGCCCTTTTATGTGTCTTCTGATGTTTGCAATCCTTGAGTGATCTTATGCTGATGGTAACCTGCTTACCGGGCAAGCACATGAGTCTAAAAACTGTCGCTTCCCATCACTCGTGGAGATAATTGCAAGCAGGCCACATATGTGTAAATATTAGCTTGGCATGTCAGTTATACGGCCATAGTTACGCTGATACATGAAAAATTCAGTCGATTTGATTCATAAAGGACAGGGCTATGTGAAGAAATTTGTTTGCAGGAAGGCAGCTTCCGATCCTTTGTTCATTTGTCATTCTGTATGGCGGACATCGTTTTATTAGTTGAATCACATTCACAAAACTTTATTGTTGAATCTCTGAATACGTTGTTCGGCCAGAAGCCCCGCAGAAGCACTAAAGATGCCCATTAACAGACTGGCAACAAGTTCAGTACCTCGCAATTCGCACACACTTTAAAGTCACTTTCAAACCAAATTCAGGCATAACAAAACTAAGAGTCAAATAAATTTGGTGGGGATTGCTTGGGAATCGGTATGAAGCAGCCTTAGGCCTAATCTTAAATTCTCAATCCTTTGAACAATAAGGCGTCGCTTAAGGCCTAATCTTAATGATACCCCATGGGCCAGAAAGTTGAACCGAAAACTCAAGAAACTTGGAACCAATTGAACTGAAACAAAGCATATACTTCTGGAACCAGTTGGCTCTTCAATTTGCAAGCTTCTTGACACTCCTGGAAAGTTATTTGTACACTCAGAAACATTAGATGAAGTAGAAAGATCCATACTTCTATTTTCTGCTCATCTCATGCATGGAAGCATATTATCAAAATAAATGCGAAGGGTTTCAAACAGAAATACACTTTAATTATTCCGATGATCTGGCTTAGATTGGAATAGTCACCTTCTTTCTACCGTGAGACAGAAAGATGCATAAGGTTTAGTTATTATCATGTGAATTGGAAACAGTTGATTGATGACAAATACTGCAACTCTGTTCTGTGCATCCTGCAATTGGAACATATCGATGGAAGTTAAACATAAAAACTTATCCCAAAACCCACAATCTCTTTCTATTTTGCTTTATCTTTGAACAAAATTTTATAAAAAAAAAAAAAGAGTTGCCATGCACAAAACTCCCACATCTGTAAGCTTTGAGGAAAAAGTATTCAAAAGTGGTGATTTATAAGCGTTGGGTATTGGAGACATTTTGATCCCTAATCATAGACAACAATTTTAAAGGATTGCATAAAATTACTGGGAAAGACAGCGATTTTTGGGTCATATGCAACTGTTCTGTAATAAAATGGAACGACACCATTTGTACTCAAACACTGCTGCCACATTTATCCCCCCTAGCCCCATTTCATATACATGTACCCCTCTCTTTTGACATTATCAAAAGTCTCCAAAGTTTTTAAGGTTATCTAACTCTCGCAAATTTTTCATACCAAATTCTTAGCCAATTTGTTGTCAACCCAATAACATTTCCAAAACTGACTTCCATTGTACAAGAAGCACTAGCAGTAGCTCATCCGTAAAGCTTGAACAATTCGCCACTCTCACCGTCTGTCGGGTCTATTCGCCCATCTTCACTTCTTCTCTGTTTTATTAACCAGGTATTTATGGGCAAGTGTGCAAGGGATTTTGCATTTTTAGTAATTTTAAACATGCATTTGATAATCATGATAGTGCAACGTGGGTATTCGTTTGAAACACGTTAAATTGACTTGAACCATACAATGAAAGCTTAGTAAGGAAAAACTAAGTTATTTTTGTTAAGGGCCAGAAATTTTTCTAAAATTCACTTGTAACTACCATGCATGATTCTATATAAAGCTCAAAATCTGGTTACACATAACAAATTATTCGCCTGCATATTAATCGTAGCTTTTCTTATTAATGAGCTTCGACCACATGCCTTGCACCCCAGCTTAATTAGTAAAACTAATTAATCTTTAGAGACCAAATGCCGGTCTTCACGTGTGCCACAACCGAACAGTTGTTCTGTGGTCCTTATCGTCTCCTCCAAACAAACTCCCAAGTTTATTTTCTTAACCTTCAAACAAGAGTCTACGTCTCCGCTTACCTCCTAACATTCACCTTCACTCTCTCCTACCTGGCTGGTAGTGATCATTTGAAGTGAAAGCAAAGAAAGCACAAAGCATACCTATCATCAAATGCCCCTCCAAAACGCACGCACCTGATCATTCCCTCAATATTCTTCACAATGGAGATTCAAAACTCCCTTTCTCCAAAGCCTATCAAAGACGACTACAGCTCCAAGGTTGACACTTCTCGCCCTTTTCGCTCTGTCAAAGAAGCTGTTGCTATCTTTGGTGAGCGGATTGTCCTCGGGGAGATGCACTCTCCAAAGCATTATTTTACACCTCCTAGTCACGAAAATTCTTGGACATTCTCATCAACACCACCAAGTCCCGAAGCCCCAAAAGAGGATAAAGAACAAAACAATGAGTTTCTGGATAACTTTAGGAAACTTGAGGCTGAACTTGAGGAAACAAGGGCAGAGCTGAAGTTGCTTAAGGAGAGAGAATCCGAGACAGAGATTCCATTAGCTTCCTTGAATGCTGAGCTTCACGTGAACATGTCTAAGATGGCAGAGGCTGAGGCAGCTGCGGCGGCTAACAAGGTGGTGCTGGCAACGAGAAGCAGTAGGGAAAAGGAGGAAGATCTTTTGAGGGAGGAAGAAAAGAGAAGAGAGTTGATGATGAGGCTGGAGCACGACTCACCAACTTTGGCTCAAATATTGAGTCTTGCTGAAGAGAGAGTGCAATCTGGAAGTGAAAAAGAGAGGAAGATGATGATGATGATGATGATGAAGAAAAAGCCTATCGTTCCTCTTGTGGGAGATTTGTTTTTCAAGAAAAAAAGGTCATCTCATAATACTAAACATCTATATTCGTCTCCAGAAAAGCTTTTTTAGCGAGAAAGTTTGTACAATTCCCACTTGCGTGTTTGGATTTGTCTATCATCTACTCAGGTTTCTTGCTTAAAAATTCGAATAAAAAAAAAAAGAAGGAATCAAAAACGACTTATGAGTTTCTATGACTATCTAATTGGTGCAGATATTGTTTGTTTTTTATCCACCGCCATGAATGTAATTTTTTTTTCCGCTGTCGAAAGTGCAAGGTGATATGATGAATTAATGTATTCAATCCCTTGTTTCTTAAGAGTAGATCTAATAATTTTCAGTTGCTATGGATTGACTTCTGAGGTTGATAGGAGAGTTTGAGTTTTTCTTTTTTTTTTCTTTTTTCTGTTCTTCGGTGAAAGTACAACTTCATCAGCGTGTTCTACATATGCAATATAAAATCTTAAAATAATAAGATTTGAGTTATTGAGATTGATTAAACTTTGTTCTACTCTAAATCAATTAAGTTAAATTTGTTTTGTAATTAATTTATATTTGTAGAAAAATAGTTGAATGAAATTAAAATTAATTTATATTATTAATCATGATTACTACTCCATAGTCTTTTAAACTTAGTTTTGGCTTGAAGAGATTAAATGAATTCAGAATTGAGTGATAGGCAAAATTTAAGTTTTTTTAATTACGATTATTATTTTTGTTATTTTAAGACTATTTAAAGAAATCACATTGATTAATATTACTAGAATTTAATTTAAATTTATTTACATTTCTAATATTAAGAAAAAATTTAGCATATTTTTTTTTGGGTTTCACGAATTACAAAGAATCAATTATTTTTTTTTTCTCCATGTTAATATAAATATACCTTAGATTTAGACCTGCATTTTGTGTAGAGATTAAATATTTAATAAAAAAACATGAAAATGACAAAATTTAAGGTCTTAATATTAATTGAACTTTATTCTAATAATAATTGATCACGTTAAATTTATTTTCATTGTTAATTTAAACTCGAAAAATAAAAAGTAGTTGACGGAAATTAAGGTTACAAATTTTGTCATTGTCCCGGTAATTGCTTACATCTCGTTCAATTTTGAAAATTAGGGTATGGAATAGTCACTAGTCTGAACAAATTTAATTGAATATATGGAAAGAGCCAAATCATCATGTACAAACCAAGAAGTGTGAGTCAAACGCTAAGAGCATGCAACATAATGCATCGCAATTTCATTTCCACTTAAAAATTAAAATTTTTAGGTGGCAGAGCCCATACATTATAAGTTCTACAAGCTTCACTCTGGAATAAATATGGTATTTACAAGTTCCAGCTTGCCTGTTTAATGTTTATACAAGTTCCAGCTCGATTGTAAATTCCGAACACTTACATCAATTGGATCTTTTCCAATTAGACACACTCTCGATAAATTTGATCGATTGTTACAATCATATCGTAAAAAGGAACAAACAAAAGCAAATTGATATTTTCAGTTATAAAACTGGCATCTTGTTACTCTTTTATTTTTATTTTCTTTCCGATTGGGAAAGGGGAGACAATCATTTAATTGTTCATGTTATATATATATATATCCATAAAAAATATATTGGATTGTGAGTTTTTTTTTTTTTTGAAACCAAAATTTGTTTTCATCGTTCTCGTCTATTTTGATATTCTATTTTTTGCCTTTTAGTCCGTCAAAATCCAACCTAAAGAAGGGTGTTTGCTTCATTGATTATGAAATGATATACACATTGAAAAAAGGAATACAATAAGCTATGAATAATCCTTCCATAACATCAAAATCCACATCTGAAAATAATTGCTGTCAATCCAAAAATTTCCAGCAACTCGTGAAGGAATACATATATGTTGGCCTTCTGTGAGCATCTCGAATTATTGTTTATATTAACAAATGACAACTTGCCTTTTGATTATAAAATGCCAATTATTTATTAATGAAACCATGACTGAGACTCTTCATATCTTGGCTTTAAAGTAATAAGATGGACATGTGTTCCTTCAATCCATATATTGCGTCATTTTCACACAATAAGTAACTTGATTAATCGTGACACTTGATGTAAAAAAAAAAAAAATGTAAAACAATTATCTAGTTCAAAAAAAAATTGTATTTAATTTTACCTTTTGTTTAACTCAACAATTTAAATAATATATATATTCCAATCAGCCAACATGGCATACGAAATTAATGAACCTTTGCAACGACATAATCCTTGTTTTTCTTTAATGATAACTTGATTGAACGTCTTATGCAGATACTAATTATAATAAATTATTAATAATTAACTACGTTTTTTTTTTTAGCTTATATTCAATGTATAAGAAAAGAATAAAATAACCAACATATATCATAAATTAAGAAAATTGAAATGACGATCAAAATCAAGATTTTAATCAAAATGTTTTTGGCTTCAAGTGAAAATTGACCAAAAGAATGAAATGTTATATTATATATGAAGAAAAATATTTTGCAGACATGACCAAAAATAGAACTTGAGGAGTTTTGTGCTTAGGATATCTCTAAAACTAATAGAAGCAAGTCCTTGAGAGCAGAAGTGCAGTTTAATATCCACAAGTGCATTTTGCATTCAACTTGAGGGAAATATTTTAAGTTATTTCATCACGTTCAAATTTTAGGTTGCATGAGGCTGCCAGAAATTATTTACTTTCAATTTGTACAAGGCTATCATGTACAAATTGTAGTGTAATTTTCATTATACTGAGAAGTTATTTTCAGTTATTTATTTGAATGAGGCTAGCAGAAATAAGAGATGGGTCTACAGCTAAATATCTTTAAGGTTGGCTTAAGTATGGACAAGTGTCATCAATCACACCGTTAATTAGAGAGGACAAAAAGATTAATTTCAATGTAACTTATTACCTTGATTTGGATCATTCTTTCTTTGTTTTATAGTTAACTTATTTAGCTAAGATTGTTTTTTTTTTTTCTCGCTAAGATTTAGTATTGCAAGTTCAGTCTTATACAAATAAAAATTTACAGGAACCCTAATTTATTGTTTATTGAACATGTAGTGAGTCCTGCGTCAAAATACAAGACCTATCGTTAATATTAGTATTAATAAGTAGTGAGAAATGAACATGTGCACAATTTTTTCTTGAGACAATCTTATTTGGTATACAGGAGGAAAGTTATGAGGTTGAAAATGGTTAATTTGATACAATTTAAATGCAACTTATATTATATTATTACGATTGTTTTATATAAATTTGTGGTTCTTATTGCTAATTCAATCAAAAGTTATAATAGGATAATATATATAACCTACTTTTAAAACCCGTCCAAGTTATCGTACCCATGGAACTGCTCGGGAAAGATGCATGTGTTTGTGGCTCTGCTAAAGCAGTCAATTCCAGATTTGCACCCCTGATTCTAGACTATGACTTCCAAGCAAACTAGAAAGCACAAATACTGCTTAATCAAATTTTAAACGACAAGCAGGCCAATCAGGAGAACAATTCATGTAAGTGTTCGGAATTTACAATCGAATCCCTGACATACCCCATCAATCAATTTTCGTTACCAGTTTAATCATGCCAGCAGGCGTTTCGTACCAAATTGTTGCAATGCAAGAAAGATGGGGGATGGATAGCTCGCTTGTCAAAAAAAAAAAAAAAACAATAATAACAAAAGGGATGGAAAGAAATTGCAACCTCCAATTCAAGTTAGAAAATAGGTCCAATACCAGACGTCTATTTTCTTTGCATGGTAACTATATGTCGATTTTCCCATCAAGTTGCAAATGTTTTCTTATTCTTACAATCGTTTTACAATTCATATGGTTGTTGAATTCTATGGGATCATCATTAATTGATTTCAATGTAGAACATAGAAGAGGTGGGACAAGTAACGACGATTATTCTAGTCTTAAACAATGTTTATGGTATAAATTTTTTCAATTTCTATCTTTGAATCCATTTTTTCCCTCCACAATTTGAGCCAATGCTGTGGAATCCATGTTGTTCGTAGGGCTGGAGCTAACTTATTTCCATGGCAATGTATTTTCTTTTCCTTTTTTTTTTTTTTTCCTCTTTTGGATGGCAATGTATTTTCAATGTAAGGTAACTTTGTTTATAAATATTTTGATCATGAAACGTTCCTTCAACTTTGTAATTCAATATTGTTCAAAATTAACTCAAATATTCAAGTTTTCATAATTAATAGACTGTCTATATGCCATCTACACGACCTATTTGATATAAATCTAAAATTTTTGAAATTTGAGAAATTTGTAGACTTAACTTTGGGAATTTATATTAACCAATTCATAGTTAGCTCCATAATAAGGACAAACTTAAGATTACATAATGCGATACTAATAATCAAGATTTATCTAAAAAGGATTCTCTACTAAAATGGCATTGAGATTTGATACTGCCTATGGAAATGAATAGTCAGAGTCAATCTTCCTCAAATCCAGTCAAAGCATCTTCCCGTCCCATCTGCAATTCCCCGCCGATAATTTCTCCGGCAATTCCACCGCCGTGTTCAATTTGCATTGCGTGATTAAGAAAAAAAAAAAAAAACTTAACAATGGCCCAACATTGACAACCTGCTTTACTTCTCTAAACTGTTTACTACCTTTTAAATTTATTTTCCTATAATATTTTATCCATTGATTCCCTTTTGTACATACAAATCAAAATTCCCCTCAGCTTTGTTTATTTTCTTTTAATATTTACGCATTTGTGCTTTGCTCAACACATTAAGGGTGCCTAATTGTAATTATGGGGCTAATCAACTATCGAAGAGTACCAAGGTAGGAGTGGTTAATGTTCAGAACATTCATTCCCCACGTCACAATTGTTAAAAAATTTAGAAGTAATTTTATTAGCACACATAATATACCGCAAAAATTACACTCTTTTATCATCATTTTATTGTTTTACGATATCAGATAATTTTATTAAATATTGTAATTAGTAATAAAATTTAATGATATAATCACATGAATTTTTAATTTTAAGTTAATTTTTATAAACTAGATAATAATAATAATTTTACTAAATATTAAGCAGTAAATACAGATCGGGCCTTGGACTCAAAAAACAAAAAAGAAAAAAAAAAGACTGAGATCAACCTCTCTCTTAAAAGAAAGATGGCATTTTCCCCCTAATTAATTATGAATTAACCCAAAAAAAAAAAAAATACAGCTCGACCTCTGGGCGTCAAGGAAATAGAATTATGAGGCTGTTAGATCGACACGTATCACAAATATAAATTCTCAGGCTGCCATGTTGACACGTGTACACAAATAATTGGGGACTACCCTTTAAGTGTCGATGACTCGTACGCATAAGACACGTGGCCTTACATTAAGACACTGTCGCAATGCCAGATCACAACCCCTTTTGCATTAAGACTGGGAGATAGAAAGAAAAACATCGTAATCAAAGATTAAAACTTTCACGCGCCATTTCGTGTGCGGCTGGTAAAGCCACATCAGCACCCATTTAATGCATTCGAGGTATTAAGATTGTGTGATTCAATTTATTTTTGGGTGCCTAAAAAATTGACAAAATAATTCCTTTTTATTTTTTTCTGTGAGTCCGTCTGATTAATCCAAAAGGTCCCAAAAATAATAACACTATAGGAAATATTACGTGCATAAAAGTTTTTTAACACAAAAATAACATGAATTCCGTGTTAAACGCATTCAAATTTCTCAATTAATTTATGTACTAGATATAAATTTGTGACCATGGTAGTATGATATTGGTAATAAATTCAAATACTTAGTAAAATTTATAATTAACAAGTGATTATTAACAATATAAACGTGCACATAATAAAAAAACATAAACATTATTTACTTTTTTAGGTACAAAAATGAAAATAACCAACTATACAATCACTGATTAAATAAATGCATCTCAATTAAGAAATATCACATTAATTAAATAGCATCTCACTTGTATCAAAGTTTGCAATTCTTGTATTCATGCAACTTGAGATCAATTGATAATTAGAACAGTTCATAAGTTTATGATTTGTTCGTACATGCAATCTCTTAGATTCTTTTTTTTTTTTTGCCCCTTGTAAATAGTATTCCACTAAATTAGCAAAGTTGCCGATGAATGAGTTTGAGCCAATTGAAGGGAAACTTTAGTCCATCTTAGCCATCTTCTTGTCGGTGATAGTTGACCAATTCTTCAAAACCCAATTATTGAAATAGAAAACGATGTAGTCATCGGTCTTCCATTATTTCACTTGTTTCAGTATAAAAAAAAATAAAGCAATCCACAAGAAACCCACAGATCCAACTGCCGTATAGAGATTAGCGGCTACAATTAAAAGTTAAAAGCCCTCCTACGGCCATTGAAAACCAGCCATAAACTTGTCAACCTGTGGCAGACCCACGAGAACTATGGGAGATTCCATTTTCTCGTAGGCATCTTGTGCATGGACCCCTTTCAAATATTCTGTGCCAAACCCATCGACTGTGTGCCCCGCCCAACCACAAAAAAAAAATGCCTATATTAACAACCCCTTCTCTTCACAATCCTTAATTCGATCCCTTGGAAGCATCAGCACAATTATCAAAAGCCATTGGCAACCAAAATTTGGGTCTCCATGGATAAGCTTGTTCTTGCTGTTTTTAGTGCTTGTTTACTGTTTCATTGCACCCTAGTAGTAATTGTGCATGGTGCAATAACCCCATGCAACCAAACTCCTTATCCTGATGTTTGCAATCATTTCCTTATTGATACCAATCTTGTGCAAACTAATTATCAACTTCGAACCCCGTTTGATTTCCGTGATCAATCCCTTCTTGTAACGATGAACCAAGCCATAAAAGCACACCAAATGATTTCTTCTATGGACTTGAGTTCATTTGATGCAAAGGGCAAGCTGGCATGGACTGATTGTTTAGAGTTGTATGAGGACACGGTTGAACAAGTTAACCGTTCAATGAGCTCTGGCAATCCAATTGACGCCCAAACTTGGCTAAGTGCAGCGATTGCCAATCAACAAACTTGCCAAAATGGGTTCATGGACTTCAATCTAGCCTATAAATTGGAGTCGTTGCCATATATGCTAGGTAACTTTTCAAAGTTGCTTAGCAATTCCCTAGCCATAAATAAGGCCACAATCTCCTCCTCATCATTTACTACTTATGATAATGTTTACACTAGGCAAGGTGGTGGTGGCCGCCGGAGATTGCTCTCCGATGGATTTCCTTCGTGGGTTTCGTCTGGCGATCGGAGGCTTCTCCAATTAACTGCACCAAGAGCTGATATTGTGGTGGCTCAAGATGGGTCTGGTAATTACAGGACCATCTCAGAGGCTTTGGCTGCATCAGTCAAGCAAGGCAGTGGAGCTAGGAGATTCGTCATCTACGTGAAAAAGGGTGTCTACGAAGAGAACATAAACATCAAGAAGTCAATGAAGAATTTAATGTTTATTGGAGATGGAATTGATGCAACTATTGTCACTGGTAACGAGAATGCTCGAAGTGGCTCCACAACATTTCGCTCAGCGACTTTTGGTAAGCTTTTTTCATTTTTTTTCCTTCACATAGTTTGCCATCATAAAATTCTTTTGTCTATGTATCTATATCATTCTGAGGAGTTTTCTCAAATCGTTTGGGCCAGTATATTCAGTTTTTTGAACTCTTTCCTAGAGTTATAATATCGAATGTTTCCTCGTTCCCACTATTTAGCAAACATATATACAAATCAAAGATGCTTACTTTGTACGTGTACGCGTACATGGGCATGCAAGCGTAGAAATTGATGTATGTGTGCAAGCAGTGGGGTGGTACAGCAATTCTATAAAACATATGTTAGTGCCTTTCATACATGCAATGGCTTAATGCAACCAAATTTTTCTGTCCAGAAAAGGTTCTCCTTTTAGTGGGACGTGTAAGCATATCATGGGATGAATCTATAATTCCATATTAATAGATGCAAACGGCAAATGCAATTATAGAGCTTCCATGGCCATGGTGGGGTTTTAAACATCTTAGTCAATCATTATTGTACTGATTCAAATAACCATGTATTATATATCCCATCATAATTTAGAATAGATGATGATGTTGAAATCATTATTATTTTTCATTCTTTTCACACTACATGATAACAATTAAACATGATGATGCAATAAATTAATTTTAGAACACTTCTGCACGTCACCACAACTGACAAAAATGTATCACTGCAGCGGTGATGTAAAATCTTGGTTTTCTAAGATTCATGGATTACCAAATTAGATTGTGCTCTGCCCAGTATTAATTATTGCCAAAAACAAAATGTGAAGTATTTTCCTTTGCAATTAAAAATCACTCAACTAGGCACCTAATAAAGTAGCAAAGTTATTATAGTATCATATTCCATGATGCTAAACCCATAGAGAATAGAAATAAATATTAGACACCATTGGCAAACCATAATTATCCTTGATTTTCAGGAAACTATGTCGTGTAATTTTGCAGGAAAATGTCTGTTTACGATTTAATTTAGCATATTTTGTTTCGATTATCTAAATCATTTTTTAGCTATACTCAGAAATTTTGTTAGTATAAAATAATTATCCTCAACTTCTTGTTTAAATCTTTAATCAAATATTTTTATTTTTACATTATATTATAGATGATGAAAACTGAAATTTAAAATGAAGAAAAAAAATACTTACATTTGATAATCCTATATATATATATTGTGGCAGCTGTTTCCGGCGAAGGGTTCATCGCAAGGGACATGACATTTGAGAACACCGCCGGACCCCAACAACATCAGGCAGTGGCGCTCCGGTCCGGCTCCGATTTCTCAGTATTCTACAGATGTAGCTTCAAGGGCTACCAAGACACCTTATATGTCTACTCTCTCCGGCAATTCTACCGGGATTGCGACGTGTACGGAACCCAAGACTTCATATTCGGAGATGCTGTCGTTGTTCTCCAAAACTGCAACATTTATATTAGAAGTGCGATGAGTGGCCAGTGGAACACTGTCACAGCACAAGGAAGAAAGGACCCCAATGAGAACACAGGAATAGTCATCCACAATTCCCGGGTGGCGGCCGCCGGTGATCTGAGCTCGTCTAGGAGTTATTTGGGGAGGCCATGGCACGAATACTCAAGGACTGTGTTCATGAAGAGCAGTTTAGATGGAATTATTGACCCTGCAGGGTGGTTGCCTTGGAGTGGAAGTTTTGCTTTAAGTACTCTATATTATGCTGAGTACATGAACAATGGAGCTGGTGCAAGGACTGACGGGAGGGTCAAATGGCCTGGTTATCACATTCTAACGACCCCAGCCGAGGCAGGAAAATTCACCGTCGGGAGTTTTCTGGCCGGTGGTTCTTGGATTCCGGGCACCGGAGTCCCTTTTGATACAGGTTTGTAGGTTGCTTTTTCAGGGGAAGGAAAAAAAAAAAGGTGGAGAGTGGAAGCTGTATGACATGTCCATTGTGTGATTAGATAGTGACCTGAAATGGGTCTTAATCGTCAAACAGTTTTGTGTTGCTTTTGTCGTGTAATTGTATTGTTGTGATCCATAAGGATAATGTCTCGTAGTCCTTGTATTTTTATAAACGAACATCCATCTATAGACTGTAGGGTTATGCATTATTTACGCTGAAGATTCCTTGTAAGGAATTTGTCAATGCAGTTAAATAATTTTCTCTATGGTTGTCTATCATCTTGCAATAACACAGATTTTACCTAGTTGTCTACTTCTTATTTTCATTGCATTGAACAATTGATATCAAATGCTGAATCTTCAGGAATGATCCATTCTTCAATACATTGTCGTTTTGATTATTTGGTTAAATTCATCTCAAGAGCTCAAATTGATTAATACTACTTTTATTCGTTTGTAAATTGACAGTTCATGGGGGTCTACGAGCTTTCATGCATTCATCTTGTCGTACCACGAAATGAAACCAATGCAAGTCAATTGACACCTCGAATGTTGTACGATTTTGATGTTAAGCAAAGACACATGCACACATATATATCAAAACTTAGCCAAATAGTTAGCACTTGAGCCCAATGGTTGACTAAAATTGAGGCCACAAATCGCACGGTTGATATAGAAAAACTTGTTGCTATAAATTTGTAACAGTAATGACTGAGTTATTGCATGTTTCTGCAGTAAAATTGCTGGTGTGGACTTTTAACCTGTTTACTACTAAAGCGCAGTTTATGTCAAGTAATAACTCTTTCTGCCATATACCACGGTGAGAAAATATTTGCCACATTTAAATTAATTAGGATTTTTGGTAAGAATTTTTTTTTTCCTTAATGGCAAATTTTGAATTTACTGCCGTAATATTAACTTTTTTACTACAAGATTTACTTTGCTGCTAATTCTGTTATTTCTTGTTAAACATTGTTTCGTGGTGCTTCATTTGCCTAATTAGAGTTTATCCTTGATTTCTCAGCTTAAGAAATAGTCCTGAAATATATTTGTCACTTGTCGATGGTTGGAGGCAAGTAACAATCATGGAATTATAATATATCTGATGCATGCTTAATTTAACTGGACAGCGTCTTCATCCGTATATATAAAACATCTCATTTATTACCAATGCATTGGATCAAGATGAGCTTCAAACGACCAAAGTCTGGTCTCAAAGCTATCTCTAGGTTGGGAGATGTGTATAAAGAAAAGTCGAAGTGGATACGGATTCACGGGCAGCTGCCATGTTTATCCAGGAAGAGGATACCCGAGGACACCTATATATGCAGCTCTTATCAATGACCATGGCATCAATAGCTTGATTATTATTATTTCTATTTTTTTTTTTTCTGTTCATGGTCTATTAAAAGATTTATTTAATCCTAAGTCATTTAATCGAAATAATCTTTTAATTCTTATAAATTTCACACTGAAGTGTCAAATTTTGAATTTCTCACTACTTTACAAGTGCAAATTTTTTTTTTCTTTTCTGTGCAAACAAAAAACATGGACAAAGCACTGAACATGCTTACTTCCTCTTATCCGTAAAAATTTACAATTGAAACCTAAGAATGAGGAAGTTTGAATTCAAGATATCTCATTGATAAAAAAAAAAAATTTAATACTATGTGGAGTAATTATTCAACTCTGACAGCCAAAATGCTTGACAAATATATGCTTGGCATACCACGGATGCTGTTTCATTTGCTTGAAATAGAAATAGAGCTCCCACATGATTATTGTTTCTTTTTTCCCCTTTAATTTTTTTCTTTAAATAATTAGAAAATCGGTTCCATCATAAACCCCAAATGACTGAAAAGTTGGATGTGTAGTACTCACTTCTACGTGGGTTTCAAAACCATCGAGCTGCAGAAGTGACAACGAGATTGATTCAGGGGAAATGCATAAATCTAAGATGTATGATTGATGGATGCATGCGCATCAGTTCCAATCCTAGCATAAGTATAAATCTTATCATCTTTGGTCCATTTACTCAAAGTTTAGCTGTCAATTTAAATGCCCCATGAATTAACAAGAAAGTCCAGGTCATTTGGAAATCGAAAGCAGGATTCTTATATTATAAAAGTAAATAAAATAATAAAAATTTAATGAATTATTTCATATGATATTGAATAGTCCAAGACTGCCCGTGATCACATAGTAACCTTGTGGTGATGTTCTAATTCTCAATCACAACGCCTTTGTCTTAAATGTTTTTTTTTTTCTTTCTGATAACTAACCTAACACCTACTTTTCTTATTTGCCAACTTGTCTATTGGCATTTACATTACTATTAGTGACCATTATCATTTCTAGCTACGTGTAATATGTAATCAGATGTTAACAGTCGGGCCAGCATCGTTTATTTTAAGAGGGAAAAAGAAAATTGTTAATTTGCCTTTGCTTCTCCATCCACGTTACCCTTCATTTTTCCCTTGGAAAGTTGCTTAGGTCCTGGGCCCTACTTGTCCTCCAATACCTAGATTCTTCAGATTATTAGTTTTTAATTCTTGCAATTTCAAGCAAATCCAAATGACGCGGGCATTTGAATGAAATATATAATCAAAGTTCAAATAATTTTGTCGATATAGACTAAAAAATAGAGAGTGGAGCTTCATTACAATTATAGAGAATGAGAGATAGACTTAGATTGACATTGCATGATCATAATTATAGATTGCATATTTGTAATTTCTATTGATATTTTATGATTATGCATTAATAGATTAGAGTTTCTTATTGTTAAGAGAAGTTTTATGAATATTTTGTGATTAGGGTCAAGTAATTTTAGTATGTGCGAAAAAGATCGTTGGTGAATTGAGCTTTGAAGGTGAGAGAAACTTGAAAAGTTAAGGTAAGTTCACAGATATATCCAATAAGTATAAAATTTTATGCTTCCTCACTAATCTAAAAAATATTAAAAATAAAAATCTGTACATTTCCTTTCAGTCTTTTTTAAATTCTTTTTATTATTATTTAGTATAATTATTATTTATTGTTATTTTTTATTATTTATTATTAAGTCTGATTTCTTCTGAGTTTGGTTGGTTCGAGTTTAAAATGATCTTGACCATTCTTCTTCGTTTTATATGTCATGTCCGATATGACTTTAGAGAAACAAATCAAAATATAAATAAATAAATAAATATCCAATTAAAAATTGACTGTTTTAAGTCTATCAATGCAAAAAATAAAAAAAATAAAAATTAAATCTTATTTTTTTTTCTTTGAAATTGACTGGTAATTTATTATTAGAAAAAAAAAATTAATGGTGATGGATAACCATTGTCCCATATGTTGCACCAATAATTTTTCTGATATTCAAAGTATTATAAAATTTTTTACTACTAAATAGTATGATACTTCTTCCTTTATGCATGGATTTAAGTGAGAAAATGTCCTGTAAAATGTTAAAAATTTATTAATTCATCGCGGCATATGCCATGTGCATTTAACAAAAAAGAAAACTTCTGTAGTATTTCCAATATTATTGACACTCAAAAGTACTAAATCTCAAGTGAATCAACTACACTGATAATTGGTGACAACGATCAACACTAATAATAACATGATTATCAACTTTGAAATAGTGACACCAAACGTAATCTAATTGGTGAGCGGCGGCCTTGTCTTCAACACCCTAACTGTATCTTAATTGCATCAACATGATCATAGCCCCTTCGGGGACCATCACGCCAGCTAATGCATTTGACCCCCCTCGTTGGCATTTCGTTTTCTTTGCATTCAAAAGTTTGATGGGGTTTACCATTAATCCCCTCTACTTATCCCCTTCAATCAATTTGGGTGCTCACCCTTTATTTATCTATTTATTTATTTATTTATTTATTTATTTTAAATTAAAATCTCCTTATGAATCTTTAAAAAGTTACAATTGATAATAATAAAGTTATGGTTCCAACTCTTATATTATTTAATAATTTTATTTTAAAAATTATTTATTTATTAATTTTAACAATATATGAGAAAATAATATTTTAAGTATATTGTTGATATTTTATTAAAAATTGTTCAATTTATCGTCAGCTATTGTTCATCAAAATTCAAAGGTTTTTAACTTTTTAGTAGAACAAAATTAGAGGGTGGCTGAAATTTCATCCACACGAGCGATACATGTAAAAAGTTTAGACAAATCTTCCCAAACTCTAAGGATTGGCCGCCAATAATTACCTTTGTCAAAATAATATAATGTGAATGACATTTCTCACTAAATTTTTATGTTTTCTTACTAATCCAAAAAATATTAAAAATAAAAATTTATATTCTTACTCTCACTCTTTATCTAACTCTTATTATTATTATTATTTAGTGTGATTATTGTTTATTATTTTTTTATTATTTATTATTATACTCCAATTCTTTTGAATTTGGTTGGTTCGAGTTTTAAAATGATTTTGACCATTTCTTGTTTTATATGTCATGTCAATATGACTTTAGGGAAATAAATTAAAATATAAATAAATAAATAAATATTTAATTAAAAATTGATTGATTTAAGTTCATCAATGTAAAAAAACTAAAAAATAAAAAAATAAAAATTAAATTCTTTTTTTTTTCTTGAAATAGATTAGTAATTTATTATTGAAAAAAAAATTAATGGTGATGGATGACCATTGTCTTGTATGTTGCACCAATAATTTTTTTAATATTCAAAATATTATAAAACTTTTTACTACTAAATAGTACGAATCTTCTTACTTTATGCATGGATTTAAATGGGAAAATGTCCCGTAGAATGTTAAAATTTTATTAATTTACCGTGGCATATGCCATGTGTATTTAACAAAAAAGAAAATTTATGTAGTATTTCCAATATTATTGACACTCAAAAGTACTAAATTTCAAATGAATTGGTGACAACGATTAACACTAATAATAGCATGATTATCAACTTTGAAACAGTGACACCAAACGTAATCTAATTGGTGAGCGGCGGCCTTGTCTTCAACACCCTAACTGTATCTTAATTGCATCAACATGATCATAACCCCTTCGGGGACCATCACGCCAGCTAATGCATTTAACCCCTCGTTGGCATTTCGTTTTCTTTGCATTCAAAAGTTTGATGGAGTTTACCATTAATCCCCTCTACTTATCCCCTTCAATCAATTGGGTGCTCACCCTTTATTTATCTATTTATTTATTTACTTATTTTAAATTAAAATTTTCTTATGAATCTTTAAAAAGTTACAATTAATAATAAAAAAGTCATGGTTCTAACTCTTGTATTATTTAATAATTTTATTAAAAAAAATAATTATTTATTAGTTTTAACAATATGTGAAGGGATAGTATTTTGGGTGCATTATTGATATTTTATTGGAAATTGTCCAATTTATCATCAGCTATTGAATAGCAGATTAATCAAAATTTGAAGCTTTTTAACTTTTTAGTGGAACAAAATTAAAGGGTGGCTGAAATTTCATCCACACAAGCCATGCACATAAAAAGTTTAGACAAATCTTCCCAACTCTAAAGATTGCTCGTCGATTACCTTTGTCAAAATAATATAATGTGCGTGGTATTCCTCACTAAATTTTTATATTTTCTCATTAATTTAAAAAATATTAAAAATAAAAATCTATATGTTGGTTCTCACTCTTTTTTAAACTCTCTTTATTATTATTTAGTGTGATTATTATTTATTATTATATTTAATTTCTTTTGAGTTTGGTTAATTTGAATTTAAAATGATCTTGGTCATTCCTTATTTTATATGTCATGTCTGATATGACTTTAAAGAAACAAATCAAAATATAAATAAATAAATAAATACCCAATTAAAAATTAATTGTTTTAAATCCATCAATACAAAAAATAAAAAAAAATAAAAATTAAATCTTACTTTCTTTTTTCTTGAAATAGTCTGATAATTTATTATTAGAGAAAAAAAAAATTAATGGTGATGGATAACTATTGTTCCATATATTGCACCAATAATATTTCTAATATTTGAAGTATTATAAAAATTTTACTACTAAATAGTACGATACTTCTTACTTTACACATGGATTTAAGTGGGAAAATATCTAGTACAATGTTAAAAATTTATTAATTCATCGCAGCATATGTTAGTGCATTTAACAAAAAAGAAAATTTCTATAATAAAAATGTCAGTATTTGACTGACACTCAAAAGTACTAAATTTCAAATGAATTGGTGACAACGATTAACACTAATAATGGCATGATTATCAACTTTGAAACAGTGACACCAAACGTAATCTAATTGGTGAGCGGCGGCCTTGTCTTCAACACCCTAACTGTATCTTAATTGCAATAACATGATCATAGCCCCTCCGGGGACCATCACGCCAGCTAATGCATTTGACCCCCCTCGTAGGCATTTCGTTTTCTTTGCATTCAAAAGTTTGATGGGGTTTTCCATTAATCCCCTCTACTTATCCCCTTCAATCAATTGGGTGCTTACTCTTTATTTATTTAGTTATTTATTTATTTATTTATTTTAAATTAAAATTTCTTTATGAATCTTTAAAAGATTACAATTGATAATAATAAAGTCATACTTTCAACTCTTATATTATTGAATAATTTTATTTTAAAAAAATTATTTATTTATTAATTTTAACAATACATAATATTTTGAGTACACTCTTGATATTTTATTAGAAATTATTTAATTTTTGAATAGCAGATTAATCAAAATTCGAAACTTTTTAACTTTTTAGTGGAACAAAATTAGAAGATGGCTGAAATTTCATCCACACAAGCGATGCACATTAAAAGTTTAGACAAATCTTCCCAACTCTAAAGATTGCTCGCCAATTACCATCGTCAAAATAATATATAATGTCGTGCATGGCATTGCTGCCAAAAAAAAAAGTCAATAAAAACAAGAACGTCCGTCTCAATCAACATTCTTGGTATCAAGAAACACTAAGATTTAATTCTAAATAGAATAACACAAACATTTTAGTAATTAAGAATTAAAAAAAATTATATTCGAAGTTTTGAAGTTTAATCCCGAGTAAAATGCAGTCTCTTGATCTTCTTCTTTTTTTTTTATTTCAAAAAAAAAAAAACGCGAATCCAAGAAAGCGATCTAAAAATCTTGGCCAGAGTCGAAAAGCAACTGAAATCAGAAGCCGGCAACTTCGCACTTACAGTCAATGAAGCGTTCAACGGAAGTCTGGATGCCGAGTCTCACGACTTTATTAAATCAGCGGGGAGACGAGAGACACAAACACAAGTGTTACCCGGCCGTTGGACCAGACCTAGCGCTGATGGCAAAGGGCTCAACCCAACTGCATGTGAGAGAGAATATGAAGAGTGAGCAGCAGCAGACGACTTCTGGGGGGGCTCATCAGACATCACTCGGGTTTTGACCCAATACTGACAACCGAACAAGGAATAAAACAAAGCCTACCCCAAGAAGAAGAAGAGTGATCAAGGCGACACATGAGAAGAAATAGCCCCTAATTGTCTGAAACTCAACGCAACCTCACACACCACCTTTGTTTTGTTTTTTTGTTTTTTTTTCAGACCATAGGCTTATAATTGTATTAAACATAATAAATTATAAATAATTAATCACACATTAATTCTATACGAGGAATTAATAACTCCATATGCTTGAAACAAAACAAGTTTAATCTCGAATCAATAAGAATGGCAAACAAAAAACACACAGTAAAGTAAAAATTCAAAACATTTCGCCCCATAACCCAAAAAAATCACACGGACCTTTGTTAAGCTGAGATGCTTTTTTTCCTTTTATATATATATATATATATATATATATATATAACTTTAGCATCTTTCATTTTTTTTTCTTTTCCTTTTTTTTTGGGATCAAATGATAAAATTATATGAATAGGGACAAATAATTACAACAAAGGAGCCCAAAAGCCACCATAAAAAAATATGGCAAAACTCACTGACATAAATACAGAGTGTAAAAAAATTTTCATAAGACTTAATAGTTTTATTATTTAGAATATTATTTTACTATTTAAAATATCATTTTATTATGCAGACTCTTATAATATTATTTAAAATTTTTTATTTTAAAATATTTTTATTTAATTAAATATTATTTTAATTTGTTATTAAATTATTTTTTCATTTAAGTTAGAATATTTTCGTAATTAATTAGTCACTTTTACTTATAAATAGGTATGAATCCAAAAGATTAAAGTATATCAAAAAATTATTTGTATTGTTTTTATTTTTGTTTTGTTTTTTTGTTTTTGAGAAAAATTATTCTCTAAAATTCAATTGAAATATTAGATTTATTATGCTAAAGGCTGCCTCACTCACCTCCAAACTATGAACATAGTATGGCTTATGTTAGGCAACGCTGAGAGTTTTAGTCTCGTTAATTAGACACCTTTTTTCTTTTCTTTTTTTTTTTCCCTATGGTTTTTAAATCAAAGTGTATTTCGATGTTTCCATTGGCAAAATTCGAGTTAGGTGGCAAGCTCAATTTTTGACAATAAGACTTTTATCGAAGGTGGCGAACATGACTTCAATTGTTGCTTTGCTTATGTTATCTTTCCTTTTAAACAAAGAGAGATCCAACTTCTGATGTGCAATTAATATAAGGTCGTCGGATACCCCCTTGCTCTTGATTTAGATGTATCATATGAATATTAAAATAATAATCCAAGCCAAGCATGTATATATATATATGAAAAGAAACAACTCCATATTTGAAAAATGAATAACCAGGCATGTGTAACATTGATATTAAATTAAAGCATTTATTAAAGTTTTGAAATACCTAATTCTAATTTTCTGATAAATTACTGATATGATTTTTTAGCGCTTGACAACGCATATTTTGCCTTTTTTTTTTTTTCGGGGGTGGTTGTGGGGGGGGGGGGGGAGGTGATGCGGTTGCTTCTCCTCTTCTTTTCCTTCTCTATCCAGCTTCCCTTATGACATGCCGTTGTTCTCCCTTACCATTTTCAATGGTAATTTGGCTTTCCTTTCTACAATCTAAATTCAAGCTATGAAGTTAGAAATGAAAGGCTTTGTGATGTTGTTTGAGGTTTTTGAGAACTGTTATTTACAGCAGAAAATAGTGAATTCTTTCAAGTAAATTCATTTATTACATTTATTTGTAGAATCTGAGTATGAGTAATGGCCATTGAACAATAACTTTTTACATATGAAAATAGGCAGTCCTCAGTTACAATTCTTACCAGAATCGTACCAAAATCAAATCGGTCAATAACTGGTCTAAAAATCGGAATCTGATCTGAATTGTAACCGACCATAATGATAAACCCTTGTTCCTAATGCCCCTTTGTTTTCGTTTTTTTTTTTTTTTTTTTTTTTTACATCAAGAACTAATGTTATTAACAATAGCCACGATGCCAAGAACTATAACAAACAAGTAATTTTGTTCAAATTTGTGCATAAACTTTATATAAAATGTCTGCCTTGACAAAATATAATTTTCTCAGTAAATAGTTGATTCCATGAATACTCTCTCATTTCTTTTTTTTTTTTTTCCTCACCAATTTTCATTTCCTTCGTGTCATTCTCTACTATCTATTTTTATCTAATTGTAACGTTTATTTAATCTTATCCATATTATTCAAAATTTTATTTTTTTGTACTCTTATTTATGACGTACCAACTACTACTTCTATTCTGTTGTTTTTGAATTTTTAACTCTTGTTTTATCTTCTCAAAAAAAAAAATCTCAAGTGGAAGTTCAATTGCCAAATCGACTACTTTCTATGAAAATCCTTATTGAATGTTATATAAATGATTCTTATGAAAAATATGCAGTTTAGAACCAGAACCAATCGAAACTGACCAAGATTCAAAATTAGAATAAAACCAAAACTGGCCCAAAAACTAAAACTAGAGTTAAAACGTTTGACTACAGTCCTATTCCTATACCCTCTTCCCACAACCAATGCAAGTGTTACACATATGTTGTCCTTCGATGCATAATAATAACTAAAAACGAGATTACAAATGTGTAATAAATAGTGATGATTACATTATCTCCCAACTTAATTGCAGGAACCATGTTAAAATGAATGAAACTTGAAAGACCAAATTATAATAAAACCAGAAGTTCAAGAACCAAATGGCCATGCAACGTCGGAACCGAGATTTCTTGTCAACTCAACTGTTTTATTTTCACCTTACAGTACCATCCTGCCATTTAATTGCTAATCACGTATCCCACACCATTAGCTTCTCACTTCTCAAATGCATTAAGAGACAAAATTAAAAAGGAGAATTAAACCAAAGAAACTTTTTATATTAATATTTTTATTTTGTTAAGATAAATTTACCCCCAACTGTTAAAAGAAAAATATTCATACAATTTAGTCAGGGTAGCAAATCGGAAACAGTATCATTATTCGTGATCCTTGAATGAAAAGGATGACAACACGTTACGCAACTCACAATCTACAAATACTGCAGTAGAAAGTAAAGATTTATCGCTGAACATTCACCTTCATAACTGCATATTTCACAAAAAGTTTGGTACCGGTAAGAGCGAATGATTAAATCGCAGGAGATATCAGAAAGTACTTTCGCAAATAACAAAGAGAAAATTTTGCATTATTTCAGCACCAAAAATTGTAGATCAGCATGATATTTTTGTTCCATTATGTGCATGCCTCCAGTAAGGCTGCTCAGAGAAAAAGCACAATCTGGAAAAATGTGCCAGTCAGGGGAGGAGATGAAGCACAAAGGTCTCTTGAATATGTTGTAACACCTACAGGACTTCTCATAAAAATGCTACATTCTTGTAACGTGCAATTGCATTGCACTGCCTTACATGGCATTGTATGTCTATGTAATAACAGTTGGTGCAGGCCTTCCGGTGAATTCCTGCATCTTAGAGAGTTTAAGAGCAACTTCCACCTGCAAGAACATGCATCAAAAGATATCAGCTAAAGAGTAGTCCCATGGCATAGACATTCAAAAAATGTTCTGGAGGATATCTTACAAGAGGGGCAAGTGCTTCTTGAGAATTTCTTCCAGTTTTTGATGGATCTTTCTCATATTGCTCAATGTAGAGACGGATGGTTGCACCTACTGATCCAGTTCCTGACAGGCGGAAAACCTGCATCCATTTTCAAGAAGGTTACAAGATGGTAATTTATGTAACTTCGAACAAGGGAAATATTGAAGATGGTCAGATTGGATTTGTAATCAGCTTTAACCATTGTTTTTGACCTTAAAAAACAGAGAATTGAGTTCTAGAATTTTTAGCAGTTTAGGGTTTTGCAATGTTGAAAATAATTGATTGACTAGATGCTATATATGAAAATTTTACTTTAAAGTGACCATACCTTATTTACATGCATGTCAAATCATTTTGGGTAAGATCTAATGCCAAGGATTCATAACTAGTTTTCTTTGTTTTTTTTTTTTTTGGGTTTGCAGAGGGTGGGGGGAACGAATTATGTTTTATATTAGACAGCCTTTATACAATACCTAACCAAAGGGAAACCACAAATCCAATAAAAAAATGAAAAGTTGGACCAATTTGGGATATATTTATATCCTGCAAAAGACAGAAGCAATAAAAATCTGCAGATACAGGCAATTAATATGTTTTATCTAATTGAGGCATCCTTTGAAATAGAAGTTTAAACTTCTGTAAAATATTTCCACCTTGACAACAGAATATCAAAACAATAATTCTAGCAGTAAGATCGGGCAGCAGTTGGCGTAACTCATAAGCCAGAATATAATCAACAGCTTTGAAAAAAATAACTTGGTTCTCTAACCCAGTTTTCATCAAAGTTTTTGATATTGACAAGAAAAGAGACTATTTTCAACCATTCTATGTAATATTTATTATTTTTATTCTATAGTTTATTTGGCTGCTATAGGATACGTTAGCCTAATCAGGAGTTTCAGATGAAATATTATTAGGGAGTGACTTTACGAGCAAGTTTTGACATTTAATTAATATATTCATTTCCTTTTAATTACTATTTGCTTAAGGTTAGATATTAGTATAAATAGCGCCTTAAGATTTTTAATTGTAGTCAGTTTATTTAGTCTATGAATCTAAAAAATAATTTTAGGTCTCGCTATCTCTTCTATGGTGGATTCCGAAATTCTATGAAAATTCAATCCAGTGATAAATTTCAATTATCTTTTCTCATGCTGCCATTACGGTGTTATTTTTGCTAGGTGGCTTGTCAGGGTTTTGCATTTTCATTAACTACAGTGCTTCTCACATCCTAATCAAAGGACCTTAGCTTAAAAATATTAGCTCCAGAAAGTCAGCTTACCAGTCGTGAACCATCCTCAAACAAATACCGAATTCCCTGGTGGCTTGAGATAGAACCATCTACTGGATCTCTATACTCAAATTCATCAGCATCAGCAACCTTTGACACATCAGATCGAATTCCCTTCACAATCCTGTACAAACAAAATTATAAATATGTTAGATGATGCCTTTTTTAATATGACATTAACTTGTAATGGAAAAATTTAGAGAGAGTACACCCGAGATACAATACACAAACATTTATGTCCCATATATATATGGGAGTAGATAATGTTTTTGGTTCATGTTATTATTAGTGCATATGACCATCTAAAATAGTTAATATTGAACACTTGTGTCATATATATATGGGAGTAGATAATGTTTTTGGTTCATGTTATTATTAGTGCATATGACCATCTAAAATAGTTAATATTGAACACTTGTGAATCTAGTAAGCAGAGCAGTGATATTAATAGTTCACATTTAGTTATCACATAATATTCAGCTACATATGTACCAAGGGGCATGCAAAGAATATCATTTCTTACGTAATGCATGAGAAAATTTTATTATATTAGCTATACATTTGAAAAAAAAAAAAAAGCCAAACTTAGATCATATAGCAGACCCAATTAAATTTGGCATTAATGTTTTGTTGTTGCTGCTGCTGCTGTTGTATACATTTCAAAAAAGAAAAGGAGGTGAAATTTTCATCCAAAGCAACATGACAGAATTCAAGCACATTGCTTGTGTACAACCTGCATATCAGATTTTTTTATTAATGGAAAGCACATGAGTTAAGAATAAATGAGATAGTGTTTCTGATATAGGATTCAGATATCAAGTTTTGTGAACAAAGAGAAACTACAATTATAAGCAGGTCTTGTCATCAGTAACATCCAGCAAAGCAGATTCTCACACAAGTCACAAGAAATCCATACAGGAGGTCAATTTTTCCTTCATATTTCAAGGCAGCTTCACCCAAGCCGTTAATGATTCAAAAAGCTAAAATGTTGCACGGTAAGAGGTGAAGGAGGATGTCTACATGAGATCTTAGCATCAACACAAGTTTGAGCTGTTCAAGCAGAAACCTAAAGCTTCCATAGAACTTCACATCAATATGGGTCCCAATAAAACAACAGTAAGCCATTCCTTAAAGAAGCATTGATAAAACTTGCCAACAGTAAACTGTGTTAAGTAGAGGATGAGACATACTCATTGACTTCACCAAGGGAAGACTGCAGTTGAACCAAGTGGGCCATCACTTCCTTAGCTGCGCTTGCATCAACATTCTTCAAGAGACACCAGCCAGTCAGATTACTATCCAAGATTCCTTCTTGCTAAAACAAAAGCAAACATTCAAAATAATAATAATAAAATCCTACCTCATAGTCATAACGAGTATAATAGTGGCGACCATAGGTAGCCCAATGTTTGCAAACTATATCTTCCACGGTCACAAGATTTCCTCCATCAAGATTTTCATTGTTCTTATAAGCTAGTATAGAGAGCCATGCCAGAACAGCCCATATTCCATCCTTCTCACGTATGTGGTCTGAGCCTGTTGCCAAATGCCATTATTAACCACAGCTTTTTGTTATTATTTAATAATTTGAAGCACAAAATGTTCCACAATGCAAAAACTTCACCAGTTCCAAAGCTTTCCTCCCCACAGATTGAACACAACCCAGCATCCATCAGATTACCAAAAAACTTCCACCCAGTGGGGACCTGAAATTGAACAGTTACTAAGCCATATAACTCAACTACCAAGCGCACAAGTTGGGAATCATAAATGATGTCACAGCATACCTCAAAGAATTTCAAATTCAAATGTTTGGCCACAACATCAAGTGCAGCTGATGTTGGCATGCTCCTATAAATAGCGATAAAAAAAAAGTATCATTATGAAATTTTGAGTTAAATTTACAGGGAATGGGACTGTTACATAAGATGAAAACTGGTAGCAGGCACAAAATATAGTGGAATAACTTTAAGTAGATCAAGGATATTGCATAGAGAAGACAAAAGCATAGCACATGTAATCCATATTGTTGGGGTTAACCTATCCCTAATCCTAATCTAGCAGGGTTCAGATACATGTATAAAAATATAATTTTCCCCATGTGACAACATAATATAGAAACCAACATTAGGACACTTACATTGTATAGCTCCTTGTAGCAATGCATCTTTTAAGCAAATTGCTAGGAGGAAGACTAGATTGTGAATTTCCTAATTTTGGATGGCCTCCTAACTAGGTGTACTAAAAAGGTAAGTTTACAAAAGGACCTAATTATGTGAGAACACATAACTCTGTTAAAGGGGCATGCAAGTCAAAAATTTCTCTCCCCGCAATTTCAAAAAAAAAAAAAAAATTCTTAAGCTCTAGAGCCTTCAAAAGGGGCATGTAAGTCACAAATTTTACTCTCCCCCCAATTTAAAAAAAAAAAAAAATTCTTAAGCTCTAGAGCCTTCAATGAGTTTAACTGTGACCATCACAAACAAAGAAAGAAAGAAAACATAAGCCATGTTCAATGAGTAAGCACATTCAAATTGAAAAAAAAGAGCTAAGCAGTACATCACTGCACAAAAAGAGATGTTAACATCATGAAAAAAAAACACATCAAGAAAACAACATGCATAAAAGTAAAGAAAAATGAGCTAAGCAATACAAATGTAAAACCTGGCAACTCCCTTTAGCCCAGCAGAGAAATAGGGTATGGCTTCAACTGCATTTGCAGCAATAATGGCAACAGAATCTGATGGAGTAACAAAGAACCTGGAAAATTCAATCAGATTATAAATACAATATTTAGACAATAATTATTTGAATAGAGCACCACGTCTAGCAGTACCTTTTGCCGAGAATCATGTTACGATCTGCATCACCGTCAGCAGCTGCACCAAATTCAGGTGGCTCAACATCAGAATTGGATTTGCCTAACCCCATACAAGCAACCAACTCCTTTGCATAAGTGAGATTGGGATCTGGATGTCCTCCTCCAAAGTCCTCCTGTATGCAATAGACAAGTGCAAACATAAAAAAAAAAAAAAATCATAAATCTAAGTAATGAAACAGACAGATGTTAACACTGCAATGAGTCATCAGAACTCTGCAAGACCTTGGGTACACAGTTTAGTAATGAGCTCTCCTGTGCACCAAGCTCTTCCACAAATATGCGTTTTGCGTAAGCTCCAGCAACCCCATGTAGGGAATCATAGCTTCAAAATAATGGAGATCAAAATTCATCATGACAAGGATTGTAAAACACATGTTAGACATGGAATAATTATAATAGATCCAGATGAAAAGCCATCTACACACCAAAACGAGAATCTCGGACTCGTCAGCAGCTTTCGAATAGACTCAAAGTCAAAAATAGACCTGGGAAATTGTACAAAAGGAGACTTCGAAGTTATTTACCATAGAAATTACACTATGAGATAAAACCAGATCTACTGCTACAATATTTAAAATCAGTTCAGCAGAGATCTTATGTACATCCAAGGAGTATGTCATGTATATTTATTAAACTAGTAAATCTTTTCTTCTGTTATGTGTCTCGGGATGCAGAAGTGCACTACTCATTTAGCAGAACCCTTTCAAAGTGCCCAAAATACCAGCTTAATTCTAAAGTGAAGAAAACAAAGCAAGAGGGCCACAAAAATATCATAATTTTGCAACCTGTGTGACTAGAGAAAAAGAAGAATGAACAGCCTAGTCATCTCTCAATTAAGGAAAAATAATGTGTGTGAGAGAGTATATAAATTGCTCATTTATTCAATTAATGATCACCAAAAAATTAAATCTAGGAGAATATGCAGATGACAAAAGAGCATGCTTACTTCATCAATTCCACATAATCAGTTGCTGAGTCAAAAACCTCAACATCAAACTGTCCTTCAGGCCCACTGAAGTTAGTTACACCAGTCACAGCTATATCAACCTAAATGCCAATGATGTATCACCAGTCACAGCAATCCAGATAATACCCAACCAAAAAGGAAAAACAGATACAAGGCAACTAGGAGTTAGGAAATACATCCGGCAGATCTGCAATTAGATATTCCTTTATTGTTTTGGTGTTTTCATAAATCTTATTTGTGAGTCCCTCAGGAGCAGGTCCACCATTTTCCATGTTGTATTTGATTCCAAAGTCCTGCAATCAATAAACCAAAAAAAAAAAAAAATGCCACAGTAATTATTGCTGATTTTGAGTGTATGCTATTAAAAATCTCTTGAACAACATTCTGGACTTTTATCCATTGAGATATGACAGTAAACGATTGCCATCATCCACGTGGACTTGCTGCTCCAACTTGGTTTGACAAAGTAAAACTGTATTGCACTATCTTTTATACAAGCATTAGCAAATGAAGCAATGATATCAGCAACAACCACAATGGCCCACCCACTGAAAAGAAAACAAACTGCCATACCTCATGAGGACCACCAGGATTGTGGCTTGCTGTCAATATAAATGCCCCTGTTGCCTTGGATCCCTGACATTCAGTCATGAAATACATACTCATTATTCTTGTTAAATAATCTTGAAAAAGTGACGCAATACAAAACACTAACTTACATCTGCTCCAACTCTTTCACGAATCACAGCTGAGACAGCAGGAGTGGAAAGCAATCCATTTTGACCAACCCAAACATGCCTTGCTCCATTTGCAGCAGCCATCTTAATAATGATCTGCCATTATATCAAAAGAAAATTGAAGGAAATCTTATATAGAAATTGATTTATCTTGCAACGCCTAGGCATGCAATATAACAGTAAGAGGCAATAGCATAAACACCTGGTCCACTCCTGCTCAACAAAGAACAGAGAGAAAAGGGAATGGAAGGGAAGGGAACTCAACTGTACAAGGACTATAATGGTTTTACAACCGTGTGGAATTTAATGACAACAACATAACCTTTGTATTTCATGTACCGCAGCAGAAGATATTCCTAGATTCTCCCCTACAAATAAAAGGGAAAACATATGCATCTCAAATGCATGAAACCACCTCACTGTGGGTTAAGGTGGACAAAAATAAACAGAAATACAAATTGAACATAAAATGCATGCACTAGCACAGCATATCTAGTGGACAATGCAAGGGAGAATCTCGGGCCATTTTATACATCTTTTTGCATCCAAAATGTAGCTGCCCAGATCTACAGATTTCACACTTTAAAGTTCTAACTTTCAAAGCCAGCAAAATGGAATACAATCAATGCAATTACAACCAAGAGAAAAGTGTGCATGCATGCCATCATAGATGGGAGAACTTTAAAAGAGCGTCTCTGTACCAGAAATAGACAAAAAAAAATGCTTAATAGCAATATATCATATAATCTTACACCCCAAAGATAAGAACAACCTTTAGACACAAATTCTGCAGTCAAACACAAGGTGGTAGATATGGTACCTGAATGGCATCCTTTGAGAAATAGCGACCATCGCCAGAAACAACAAGCGTAGCACCTACACAGGAGGTAAAGGAAACCAAAAAGAAACTCTAAGAAAGAATAAATCCAACTTAGTCATTGAGCATTAAAAAACCAAAACCGTTTGTTTTTGAGTAGTTTGGGTGACAGTTGACTAGATTCCTCATTAGACATAGAATGCACTGGTCAAACACTAAGTTCAGCGGTGGTGACACGTTGGAAAGAAGAAAAGACACAAAGATATCTGAAACCGAGGTAACAACAATTTGAGTATATCTCCTTTAAGTGTTTGAACTAGAAAGCAAATACCGGAAAGGATGGTCAATTGCAGTATCACAAGCAGGTTTACATGAGTAAAGGAACCGTACCTCTAACTTTTTCTGCAGTAAGGGCATCAAACGTTGACTGGACAAAATTTTGCAGGTAATTAGGTTGCGTGAACACTTTCACCTGAAAAGAATCAGCACCCATCATATTAACAGTGAACATACAAATAAAAACAGCAGCAATCGTTGCGCCAGCATAACCATAAGAGAAAAAATCTCAGCACCCAAAATTTACACATCTTAAGATACCCATTTTCAACTTCATAGTGTTCAACTAACTACAAACTCTCAATTGAAAAAAAAAAAAAAAACGGGGAGGGGGGGTGGGACTAAGTTTCTCTAAAACTCCATTTAAGAAAAAAAAACATAAAACTGGAGAAATATTATACAAGAAAGAGATGAATTCGATTCAAAAAAAAAAAGAAAAATGTAATAAAAAAAACACGAATTCCAAAAAATGCACAAGAAGATTCATAATTGATTTGAGTTTCTCCATGAGAAACGCAACGAAAATCGAAACCAAAACAAATCCAAATGGAAAGCAGTCAAAGCGAATGCAAAGAATCATCGGATAAATATTTTATCCAAAACAGGCTCCGATCCAATTCCCGATCGAGAACAAAAATCAACCGATCTGATTTGCGATTACAAATCGACCAAAAAATTTATAATAATAATAAAAAAACAGAGAGAGAACACAAAAACAAACAGAAGATTCGAAGAATCGAGAACCTTCTTGCGAAGTCCAGAAGTTCCTGGCTTCTGGTCGCCGTAAGACGTCGTTTCCACACGACTCACATTGAACACCACCATTTTTCGGTATTGTACGCTTATCACCACAACAACCCCAGAGAGGCCCGCGGGGGGGGGGGGGGACGCAGGGGGAACCTGCTTTTTCACAAGGAATAGAAATAAAAAAGAAAAAGGAAGAAACCAGGAGGTGACACGTGTCCCCCTTTGGAGGGAGGGAGGGAGGGAGTGGGGGAGATCGCGAGTGAGGTAGACTTGTAGTGAGAGCGCTTCCAGCGGTCACTCTCTCTCCTTCCCAGTGGACCCCAAAAGCTCTCTGCCCCTTTGTTTAATTTTCTTTTTTTTTTTTTAATAAAAACTATCTAGTTGTTATCTTTTTTTAAAATTAATAAATTTGAAATTTAATATTGTATACTTGATATAAATTATTATTATTATTATATATAAAGATAGACAGTAATGAAAATTATTTAAGATTTACTAAACACGGTATTAAAATTCTTTTTTTTTGGCAATTAACACCAAAAAAACAATTGTACCGTCAATAAATGTATAAATAAATGGCCAAAGGGCGCTCACCACCTCACAACATTGCCACTAACGAATTCCGACCAGACACTTCGGAAACAGAGACAAAGGACGAGGAAGATCGCGACATCCACGAGATAGATAGGGAATTAGAGATGGCCGACGAGTTGATTTTGACGGCGTCGATCCCCCAATGATTTTTATTTTATTCCATGTAATTAATTATTCACGTCTCTAGGCTCGGCATTCAAAAGTCAAAAAATGTCCCGACCTTTCCCTTCTCTTCAAAAAAATCTTTTTTTAACTTACTTGATTTGAAAGTATTCAACAATAAATATAAATATTATGATGAGATAGACTCTAATCTAATAATAAGTAATTATTACGAAGTTATTACTTTCTTTTTTTAAAAAAAAAGATAATTTATTAAATGTACGTGCATTATCTATACTTATAAGATGTAAAATCTCTCTCTCTCTCTCTCTCTCTCTCTCTCTATTTTTTTTTTTTTTCTTACCTAACGTAAAAATTTCGTCACACAAAGGATGGAATAGACATGTTCCTCAACTCTGTATATGTAAAATGTGAAGCCAGCCCAGGTGGGGCAGAAGGGGGGATGGGAGAAATGGGCTTGTTCGACTCAGTTGCGTCAGGCTAAGTCCATTTCAAACTATGAATGATGGGGGGAGAGATGAGTCCACCACATCTAGCCACGATTGAGAAAGCGACCAATTTTCAAAACTGTCAACCAACCCCCGCCTCATCCGATTTCTAAAAAAGCTTGGGCAATCCGTCTGTAATTAAAATTTCCCCCCTTCCCACTCCCAACTTTAAACAAAAAAAACAAAAGAAAAAAAGAAAAAGTCCCCAGACAAAAAGAAAATCTGGAAAGAAATTGGAATCCCCCACCCACCCACCCACCCACCCGATTCTGATTTAAAATGCAGAATTTAGAAACAAGAATCCAGAATGGCCTCAAAGGTAACATGCTGGGCATATGCCATAGCTGCTGCACACAAATATTATAGCATGCATACCCATAAAGTTTCTACCCATTTTAATATCTTTGAAAAAGGGAAATGCACAACGCTTTAAATTATTCACTCTTTTTATTTATTTATTATTATTATTATTATAATGTTTTTGTCGCAACACTCACTCATGCTCGTGTCCTTCTTCTTCTCCAAAGCAAGACTAAAATAAATAAACAAATAATCAGAATCAGACCCCAACTTTTTTTTTCTTTTTTGGTGCAATATCTTCTTTTCCTTCCTTTCTTGCAAGTTCATGAAGATAGAGAATAAGAGAAAACCAAGTGAGCATAACATTACTGGACCACCTCATTTACATGAAAATTACGGTCACATTTCAACCTTCCTCCAGTCCAAACCCAAGGTTTTTTTTTTTTGAAAAAAAAAAAAACCCAATTACAACATCCACTGCAACCCTAGGTGTTAAGGCTAAACAGAAAAATAAAATAAAATAAGATTGATTAGAGCTCAAGCTAAGCTACCAAATAAACAAAATCAGTAAAGACCTAACACCACCTATAAAAAAAAAAAAGGAAAAACAAAAAAATAATAAAGAAAATAGAAAACCTCAACCCAACCTCTTGGTCTGTCTCCCGTCCGTGTCTAACCACTCTAATTAACTTAGCCGGCAACCGGTGCCACGGCGGACTTCACTTTGGGCGGCCGGCCCCTCCCTCTGGGAGCTCCTCCAGTAGCCGAAGAAGCAGCAGCAGGAGCCGTCTTGTCCTTCTTAGGTGGGCGACCTCGTGGCCGGCCACTACCTCCCGAGATCTTCTTCTTGGGGGGAGAAGACGCCGGCGCGAGAGGGTCCCTCGACTTGGGCGGGCGACCGCGCGGTCTGGGCGGGGCCAGCAACGTCCCGGGAGGCAGCGGGTCCTTGGGCTTGGGAGGGCGGCCGCGACCCCTCCTTGGGGGGGCATTAGGGTCCGGCCTCATGTAGTTGTTCTTGACAAAAAGAATCTGTCCGTTCTGCCTCATCCTGTTCAGGTGGTGAGCCAAAAGCGTGGCGTGGGCCGCCGGAAGATCAGGGTGCATCACCTCAATTTGTTTGCCGATCGTCGTCTTGTTCGAACCATTCTTGTCGTTCAAAGCATCAATCGCCGCCAAAATCATCTTCAATAACATCAAAAAACAATTACATTGCAACCAACCCAAAATTTAAAAAAAAAAACATAAACACAATTAAAAAGAAAAAAAAAAGCAAGAAGGAAAGACACTGTCCCATCAAATCAGTAGTTCGGTACCTCGGGATAAGAAAGTAGTTTGACCGTCTGGTGTTGTTGTTGTGCAGCTAGTTGCTGTTGTTGTTGTGCAGGAAGTTGTGGGTGGTTGGAGGGATCCTCAGCCGTGGCCATGAAAGTTTCTAACTTTTTTCACGAAAACGAAAGAAAGGAAGTCCTTCGGCGCGTTTTGTTGACCGTATGGAAGGGGCGACGGTAGAGAACAGGATTTAAGAAGCGTGCGTGCGCGTGTGTGTGTGTGTGTGTGTGTGTGTGTAGGGGAGGCTTGGTTGGGGATCGGATCGAGAGCAGGAGAATTGATCCGACGGTTGGGGTTGGGGAATTCGGGAGGATGATCGTACGGCTGTAGTTTCTTTAAAATTGCGGCACTCGGATTGATGATGTGGACCGAGGAGTTGATTGGGCTTTTCGGGTTTTTCTGCGAATGGTCGATTTACGCTATTGTCACCACCCACCGTTTTTTTGAATTCTTCCTTATCGAAGAGATTTCGGCTGCTATTCCCTGTGCCGGTTCGTATTTCTTTCTCCACGTGTCAGATTCTAAATGGTGAAACCAATATTTTTTCTGTTGCCAAATGCAGTTTAAATTATACCCGAGCGTGTCTGATTAATGATGTATGGGCATCCTACTGCGGGAAGTGGGGCCCAGATTGGCCTGGCATAAAAATTGGAGTGCTTTGGGTGGGGTGGGGAGGGGGGAATTTGATTCTCTGCATCAGAGCGGACAGATGATT
Source organism: Ceriops tagal (assembly GCA_021533255.1). Lineage (NCBI taxonomy): Eukaryota > Viridiplantae > Streptophyta > Magnoliopsida > Malpighiales > Rhizophoraceae > Ceriops > Ceriops tagal. The sequence goes on along the minus strand of CM038610.1, from coordinate 1,357,633 downwards.
GTGTTTGAAATTGAGTAGTTGGAAAGCTTCGTGTAGACTTTTTGGGAGAACGTGAGAGCGCATGGTGCTCCTCGTCGTACAACATTATAGCCATCCTCCCATTTAATGAAATCAGATCTGAAACGACGTTTTGAAGGCCGGGGAACGGAGTCAAGGGCAGATCATAGAGGGATTACAGAGATGCCTCTGCTACTAATTTACTTTTCACTTGTGGGTCCCCTCCATGCTTTTGGATTTTTTAATTTTGGTCGGGGCACTGCTCTTGATTTCTTATTGAGATTTGATCCTCGGAAAAAAAAATTTTTTTTTTAATCTACTGAAAAAGGGACGTTTTTAAAATATTAATTATTATTTTTATAAATTTAAATCGATAATTATTTATTAATATTTTAATCTAATTAAAAAAAATATATACCCATTAATCTCCTTCACGTCTAATTACAATACATTAAATTTAAAATTTATCAATACACTTAATCTTAAATTTTATTTATATAAAATAAAAAAAATTATCTTAAAAAATTTAATTTGGATTAATAAGAAAAAAATACGTTGAATTACCAGCAAAATTTTATATTAGATGAATCGATATTTACAATTAAATAACCAAGTTTAACATATTACATATGATATTATGAAAAAATTTTGTTTAAAATTTATAAACTTTTTAACCAATTTAAAATCTAATTTGAATTGAGAGATCCCCGATGTTCTTGGACATGTATCAAGGCGAGTTCTCAATGTTCTATGTCAAGTTAAGAGTCTCGTATGAGGTAAGTTTTAATACTACTTGTTATAAGATCATTACTTTCTCTCAAAAGACAACTTATTAGGTGTATAATGTTCATATTTATATGACTAAAAATCCCCCTTTTCCTCAACAATATGAAATTTGGGTAGTATACACTCATTACATACAGACTTAAACTATATGATTGCATCATCTCATTTATGATAGCTTAGCAACTTAATCTCTTCAAACTGCACTAGACAAGAATGAGAAAGAATATATATTTTTTTCTTGATTAATTTACTCAAGGCTCGAGACTTTCAGTCATTAAAAAATATTTACCATAAAAAAGTTGCACTCATTGGTAGAACTTAAAATTTTATTGCAGTAAGCTCGGAACTATAAAAATGCACAATACTACCAAAAAACACAAAAACAAAAAAAAGTTATTGGCAAATACATGTTGAGCTCTAATGTAAATGGCGTCTTTTTGGCTGCCTTGTTTGTGTCACTCTTTAGAAGAAAAATCTGAGATCAAATGATCGATAAAGAATAATGAAGAATATTTCTTTATAACCACCATTGCAACATGAACCCCAAAACCTTTTTTTTTTTTTTTTTACAAAATTAAGTTTATGAGCAATGGTAAGACAAAAGGGGGATAAATAAAAGAATTAGTGTTACCACACCTGATGCTCACCACTAATTTCCAATACATTTACATGCTTCAGAAGGCCAACTTTTGTACATCTCTACGTTTCTACCCCTAAAAATAATAATAATAAATAAATAAATTTTCAAGAACCAAGCTTAACCTTCCATTGGGCGTTTGCCACGATCAAACCTTTTTGGGCTCACAGAAAGAGAGGTTGATACGGTGGCAGTGGGAGTAGTAGAATTTAAGCTTGATTCAAGTGAATGGGAATCAGAATCACCGGATGTCTCGCCTGTTGAGAACATTCCCCGTGGCCTTCGCAATTTTCTATACCTAGAACCAGGAACTCCAGGCCTAGTTGGTACGTCTAGACTGACAGTGCCAGGTTTCTTTGACAACCAGACAACCACGCGGCGCATTGTAGGCCGCAATTGTGGATCACCTTGTGTGCATAGCAGGGCTATACGTACGCAAGTCTGAACTTGTTCGATGGGTGCTGATGATGCTACCACCGAGTCCATGATCTCCAAATTCCTATCTTTTTTGTGAAGCTTGTATGCCTGCACGAGAAACAATGCATGAAACAAGACGAGCTTTCTGAGACGACAGCAGTAAAGTAACTTGCAAAGGTCCCCAGGGTTTTGTTTTTCCAGTGGTAAGAACATTCTGTAGAGTTAGAACCAATCTGTAGTGAGGTTTTTCCCTGGCTTTTACCACATGTAAATTCATCAATAATTTTTGTGTGTATAACAGTAGAAAATGCAGTTGTTTCTGGTGTTATTTCTTTCTTTTCTTTTTCTTCCTTTTTTTTCTCTAGGATGCAAAACATATAGTTTATTTTAAGTCAAAAGCAGGTTATATAAATATTTGATTTCCTTAATCAATATGGTTGACCTTTATTTTGCCACATCGTCTTCGAGCCTCAGGACTAACAAGAAATTAAGCTCGTAGGGTGCAGTCTGTCGTGATTTCATCTCTTAGAGGAGCTTCTCTGGTACACAGATGTTCCTCGACATTAACACACACACTGCCTCTCCCACACTTTTACCATTTTGCCTCTTTGTCTCTCCCTCCCTCTATTCATAGATCAAGTATCTATATTTATAGCCACCATTAGAATAAGAAGAAGTCTGTCATAACTGAAAGCCTTCATCATGCATCACTGTGTTATGATCAAAATAAATAAGCTAAATCTTAGTCTTACCCAATCAAGCAGATTCTGAGCATCAGTATGATGATTGAATGCCGAATTCCTCTGGCCACTGATCAATTCCAGAATCACAACGCCAAAGCTAAACACATCTGCCTTCACTGACAAATGGCCATGCATGACATACTCTGGAGCCATATACCCGCTGTTGACAATTGCACAAACATCAATCACATACTTGACGTGTCAGCTACAATTTAAGCAGTCATGTTATGGCTATAAGTACACGGGCAAATATTTGGTAGCCAAAAAGCATACTTGGTACCAGCTACACGAGTGTTGACGTGTGTTTGATCTTCAGGAAAGAGCCGGGCCATGCCAAAATCAGCAATCTTTGGAGCCCAGTTATCATCAAGTAAGATATTACTAGCTTTGATGTCACGATGGATGATACAAATGGGTGAGTCCTCGTGAAGGTAAAGCAATCCACGCGCAATGCCAATTATTAAATTATACCTTCGCTTCCAATCCAATTCCTCTTTCCTATTAGATTCTGCATCAAAATCATCAAGATAAGAATCTGCCCTTTCTGTTATGACCATTTCAAATCTATGACCTTGAAACATTTGACCATCAGTCCTTATTCATATATATATATCCAACCTAGTGGTGAGACAGGTTGGAAATAAAGTTCATACTAAAATCAGTCAAAAAGGTGAAATTCCAAACAGAAGTTATGAACAAGCAAAAGTTGGATCATGCATCCCATTTTCTTTGGCATGTTTATTGGCACCTTATCAAAGGTTCTTATAAGGTCCATTTGGATGAAATGATTTTAGCAGAATAAACGTTCTTGTTTCTTCTTCCTCAAACCCCAACAGTCCACAGGAATCCACACTTGGGGCCCCATCTTGTTGCAGTCACAGCCAGCCTTTGAAGTTGATTATCTAGCAAATGCCTCTAGCGCATATGATTTTTCTTTTTTTTCTCCATGTCAGTGTGCTTCCAGCCATCACCAATGTTTATCTACAAAATTTTTTTAATCATCTAAGCCAAGCAAAGCGTGACACCTAAATAAGCTTTTGACCCATGTAGTTCAGTTAGGATGATCAGATTGAGTTGGTTAAGGAAACAAATACCACTTGGCCTTCACAATAAAGGAGTACTTACACTTTCTTTGTACCAACTTTAACAAGTATCTAATAATAATCAGTCAGAATATCAAAGAACTTCTAATGAATCTGGTAGTATTTGAATATTTGGAAAAATTAGAAGATAGATTTGGCATGTGATGCTTGGAGATGCTCAGACATTACACAATGTTGATTAAAATATGTCTAAGAGCATTTAATTCTACACTACTTTTAAAGAATCCCAACCTTATTGACACTTGAGAACCCAATTTAAGTATAAATTTCAAGTTTGTCAGAGAGGTTAAATTCTGCAGAAATCGAAACCGGATCAAGCAATATATCAGTGGAACTTTGCACTTAACAACTGGCCATATTTGATTGAATTAACATCAGTTAATAAAAATGCATTAGCATTTTGTACACAAACAATAAAGGAGGAGAAAAACTCAAAATAGCAAAGGATAAACTGATACTTACTGAAGAGAAGCTTGTCCAGGCTCTCATTGGGGAGATACTCATAAACCAAAAGCTTCTCGTCGCCATGTACACAATAGCCTAACAAGTTAACAATGTTCCGGTGTTGTACACGTGCTAATAACCTGGCCTCATTTGTGAATTCTTTCTTCCCTTGACGTGAGGTGTGGGACAACTTCTTCACTGCAATTAGTCTTCCATCATCCAGTTTTCCCTATTGGAAAAATTTTGCAAGTTAGTGTAATGCTCAACTGCTTTCTTCATTGCATAAAATCCAATGATTTCACCTTAAAAGCAGCATAAATTAAAAGGATATGGGAGCAAAAAATAACACCAGCACAAATTTTTACCTTCTAGCAGCAAAAATTTAGTATTTCCCTATTGCTTATAGGAAAAATCTGTTCTTTCGTTGGCATTGCTTTACAGGGTACATACTATTTCAATCACTGAACTTAAAATTCATGCTCAAGAAATTTAGTGAGGCTTGTTCACTTAGCTGGGCAATTGAATTAAGCCTTTGACATTTCTTCAAAAACTACTTCCACAAAGTAGTTTCATTTCGAAACTCAAAAGCTTCTAATCAGAATTTGCAGCAAATGAAATTTGGCTAATGTTTCATCAGCCATTTAAGTCCCTCGTATAAAAAATATGCATAGAAACAACAGAAAAATTCAAATCAATTGACAACCAAAAAACAAAAAATCACAACAAGATTCAGAGAGCCATCCATTCTGGAGACAAATTCCCAGAAACCCCCATAATCCAATCTCAATTCTTCACTGTGACAGACACTCATGGAACCAAATTAGACAAGAGATCTTTACCTTGTAGACAGGCCCAAATCCACCTTCACCGAGCCTGTTATTTGCGTGAAAATTTTGGGTTGCAGAGGATAAGACTTCATATTGAAACTGCTTCTGTTCCTTTGCAGCAATCTTCTCCAAATCCTCTTCATTATTTCCTTCTGTACAATTCAAATCACACACAGAGAAAAGAAAATTAAAGACACGCGCACACACACAGAGAGGCAAAGATCACAACTTTAGTGAATTCGGCATCAGATGACAAGAAAGAGCCAAAGTACCAGACAGGATTTATTACATACCTTTGTCAGAACCCATCTTGAAAGGCTTCATCAGACCCTGCCAAAAATTCTTGCACGTTCTCTTCATGCTCCGGGAACGGGGTAAAAACGATAAGCTGGGAGCCGAGAACGTTAAAAAAAAAATTACAATTTCTTTAGAATAATGGAACTTGGGTTGCTTCTCAAAGCTTTTTTTTTTTTTTTTTTGGAGGTTTTTATTTCCGTCTGAAATGAGAACGCAAAGGCATGTCCAAGATGGCGGTCCGCTTTTTACCCATGATTGACTATGTGGGATTTAGTTGCTAGCTCTCACATCAACTTTACTTTCCAGAGGGAAGAATTGGAAAAGTCAAGCGGGACTTCGATTTTACATCGTGGCAAGGAGGTTCATTGAAGTCCAGGCAACATTTGTCCATTCCCCACGTCAAGCCGCGTGTGTTCGAGCAATGCTCCAAGCTAGCTTGAGCAGCTGGCAAGCTTAAGACACTTCCCGTAAGCGACTTTGTCTAGCAAGCAAAATTAGCTACGAGAGAAAGTCCGCGTATTTTGTTAATTAATACGGTTTGCAATAATTCGATTTAATTTATTAAAAGAAAATATATTAACTCCACTTCAAGTTACAATCGCATTTTGGCTCCATTTTCATTTGTTGAAACTTCAAGTCGACCGATTGACAAACGGACAATATGTTAACAATGCTGGTCATAATTCGGGATCAAAAAGGGACAGGGACAGGGCCGAGGAACATGAAAAGATGAAAACGACAGCACAAACCAAAGTAGCAGCTGTTGTTTTTAATTTGCATTGGCTATTATTATAATGGGCAGATTCGTCCAAAGCGGTGGAGGGAATTATTATTTTTATCATTATTATATATATATATATATATATATATATATATATATATATATTACCAGGGTCAAGCCCAATGCGGCCCCAATTCCCATTGCTTTAAGATCTATGTAATTCTGTCTAACCTTAAGCATTCACAATTGGATCGATTCTGTAGTTAAACTGATGGATTGTTGACCTGGGACTTAGACCGGTTCAATTCTTTTATTTAACCAAACAACTAAGAGACTCACAAAAAAAAAAAAAAACAAAGAACAAAAAAATTATTTAACGCAGTTGATTCGAATGGTAAAATTATTGGATTAGATCAATGAATGGGACGTTCAAAATTTTTTTATTTCTTATGTTTTTTTCAAAAAAAATATATATAATTATATTATTTTATTAAAAATGCTTGTAAATATAAACTTAAATTTTAATTTGATAATACTTGTAAATACTTGCTTTTATATAAAATAAAAATATTAATTATATTTTAAAAATTAGAATTGACCGACCAATTTGACTAAAAAATCAACAAACATCAGACCAATATTTCTAATCTAATTATATTCAGATACCCAAAATTTGAACACACGAACCCACAAAGAATCAAAGTGCCAATAATCTAAAACTTGATTAACTTAAATAATTTAAATTCTAATAACCAAACCCAAAACTCGAATCCACAAAATTTAATGTATTTTAAATTTAATGAATTCGTAATATTTTTAAAAATTCAACGCGCTTAAATACAGCAAATCTGAAACGAACCCATCTAAATTTGACTGCCACTGCACTGACCGGAAAGACAAACTTTAAAACCGGGGCCTTCTAAGTGGACTTTTACGATGCCATTGATGACGTCTGAGGAAAATGTTTCCCGGCGGCTTTGTATTGTATTAATAGAAATATTAAAATATCAGAAACAGAAAATTTCAAGGTGGGTCTGTTAAATGAAGATGGTAGCAGATCCGTCAATTCCTTTATCGACTTCTTGTACTTGAAGAAAAAAAAAACTCTATTAATTTATTATAAATCAAAACAAAATAAATAAGATATTTAGCCTTGCTAAAGACTTCCTCGTCTTTTTGCTAAAATGTTGAGCTAATGATCTTATTACACAGCTCAGTCCCATTTTTGACTTTATATATGTATATATAAATTGTGTGCTAAAGTTACCATAAATCTTAATAGAATGCCTTTGTTTGGTTAATTTGCTCAATTCAAAATTGAAAATTAGTAATTTTGAATAGTGTTAGATTATAGGAAAATTCATTCTGTATAGAGTCGATATTCCCAATCTAGTAAATAATGGGTCATCCATTCTAGTGTTAAGAGATTTCATGAAAAAAAAAAAAAAAAAAGAAGAAGGCAGCATGTGAGTTAATCTAAGAAATTCAACCTTGAACAAGAAATAAAACATTCATGAAAACGTCACTTGCTTATGAGATATTGAAATCATATCCAAAGTCAAAAATGTCTAAAGTTCTGAGTTCTCACGATCACCAGTTGAACGAAAATAACACATTTATTTTGCCAACTAGAATATAGCCATAAAGGTACTAACTAGACGAAGCCGATTGAAGTCATTGGCAAAACCCCTTCGAAAGCTCGAACCTTTTCCATTCACTGAACGGGTCCAGTAAGTGCAATTCTTGCTTTGATTCTTCTGCAAGGTGAGAAGCTTTCCTTTGGGGGGTGGGGTGGGGACATATTGCCGATTTCCAAGTTATAACAAAAAGTCCCATCATCGATTCAATGCCGATATCAATAGGGCCCAATTTCAGGAATCTACTCGTTCCTTCCATGACATTACCAAGAGCTATCCTATGGTCTCTCTCTCTCTCTCTCTCTCTCTCTCTCTCATTTTATTTATTTTTCTTTTCCAAATGTAGTACAGGAGCATGGGGGCACCTTTGCATCATGGTTCCAAAAGGATCAAAATGAGAGTCGGCCAATCTTATTCTAGGCTACCTTCGTTAAGCTCGATAGAGCCCTGGAATGAGGTGGCAATGCATGCAGAATGAAACATTTTAGAAGTTAATGCTACGTAATATGATGGGTGGTGTTGGTGTCTTCTTTGGTCATAAAATTAGATAGAACAACCCAACTCCAGACCAAACTCATTGTTCTCCTGTTGTTGGTAGGCGTACCACGACGGACTTTCGCTTGTACGGACACATGTTATATGTAAGCATTGTGTTGTAAAGTGCACGCCCCACATTTCGACACGTGCCAACGAGTAAGACAATGAATTTTTATACCAACTTGGCCCTTTAGAATGCCCAAAAAAAAAAAAAAACCCTCTTCCTCTCGTGTACGGATGTCTCAATTAATTTGCTAAGTAAATTGTGCCGTCAGCAATTGACAAAAAATGGCATTCCAACTCTTTGCTCTCTTTTAGATTGTGAAATGGATCTAAAAGCACACAAATGTCACGTAATTGACCTTGAACAGGCAAGGGGAAGCCCTTTCAGTTTTCAAATTTGATATCATTACAAGCACACGCCCATTCCAAGGCGAATTCACTTTCCACACGGAATAGCTGTCAGCCAAACAAAGGCCATAAAAGGTGTGCGGGTACAAGACATCGGGATAAATTTTTGGTATATTTCATATAAACATCTTATGTGAGATGTATGAAACTCGGGACCATTCAACACCAAATGCTCATTATGCGAAAGAGCAACGACACGTAAAAGAAAGTATTTTGATTTCGAATTCGAAATTGATGTGCAAGCTCCTACAGAGCGACGAAATCCTATTGTCTTTGAATGCTTAACGTTGTGTTTTTTTTATCTCGAGGGGGTCACATGATCATTATTGGGGAATTAGACATTTGCATAAGGTTGAAAGCAGCCAAAAGGAACTCAGGACAACCGCAGAACGGATATTATGTGAAGTAAATTCTGCGGCTGCATTGGGGACCACTATGACTGCTTGGGCTTCCCGGAACATTTGATGAAATAAAACTTACAGCACGACACATCAACGGGATGGCGGTACCATCCAAGTAATCATTTTTGCCGGCTTAATCGAACACTAATCACGATGATTATTGATCCAACACTTACAACAATGATTACTCCACACATGCATCAGCTCCAGGCCTCCTCTGTGCTTCAAGTCCTAACTTAAGTTTCTATTGGTTTTGCACCTACTAATAAGAATCATTTATGCTTAAATCAACATCAATTGAGAAACATAAACTAGGGTTAATATTTTTTACATGCCATCGATATTCCGTCTTCATAACTAAGTTTGTACAACACGAGGCAGCTCTAAAAGCAGAATAAACAAACTCACTTGATATACTTTACAAATGGATACATTTAGCATACAAGTAACTCAGCTCTTGCCCACCAATAAAAATAAACAAACCCCATGTGATGAAATCGATGCAGAGATTTGAAGGAGAAGAAGGGGTTGCTCATCTCTTCTTTTGCTTCACAAAAATATTTAGAAAATGACAAAAAAGAGTTCTCTTTCCTAACTGTCTACACTGTACCTGGCCATTTCTTGCAAAATACAAATGACAGCTGGGCTTCACTTGACCAGCCTACACACACACACACACACACACACACACACATGCACCTGCCATCCTCCCTTTCCCCAGAAGAGTGATGGCAAGTTAAACCCACCAAAAAATTGGGTACACTAGGAAACTAAAGCCAGTAAAAGTGAGAAATAGGCAGACTTTCAGGTTTTGAAGTCCACCTGGACTACCAAATGGATGGACAATGGCAGAAGCCGCCTCTCCATCAATTGACTTCCCATACCACACATTTTGCTGAAAACATGTCGTTGTATCAGTCTTGGGGTGTAGTTACCGTAATGCAATCTGCATACATTAGACACAATATAATCAAAGCTGTTCCAATTTGCCAGTAAAAATACTAGGAAGGAATTCACGACTCAAAACTTGGGTTTCTTTGTTTTTTGGTTGCAGATTCTATATTATTAATAAGAGAATAGGAGAAAGTTTACAACTTGTGGTGTAGTTTACCTATTTTATTCTTCTGATAGTTGAGCATGATATCATTACAGAACAGAGCCTCCTATATTTCTCGCATGAAATTCTACACTTCTGAGCGCACGAAGATGATGTAAAATTTCTTGCAGAAGCTCTAAGCCCTTATCTCCTTTTCTCAAGGATGTGATGCAATGCTTAAGAAACTCTCTATCTGCCTCAAGAGCTTGTAATCTTTCATACACATTATCGACCTCCTCCTCAATTGAGGGCTTCCTGCTGTCCATGTCAAATTTGTGAGCCAGTTTTGGCAAGGCAAGAGAATCAACCCCATCTGTGCGCTCATTTGCCATATGATCTTCAGTTTCCACCTCAGCTGCATCAAAAAGTGGAAGAAGCCTCTTTTCCTTTGTACCAATGTTTTTTTGTTCTAGATGATTGGCTCCATTCATTTCCTTGTAATGACCATTTGCAACTCCATCATTTGCTGGACTGCTATGATATGAATTCTCCAGGTAGTCATTGCCATTTTCTTCATAAAGATGCTCAATTGGTTTTATGTCCTCAAAATATTGTTCTTCTCCATCACTTATTGTGAAAAGCTTCTCCTCCAAGACCTTCAATGCCTCAAGAATGGATAGCCTCTCCTCTTCAAAACTAGCTAAGGATTCCCCCAAGTATAGAACTGCATCAGGAGGGGTGTTTCGGTTGCCATTGTCTTGATGGTTGATAAAGCTATCTTCTGTGTCCTCATGATTCAAGTCAACAGATAGTCCATCACTGTCCTCAGCATTGCTACAAGAAACAGAAGAACTTCCACTTCTAGTGCTGCCATCTTTGCTTCTTTTCAACATCAGCATTTTCTCTTTTGCCTCATAATTCTCTACCCTCTTTTGATACCATTCCAGCTCTTTTTCTAGCTCTGCCATCTCTTTCTCCCTCTTTACCATAAGTTCATTCAAAAACTGCAAAGCTTCCTGATCGTATGCTGATTGCTCTTCCATCATCCTCTGATACTGCAAGGCTTCCATCTGCACTGCAGCCTTCTCTTCTTGAAGCCTATTTATCATTGCCATTGTGTGGTTGGCTGCTACTGCAGAAGCACTTCTCTCTTCTTCTAGTTCTGCATACAAACCGTTGAATGCCTTCGTTTTGGATTTGAGAGCATTTTTTAACTTCTCAACGGTTAGTTCTCCATCACTTGCTTCTATGTCACTGATGAAGCTTCCGTCCAACGAATCTTCTGTGCCAGCTTCTCTTCTGTCAAGTAATAGCAATTTCTTGTGCAAGTAATGGAGACTATCAATAGACATTGGTGTGTCAGGTAGTTTATCTTCTTCAATCTCATTGCTCTCAGAACACAAAGATAAATGATCGTTGAACACTTGCTCATTTGTCTCCATAGATAGAGTCCTAAATTCAATTACATCATCCTCAGCTTGCTTGGGCTCTAATGCAAAGAATATACCACACCGAGTTATCATTTCAAGATCAATATGTTATGCCAATTGTGAAAAATAGTTGAATGAGCAACAAAGGTTTACGATGGTCATCAAGTGCATGATAAAAGCCATTACTTGTTGTAGAGTCTCTTTCGGTGGAGAGATATGGAGGAGGAACAACTTCAAGTTGGATGTCATCGATTGGTTCATGTTCAGGAATCTCAGTCCCTATTGAGACATCTGCTTCAACTTCATCAACTTGCATATGAAGTTCTTCATCAGAATCTAAATGTAATAACAAATTTACCATGAATTTAAATTGGAATCCAAAATGGAAGCTTAAATTAAAACCTCTTTATGCTTGAGAAAGAAAGTTACCTTGAATGGTTTCTGCTCCTATCATTGGGCTTTCTTGAACAGCATCGCCATCACAAGTAGGGACTTGCGTTGCTTCAGCAATGTCAATCTGTTCAAAGCACTTCCCCATGCCACAGTCCTCGTGCAATCCTTCAGCAAGATCAACATGTTCAACCTCTTCCTTCACCAAATCAAAATCTGTATGGAATCCTTCAGCAATGTCAACTTGTTCCACATGTTTCCTCACAAAATCACAGTCTGCATTCAATCCAGGAGAATTATCATTCTCAACTACTTCCCTAAGCTGAAGAATTTCAGGCTCAGGTAGCTCATCACTTTCATCTGACATAAGCAATGGCACATTCTCTTCAAAACAGCATGTTTCTTCAACAACTAATTCATAATGCGGTCTGGCATCCTTCTTGAACTCTGGAACAAAATCTTCATTGCCATGTTTTTCATCCGTTCCAATCTCACCCTTCTTCTGAATCTGCTCGGTGGCTCTGCAACCAGTAAATTCAATAGGAATCAAGTGACAATCATCCTGATCAATGTAAAACTCCAGATGCTGAGGCTGAATTTCGCTACACACAACTCCGTCGCAAGCAACTTGAAATGTGACAGCCAGATTATGAGATGGATCATTTAATGACACATTCAAATCTTCACTTTTGACAGGCTCTTCCTGCTGCTGTATGAACACATCCTCTCTTTCATCTTCATTAGCAACCTTTTCCTTGCAATCAAAATTACAAACAGAGCATGAGGAATTCTCTTCCGTCTTCTCTTCCCTATTATCACAAATCCCCTTTACTTCTTCACAGAGAACACTCATAAAATCTGTTCTATTTCTAGCAAATACAACACCTTCATCAACTTGACCATTAGTCTCAGGTTCCAAAGTTAAATTCCCCTTCTGGGTATACTCCAAATCTCCCCAACAAGGCTTCACAACACTCATATAATGATCAGGAAAGTCTGATTTTGTGTCCAAGCTAGCACCACAACAAGAGCACTTCAAAAAAACTCCTCCATTTTCACTTACCTTATCACCAACCAAGTATCGAACCACACCAGGTTGTTTCATCCATGGAAAGAAAGCAAACTTCTTGGAAAGTTCATTTCTTTGCAAGGACAAGCAATCCTCGCACATATCCTTTGATTCAGCTAATCTCCCATGAGTTGAGCAATAATCCAACTTCGAAATCTCTATGCCATGAGCTTCGCATACAAGAGATCTATAAGGATTCTGAAACTTTACAGGCTCAAAGATATGATCAAGCCTAGAACACCAAAGACATGGTCTTTTGAGGCCAAAGTAATCGGAGAATTTAATAATTAGATAAGAAAACAAAGAATTGAGAAGGAGAAGAATGATCAAAACCCACTCAAGAATTGCGTAGACTGATACAACTGTTATTTTGTTGGTGTTTCTATGCAGCATGGTTGCAAATTTGTTGGCAGCCATGGCTGGTTGCTCTGTTCCTTCTATGTTCAGACAGAAGATTTGATGAATATCAACCGGAGGATACAATGAAGAGAGAGAGAGAGAGAGAGAGAGGGAGTACAGAAGAACCACAGTAGGTGGAGAAGTGCAAGGCGCTTTGAATAAGTGGGAAAGACAGCCAAGGAAAACTCAAGCGGTGCACGCACAACAAAATATTTTAATAACTGAAAAAAAAGGAAAAGAAAAGAAAAAAAATCTATTGTTGTCAAGTCAAAGAAAATCAAAGAATGGTTTTTCCTTTTAAGCATCATAACTTGTTGACGGAAATAAGCAACCCCTTAAATATTACCGCCCTAGAAATGCTTGTATTGCAATCCCATTTTGAACATATTGAGCATAAAATAGAAATTTATTATTGAGGCATAAAATGTACACAGTTCTTATATTGTATTATATTAATTATTATTATTAATTATATAAATTATAATTTTATTTCATTATTAATTGTCATTAGATGTAAAATATACAATTAAAAAAAATTATGATTTGTGACACATGTGAGCTCTTATCCGTTTATATATATATATATATACACAGCTCGGAATAAAAGCTTCCCAGGAACTGGTCTACACTAGAGTCTCCAAATTCATCAGTACCTATGAGCAGCCAGCCAGAGAGTTTACTTTGAATCCTAAAGCATTGATCACTGATTGTACGAGCATTCCCATTTCCCAAGTAAGTTCACTTTTTTTCTATTTCATCTTTCAGTAAGAAAATGGAGCGGCCCCACCAACCACACCCATGAGTTGGTGGACCGTCTCAAAGCAAATCGTGTTGTGGGGCCCAATTGGGATGCGATATGCTCGAGTTCATTATGAAGTTCTGTTTCTCTCCACGCCATTTTTCACATGAAATCCTGCTGCCGGAGAGCACAACTCATTTTCTTGGCCGTTCATAGGATCACACCCCCATAACAGTTTCGTTTGTACAATTGGTGTTGTAGTTTAAGGCAGTCTCATGTTATTACGGTTAATTCTGCTGCTGCCCCTAGAAGGAGCAGAATTAAGTGACAAAAGATTCTTATATGGGGGGTGATTAGTTCTTACATTGGCGGACAAATCTATCGGAGCTAAAATTTGGATCCCCCAATGTTTCCCCCCAGAGAATTTTGCTGTTACGGCTAACCATACGGACCTGGCTGCTTGACACTCACTGCTGCCAACTCACACTACCATTTCTTAACTTGCATTGAATCGTATCCAAATTTTGCAATGCCATGAATCATGTTTGTGATGGAGCTTATTATTACTTTCTTGATGGGGTTTAGTAGGCTCGCATTCTTCGACAAAGTAACGATGGCCTTTGGGTTTAGAAATGCTATAATCCGAATGCTTTTTTAGACCATGTATGATGATTGCTTTGGGTTGAACTTCGAAGTTTTGACCAAAGAGAATATTAGAGTTTAATTCCCATGTACAAATTTTATAAACATAGGATGATAATCCTTCTGGAAATAATTCCACAATTTTGGGAGAAGTGCCTTGCAATTTTCAAATCAGACGTATCCACCCACATACATTGATTTTCCATGTTTACGTTGTATGCCTAGTTCACTCTTTAACAACTTTAAATTTGACATTCACCACGTTTTTAATCAAAAATAGTTGTAAGCTCATAACTTACCAAGCATTGTATTACTAATAAAGTTTAGGGGCTATCCATTCTCACACCGAAGACATTTTCCGTTTTGACATGTTCATCATAGACAAATTTGGAACATTTGTCTCCAACATACGTTACGAGAGGATAATTATTGTACGTATTTATTGGCTAATTTAGGAGTCGATAATGATGAAACCGTAAGATCATGGGACAAAGCCCCCTCCTGGAATTGAGTCTCTGATTCGAGCAGACAATGCTCAACGTTGCTAATCCCGCGAGGTGGCTACCACACTTGGGGTTTAGTTTGTTCTTTCTTTTCATTGTCTAGTTATCATCAAACAAAAAAGGTAAACGGTGTCTTTGCCAACCGAAATAAAATTTAGAGAAAAATTAATGACAATTTGGGAGTACCATCCATTTCTTGGCTTAATCGGCTTATTGTTGCATTATAATTGCACACCAACCCCCCCCCCCCCCAAAAAAAAAAACGCATTTTCAATGATGACACTGCAAATCACTGTCCAACAAATCTAAGACCCCAGTATTAATATTATGCCCTTTTTGTTTTCCGTTTTTTAGTAGAGGATGGTAGACAACTAATCACAAAAAAAAAAAAAAAATCATCCGTCTGTCTAAAAATTTTTAAGCGATAAGATGCACGTTTCAAGCGGTGGCATGCATATTCTAAAAGATTGGATGCCTATAGCCATGAATGTATATTATTTTAGTAATCTCTTACCATTACTCAATGAAAATTCATCACATTTATAATTATTCGCATTGACTATCTAAAACATGCAATCAATTTCTATGAGTATTTATCCGATCGTTTAAAACTTTTTAGGCGAGAGATGAACAGTTTTTTTTAGTAAGTCCTTTAGCCCTAGCCTCTCGGGAATTTTCTAGTACATCAGATTTGAAAGAAAATGTTTTCGATGTTTGAATTCTCAATGTTATCAAGAATTTTGCTTTTTGTAAAAAATGTCCTCGTTTATTATATACTATGATGATTTTTTTTTTTGGTCACCAACTCTTTTGCATGTCTAAGATTAGAATGGGGGTTCTTAATTAGTTGAGATTGCCATTGACGTGAAATTCTGCCGCAACCCACATAAATAGTAGATTGATGGACAAAATACAATTCATTAATCCAAGCAAAAATGAAAATATGCTTTCAAATGTGAATTATTGCGAGTCTTTGTTAGAAATTATTTGTATATTTGTTTATATATATATATATATATATATATATTACTAATTTACTATTGTGATTCTTCCATTGGCAAAATTAGAAACTGGGCTCCTGATGTTCCTCCAATATGTAGCATCTAAGAAGTACTATCATGGAGAACCACCATGAAAACAGTCTGCAATCTTTCTAGGAGTCTTCCTTGCAAAGAAGCTATGCATTGGTTTTAACAAATTTTTGGTGGGGAAGGTGCCTAGGGGAAAGAGGGGGAACAAAATGTCCCACTAGGATTTGAGTTTGAAAATTTTCTACTTTATACAGTAAAATTGATGGGGGTCCTGTCAATCGTTTAACAACATTAGAAAGATATCACTTAATGAATTACAGCTGTGAATCTGTGATAAATATGTAATGGGATCCACGAAGAAGTCGAGGTAAAGAAATGCTTTGGGGGGGGGGGGTGCCATTGTAATGATATTGATTCCGGAGAAAGGGAAGACGTGGGACATGTAACCCATTCTTCACTTCTTTTTCTTTGTCCTCTCTAATTTCTATCTTTTTTCTTCCTCCCCTCCTTTTGCTTTATGCACCCTTCTCCAATGGCTCTGTATAGCCTCTCTCTCTCTCTCTCTCTCTCTCTCTCGCACTCGCATATGCGTGAATGTGCCATTGTTAAGTGCATCAAATCTCAATATTGTGCTCTTACTTAGTTTGTTCCATATTTTGCAAAGGTATGACTTGGTCGTGGATTGCTTTCATAGTTGGAAAAGTGGAAAGAACGGCTTGAGAAGAATCTTCACACCATAAGGATATATATATATATTAGGGATAAATGGATAGAGTATTATCACAAAATAATAATAATAAATGAATAGAGAATAACTTGATTACATATAAATAATTAAAATTAAAAGTTTTATATTTAAATTACTATTATTGTTAAACCAGTAAATTTGTAAGTTTATCATATTTTTTGATAATTATATTTTTTATTTTATTTTTTAAATTAAAAATAATAAAAAAGACTTAAAAATAAAAAATAAATTTGAGAGTAGTTTTTTTAAGAAAATAAAAGGGAAAACAGATTTAAATTGTTAATATATATATATATTCATGCTTCTTTTTAAGAAAAAAGGTGAATTAAAAATCTTTCTTTTTCTAAAAACAAGAGGAACTTAAAATTATTTTTAAACTTTTCTTAATTATCAATCTTTGCGTTTTCAAATATTATAAACTGTAAGAATAATGTGAGATGAAACAAATTGTACTGTTTGTTGCCTAATAAACTTCTTATTACTAAATAGGCTAAAAGAAGAAAAACCAAGAGAGTCTATGCCTTTTATTCCCATGACAAAGTTAGATTTTCTATGCTTTTTGGGAGCTGGCTTTGATTTTTGTCGCCAAATTCTGCCGCAAACAACACAATAATTTCTTTTTCTTTTTTTATCCATGGATACAACAAAAAGTAATCTATTTTCAAAGATATCATGTTTCCAAAAGATTAAACATACTATGATGGATTTACAAATTTTTAATTATTAAGCGTCTTGTTGGGGAAAATATGCATACTTACTTAGACTAGGTGACATGGACTAAGACAGGAAGACAAAAACATTGACATTGCACTCCCAGAATACCTAAAACGACAACGAGCACGCTTACCTGCGGCGACATGAACGTGGGGCCGGGGGGGGAACTTGCCGTAAGCTCGACAGTTTTTGGCTATTTACCCCTTTGTATGTGTATGCCGCATTCCGAGCCAATGATACCGTGAGCAATAATAAAACACATTGGCTTCAGAAAATTCAGACATCTCGGTGATGAGTGGGTCCGGCAAATGATAACCCCATATTCAGTTCCCACTTGGTAACATATCACAAATCCCGGTTTAGTCTTTATCAACAACGTGTTAATGGAGGGGAAGCGAAAGAGGAAAGCTCTTTTGACTCCAGAAGAATACATAACATTGCTCAGAATGATAATTTAATACATTTTTTATATTAATTAAAATTTTGAAATTTATTAACATCAAAATTAAATATAATACAAATAACATTTACTTGAATTGAATAATAATTTTTTTTTTTTTTTTTTGTGATGTCTCAAAACAACCAACCACCCTGGGACTCGAATTGTTTTCAGCAGGAGGGCAAAGCCTTAATGTCATGTCACGTAAAGCCTAAAACACTCCCTGTGAAAAATCACAAAAGGCGAAGTTGCGTGCATCTGCCACTGGGACAGCCTTGCAAATTATCTTGCAGTATACCCATCTGAACAAAAAAGAGAGATATCAAATTCAACCATAAATCCGGGAAAAATGCCTTTCCACATCCACTGATCAAAATGAGTTTTTCCCCCAGTAGGAGGGACTGAACAAACTAGGTAAAGCCTTTGTTATTTGTACTCATAATGACCAACATGCCCTGCTAAATGACCCACAGCATACACAACGACAGTTCAGAAAATTTCTCTATTTGATCTGATCTGTGTAGTCTGGTTATAATATATATAATACGCTGACCAGTCCCCAATTTTCACCAACCAAGCAAACATGACTCATGCTGCAAACATCGATCTTTGCGGGTCTAAAGCTAGGCCACACTGCTAGAGCCGTTTCCAGTGCATGAAAACTGTGCATCAACTAGATTACACTTTCCAAAAGCCTAAACATGAGATCACAAAAGACCAGTGCTTCCAAATGGATTGGCGGTTTGATGATGGGTTGCATTGTGATTTGCTGGAAATGCCCCGAATGCATCACCGAAGGGATTTGTAGGGCTCATCATCACGTGTTCCTGCTGTTGTGGCTGTGGGTAGACCGGTTGGTGCTCCATATACAGGCCGCTGCGCAGCTTTGTATGCTCTGTCATATAAGCTGTTCAGTGTGAGCGTATCCAATCCACCAGCCAGACATTCATTGCAAACAGTATGATGTGTCAATCAAGCCATTAAGCAATATGTAAAGACTTCTGTATTGCCATTTTCCAAGTAATAACGAACATTTGATGCATAGAGTTGAAAGAAAACGGAAGCCAGGATCAATAAATATATTCCCATGTATTGGAAGCCATGCAAAATGATTCTCCAAAAGGAGATTGTAATCTGCAGTGAAACTTTGTCTATGCAGAAAAGACTGGTGCATTTAGTTTTGTTAAACTCATTCCAATCCATGAAAATGGGATATCCAAGGTAAAACCAAGATAGATGTTCATAACCAATCAAACCAAAGAAAATTTTATTTTATTTCCTTCTATTATTATATATAGCTTCTGTTATTATTCTTCCATCACATGTCAACACTGATTGCCATTTTACGAAATTCCTCACTATGGCCAACGAAAAATTATTATAATGAAATGATAACGAGCCTACCAAATGCCTCTCATTAACTGCAGTAATGTTGCTGCTTGGTGTGGTGACAAGGGCGAGTTCCCGTCCAGTAGGATCAAAATCTTTTGCTTGACTGGCAGCAGCATTGAATATTGGTGCAGCATTGGCATCTAGAAAATAAGAATTTGAATAGCCATGTAACTTGATAGACAACTGTTACCCAGTTCAGATGGAACTATAGCCAAAGCCAATGCATTTTTTTCCTCAATGACAGATGCATCCGAGGCTGAGCAATTTAAACCCTGAAACAATCAAGGGCAAAGAAAAGGAAGAGATGAAAATTGAAAAAAAATAGGATGGATACTTGGGAAATGCTTATTCCACCAACATAACAAACTTATAGCAATGCAATTACCAATAAATCCCCTGCATCTGTGTTGTTTTGCGGAGGAGTAGGAGTAGGAGGGGTAATCTCGACATGGGCAACAGCTACCTCCACTGAAGGCAGTATCTCAGGTTTGTCTCTGGTTAATTCAGTGTCTTCAGAAGGTTCCTTCTTCTGGTCTGTAAGTCAATTGAAGCTGTTTGAAAGAACCTACAGTTAGTCCCACAAAACTTTGTATTCTGCAAAATGATATTTCCTCCTCCAGGCAGCATAAACTGTCAAGAACAAATTGCACAATCTGAGAAAAAAAAACAGCAAAAGTATGTATGTAGACCATGTATCCTCTTCTGCCATTATGTTCTCACAAAGCCATATTTTGAATCAAGATAACAAGTACATTCTTACTTATCAAAATCAATCATGTCACCTTTTTCTTTACTGTTGTATCCTATTCAACCAAAGTAAGCAACCTAATTGATTTTTCAGTCTATGCAATGTCCTCTGGTCACATTCCATTGCTGAGACACTTCCATGGTTATATTTTTCAGTGCAATATGGCCTTCTAAACTTTGCTCCTTCATGACCATGAGTCCCATGAGCCTTAAAGAGTTACTGACTCCCTTAGGACACCAATCACCTGACTTGTTCGTCAAAAGAAAGTAGGAGGAAAAAGAAAAGGAGTTGCAGTTTCATTTATTTAAAATCCCAGTATCCTAACATT
This sequence comes from Ceriops tagal, assembly GCA_021533255.1. Classification (NCBI taxonomy): domain Eukaryota; kingdom Viridiplantae; phylum Streptophyta; class Magnoliopsida; order Malpighiales; family Rhizophoraceae; genus Ceriops; species Ceriops tagal. Next base: position 1,337,067 of record CM038610.1, on the reverse strand, counting down.
TGTTCATGGTGACAAAAAAAAAAAAATTGTAAAGATTGTGCCCAACATTTTGTCTAAGACACAAAGCAATTTTACTAACCAATGGTTCTGTTGGAACAGTTACAACTTAAGGTGCCTCTTTTATATATTCTTCCATGGTAGCAAGAAAGGATTGAGGAAGCCGCATCAGGTAAAAACATTATTACCATAAAATAAATTGATGGCAAGAATGAGAAACCACAAAAGAACCAACAAGAACATTAAATCCATGTTTTGGAATCAAATACCTCCCTTAGAACAGGAAACTGAAAGTTCCTTGCAAGTTCCAAACCTCTGCAAATTTCATAAAAATTAGAAAGGCTCCCAGCCTGTACAAAAAGCAAATAAATTGCTTCAGCACAGCATCAAGAAAATACCAGCCCACCCCAAATCAATAATATAATACAAGGCCACAAGACATGGTGATAATGAGCAAACAACCAAGAAGCTAATCATGGTCCAATGGGCCTCCTAATAGAAAAAAAAAAACTAAAAGGCTTTGACCTGCTGACCAGCTCATTTGTAGATATCAAGGGCTTTGACAGCTTCATGCTTTGGCATCTCAAAAAACTGCAAAGCAGTTAAAAGCATAGTGGTAACTACAGCAGAAATTACCTTATGAATAGCACCATGTTAAAAGCAACCCTTAAGATAAACAAGCAAAAACAGAAATTACCTTGTCTACGAGATTGATTACTCCATCGTTAATAACACAATATATTTTGAAGCTCTCCTTTAATACCTGAAATTTCACATCTCTATGAGACAAAAATCACTATTTCTAATGCATACTAGGAAGCGAAAAGTCAAACTCTACTCATGTCTTCCCGAGCTTGATACACCACCTATCTTCTCGAAAGTGGTCCCAATCAGAGACCACCAAGAAAGGGAAAAGAAAATGATAAAAAAAAGGTCACATCTAGCAAAAACATATCAACCTGTGGATTGTCAATTCATTTATTGCCCACTTTGGGAAGAAAACCGAGCATGTTTTCCAGGTAGAGAGGTAAAAGAAATTCAGATCCAAATCACTACAGTACAGCTGTAGTGGATTGTAGAGACCACAAAGCAGGAAACAAGGAGATAAAGGAAGAAAAATAGTGGATTTCTAGACAAAGAAGCACAGAGACAGAGAGAGAGAGAAGCTGTACAAGAGCCAAAGCATATTGTATGATATAATTACCAAGGGCTGCGCCTTCGGGCTGTAAAGGAAAGAAAGGTCAATTTGTTTTCTTCACATATCAATACAGTTCCAATACATAAGATTCAATGCGCAGAAGAAGGTCCTAATCTTTCACATCAAATATACCAGACAACCAACAAGACAATACAGCAGCTGCTGCAATGCAGGTAGCTGTTCCAACAGTTCTTCACCATCCAATTCCCTGGTTCTGCTGTAGACCTGCTTAAAGATAACAAATATCACTCAAATGTATTAAATCCAGTGTTGATTAATGTCAGTTATAGCTAAATGCACCTATGCAGCTACTAACCTAATCAATAATGACTCAGTTTTGACTTTATTAACTCATGTATGATAGTAATAATTCCGAAATTTTTAATTCCATAGGGGAAAAACCTTGAAAAAGCAAAAGGCAGCAAACAGAAAAACAACAGCATGATCCCCATGATTGATTATCCAGCAGCACAACTATTACTAAAAAGTTTTTTTATAAATATTTCTCCAGTCATAATACAATGCAAGTTCCACAAAGAAAAACAAAATTCTTGAAATTAGTTGCCATTAAACGGGAAACCAAACACAAGAGAATAAGTCAACAAAAACATTTACAAAGGCCTATCAATTTACCCTCATAAGTCAAAGAATAACACTTGTACACGACTTTTTGTTCCCACATCACATAAAATTACTACCACGCAGAAAGCATGGTGGACACTTTACTGCTAACCAATCAAAAGAACAAGAAGTTCAAACCCAGGGGGAAAAAAAACAAAAAAAAGAAACAAGAAGTTAAATGGCACCACTTCAACTCAAAGATCCAAAAAGTTCTAATGGCCCAAACTTACCCCAGACCCTGTGATTAAGACCCTCAGATTTTGTTACCACAGAAAAAAGAAACACATCCAGAAGGAAACGGGTCCATGGTGGTCCGAATTATGGTTAAATACATCAAGAAATTTAAAATACAGACAGCAAAGCAATATATTATTTTCTCAACAGAAAAAGAGAAAAATAATAAGTTCTACTGGCAATCATCTCAAATACCGATAAGTCCATTGCATAAATCAATAACTAATTTAAGAACAGAACACCAAAAAAAAAAAGAAAAAAAACAACAAATTACGGATAGAATAATCAATAGCATTGTTGAAATGTCTAGACATCATAAGGTATTCCATATCACATGATCTCTATTTCTTTCCATTTAATACTAGTGAAGAATATCATCACTAGTAAAGAGAATTACCTTATCCTGCCCTTGAGCAGGTTTTGGAAGTTGTTCACCTTCAATGTCATATTTAAGAATTCTAAAGCATTCAAGCCTTTCCTCCAAAAACAATGCATAAGTCCGTACCCAGGCAGAGCAATCCCAAGCTAACAAAAAAGAGACAAACATGATTGTAAAAATAAACAAAAATAATAAAATAAAAATGCCAAACTTTGTCCCAGAAGTTAAGGCCATTTATAAGGGGGGGGGGAGAGTGGATGAACGACAATCAGGGTTTTCAATGCCACCTGTTAAAAGGAAAAACGACATTAAGATAAACACGATCCTTCAGATTCAAGATCAGAACATCAAACTAATGAATCATTTAATCACATTAAAAAAATAATAAACCAACAATCTAATGAACTTGTTCCCTTTTACATCAATGGCCAATGGCTAATTCTCTCTAGTTCATGAAAATTCTCAACAAGCAACACTTTGGATTATTATAATCCGACAACCATATCTTTTAGTCCACATGTCACAAAGATATTCACCAGAATGCAAGACATAAAACGCTAATTCACATATAAATGCAGTACATGAAAAGAATGAAGTTCTGATTACATGTAAAATTCTAGAGATATAAAATACAGTCCCTAGCTAAAAGCATTTGCAGTTAATTAAAGATGGCACAAGATCAACAAGAAACTCATTACAAAGTAAGGTGATATACCCACCTGAAACATCAGGTCAACAAAGTCACAAACAGACTTACTGATTGAAACCCATTTCAATTCCAACCAAAACAGTGACAAGTCAATCCAAGAAAAAATCCAAAAAGTTGAAATATCAAACTCCAATAATAGAATTGACCAAAATATATACATTAAAAAAAAGAAAAAAACCATTAATACCGTCCAATTATGGGTCTTGGCCAATCTGCGAGATAGCGAATGAATGCAGTAGGCAACATCAGCACGAGGCCGACTCACAGAAGTGGCAACCACAATTTCTGCAATCAAAAACAGGAATTTTCTCTCAAGATCCTCTCCAAAACCCAACAAAAAAATAATAATAAAAAACAGAAACAGATTGACTTCGTAGGTGTCTCTCCTTAGGCGGGCAATCGACGTGGTTGGTTGCTTTGACTATGGCCACATCCAATTCCTATAAATAGAAAAAAAAAAGAATTTTGAAAAACAAAAAGAAAGAAAATCAGACTAACCAAAAAAAAAAAAAAAAAACACAAACACACATACAGAGTACGGAAGGCGTAATCACTGTTGACATGAGCAAGACCGACTTTGGTGGAGTCTTTAAGCGCTCCATATGCTTTTCTCCACGTCTGTAACGTACCCATTTCCTCCTCCTCCTCCTCCTCCTTCTTCTTTCTCAATTCTTCATTTTTTTAAATTTATTTTATTCTCTTATTTTCTTCTCTCCCTCAATCTCAATATCAATCTCTATCTGTGTTTCTCCTTCTGGCATTAGATTTTATTTTTTATGCTTGAAGGGTGGCGTTTCTTCTCTCTCTCTCTCTCTCTCTCTCTCTCCCTTTGTTTCTCGTCGTCCCTAAATGCAAGAGAAAGCTGATGACCAAGGAGAGCAGTTCCGCTCTTGGACAGAAGCCCGTTCTGCTTCTCTGTCTTTAATTTAACTGTTTCCATCCTTTCGTTAATTGTTTTCTATTTATTTATAAAGAACTTTATTATATACAATAAGAGTTTGGTAGTTATTCTGCGTTTGTTATGTATACAATAATTATTATTAATATTTATAAGATATATATTTTTTCTTATTTGTTATAAAAAAAATTTAATATTTTATTGTTTTGTACCGTTAATATTAACAAATTAATAAAATTATATGAATATGTAATATTTTTATAACATTAAATCACTTTTATTTAGTATAATATAATTATATTAATCATAACATAAAATCTGTACTTTAGTATCTTCTAATTTATTCTCATATTTTTTCTAATTTTAAAAAACCTCTTCATTAGATTTTCAAACATTCAAATTTTCTTTGAGCAAACCTCTTTATTATATTTTTAACTTTGAAATTAAATATTAGGACACTTTATTTTGAAAAATTCATTACTTGGTTATTGTTTTTTTTTTAATAAAAATGAATGTACAAATTTTTAGTTTTGATAGGAAAAAGATTTAAAATGAGTACTTATTTTCATAAAAAGAAGTTTATAGTTTTTCAAGTGAAAACTTAATTAAAATTTTAAACTTTTAAGTTATAGAATGCTGGATTCTACTTGTCAAAATTTGATATAATTTTTAATGAGCAGAGTTGTTTGATGGTATCATTTAAAAAAAAAAATCTTCAATACCAAATTAAGATTGTAGAAAGTGTCCATACAAAAACAAATTGTCAATAATTATAGTCATGTTACCTTGAACAATATTTAATTATCACGTCTTATTTTTTAAACAATTAATGTAAAATTTTTATATTTTGTGGAAATTTTTTAATAAGAAAAAATAGAAAATAAAAGTTAGATATAATTTCTCACAAAAAGATCTTTAGATCTTTTTTTTTTGTGTCAATTAATTAAAATTTTGATCTTAAAAACTATAGATAAAATCATAAAAAAAATTTAAGTCTAATTATTAAAAACAAATTAACTTTTAATGGATAGAGCTGATTGAAAATATTATCAAAACAACCATAAATCTTCCATGCCAAAATAAAATTGTGGAATGTATTCGTACTTCATAGTCAATGTTTAGAGTTATGTAGTTGTAATTTTTATACAACAGAGGACAAACACTGGGCTTCAATTGGCGTTTCTACATGACCAGATCATCAAGCAGTGGTATGCTAAATGGCAGCTTCACAACTCCACAAGCCACCAGGAAGAAGAAGATGTAAGCTGGTAGAACCCACTGCAACACAAACATCAAAATTCCTTGACCTGCAAGCAAAGGAACGGCAACAATCAATATCAGGCCAATGGAAGTAGACAGATTTGCAAACAACGATGACCACACATGGAAAAAGCAATCAAATGGCCACCACTAGCTGACTTATTTATGTTCTATAACAAGGGTAAGATTGCACACAATTGACCCTTTCCTATGACTTCGCGGTGTGAGAACTTTGTCCAATCAGAACGGCCCTTTTTAAAAAATAGCGAGCTGCAATCAGCAGTTACATTTTCAAGATGCTTGGCGTTTGTTCAGGTCAAATGTCAGGGTTCTAGAGTAGCTCCTTTCTTATAAACCCCAACCAAAGCTTCAGCCTTGTCATAAAAGGTGTCCATCAGGATATCACAATAGTTTGAAAACCAGTAAAACTATCAGCATCCTGATTCCCCTGGCCTCTTTGAATGAATTTGAATGAATGAATCCAGCTACCCCAGCAATGTTTAGATTATCTAAGCATCATCCACTTCATCCAATGTGACAAAAGGTGCAGACCTGTAGTTGTGAACGGAGGAGAAGAGCAATGTCAGTGCTGCAAAAGTCTTTCACCCACCAGAGTTGCTCCATTTCTGGAAAGCGCAAATAGCAGCATATTTGACGCCATGTAGAAAAGGATCTTACTCAGTTTATAAGTGCAAACGTGCTGTCCCACCTGGTGGATGTATGTTTCTCTTTTTAAACTGCTTGAAGATCTTGTCACCATTGTTTAAAATGTGGTTGAAGGCTTCCATAAATTACTCATTTCTCCTCTGCTAAGCTGAGTTGTAAGCATCAGCAGTTTGTTTCTCCTCCTTCGTGGCTGATTTAAAACTCTTTGGTCACTGCTCTTTCTTTCTCTTGCAGAGCCTCAAATTGATCCAAAACCTCCAAGTTGGGAGCAATTCTTTCAATTTTTTATCTTAAAGCATCCATTTTTTGCTTGAAACCTGCCTCATTCTTCTTATTGTCAGATGGCCTCCTATCACACGAAGAGATCTATTTAACTGAGTAAAATCAAACTATGGGCCCAGAGTAGTATATTTTGTTCACTGAGGTCTACAATCAGGTTAAGGCTCATATGTTCCAGTTCACACTTATCCTTAATATACTGTTTTCTAATCAACTATTGCTCCCTCTGACTCTCCTTGAAGTTAATCTAACAAATGATCCTAGATATGCTTGTTGTAGCTACTCTAGCCTGTCATTTGCGCTCCTGAATCTTCTTCTCACACTCATCAGACTTGGATTTCCACTGTTGCATTTCTTCTTCCCCCCTATTTATATCAGCAATAGCCTTCTCTGTTGCTGACTGCTGACTTGACTCAGCCTCTCTTCTCTGAATTAGTTTTAGTTATCCAAAGCACAGAAAAAAGATTCAACTTTCTGATCTGTGATTCAATGTCATGCTTGTGCTTATATTCCAACTGGTACTTCAACTCTGATAGCTGGTTGCTCAAGTTAAGACATTCCTCAGCCACCCATTGGGTAGCCTTCAGATGGTTTGCTTCATATTTGCCAATGTTAGCCACCCCAAGAACCTCACTAAAATCTTTATAAATTTGGTTGAACCTATTCTCCAGCTTCCTAATATCAGCAGCCCTTCTATCAACAGCATCCTTCAACTTGTGTAGGTCAGGACTTATGCAATCAACTACATGCTTCATAGTTTGCTTCTCAATTTTCAGGCACAGAAGCTTGTCCTCATGCTCTTTATCTCACTATCTGCATACTGAAACTCCCTGTCAAGTCCACTTATTTTTCCAGCTGCTTCACTTTCTTTTATAAGCATCTACCTAATCTTCCCAAGCTCTTTCAAATCCAACTCAAACTGCTTGCTTTTCTTTCTCAATCCCTCCATTTTCTTATCATCCCACTGCCTTGACCTTGCTTCCATTCCACTAATGGTAACCCCAAGTCATAGTGCCAGGCTTTGAAAGCAGGATCCCATCAACAGTAACAACTTTAAACCTCCCACCACTCCAGCTAAGAACCTTGCCTTCTTCAAGATCATCACAGACTAGTGTGTTTCCAACAGCCAAAGGAATTGCCTTCTCCAGGATTGGATCAAATTAGATTAAGTTGTAGAAGCTTTGCTGTAACACCCAAGGTGCGCAAACTTTCAAGGATTGGCTTTAGGTGAAATGGCCGCAGGGAAGTCTGAGGGGGTAGCCTTGGATCTTTCCAGTACCTGACGCATTTTTTATATTGCATCCATGAATTTACCCATAGCAACAGTAACAGCAAGGCTGTACTTCTTCTGGGTTGGTCTAGAAAGTCTCCGACCATGAAGATTGGGAAATAGGCGTTTTAAGTGTCTCAACTGCTTGACATAACCTAGAATCCCCTCATTCTCTTGTATGTCAGCTCTCAATTCCCAAAGCGACATCAACTTCTCGTATTTACAACATAATCTACACAAAGGAACTTTTCCATATGAAAGTTTGGCCTACCAAAATAGCAACACAAACAGATAATAATTTGAATATCATTGACCAAAAGGACTATATAAATACACACAGAGGCATGGACACAGATTGCAGTAAACCCAAAAGTTGTATTAATTGGCTGTCACCCAAAAGGCTAGTAAAAAAGATACCAAAATCCTCAATTTCTAGGCCTCACAAACATCAAATGGTCAAACCCAGAAAATACCAGATGAAAAAAGCGCCTTCTCGGTTTTGTTAGCAATCCACTCTCCAGTCTCCTGTAGCTTCACCAGCTTCTTTTCCACTGACTCATCCAAGGTACCCCAAGAATTTGGAGATAGCCGTTTGTATGCAGAGCTTCCCTGCTCCAAACCTCTGTTCATCATTATTATAAGCATAAAAAACACATCTTTACCGATCCATGCATTTGCCTAAAAGAAGCTTGATTTGATGGTCCCTAGCCTAGCATATTACAGAAAAAGTATAACACTTTACTTGGGCTCAGAGTCACGATAGCTTCCAGCCCCAATGGCATGCTCAAGCTGGATGAGTTCAAGCTGCTGTTTTAGCTTGCTTTGCTGCTGACACTTGCTCTTTGATGGAGCTATTGTGATTTGGTATTTTGGTTTTGTTATGGGAATTCGTGGCTTAAGATCTCTTCTGGGTTGTGGCGATGCAGAGGAGTTGATGTTGTTGCGGGGAATAGAAGCACAAGCAAGAGTTTTGGTCAGGGAATGACAGGATATGCAGGCCATCTTTTGCATGTTGGTGTGCCTCTATGTTTAGCTAAACCAGAGGAGAAGACTTTGGTGACTTAAAATTTTGGTTAGTTTCTTTTTTTCTAAATTTTAATGAAGTTGATTATTGTATTTAAGATGTTTCTTTCACACTGTATTGATTTTCTTTACTTTTTTTTTTTTTTGAACATCGGTTTTCTTCACTTCTAAATAACTTTTTATCCATTAATTCTTAGAAGGCTATGTGGTGTTGTCGCTGACTTGCAAGATACGGATAACAAATGAGGGGACATCTAGGTATCTAATCCAAGAACAAATATCTAATATCATGAAATGGTAGAGGTACAGTACCTTTATCTCTCAAGGTTTCCCTGTGGCAAGGGTAGGTACGGCTTCCTTCGCTTTTAATGGCTAACAAAAGTATCTGACTAAAACCAAAGTGTGCTGATATTTTTCACATATGAGTTGCTAAAATCGGAAAAGATCAAAGTAGAATTACATTGCATGGTAGGAAGTCATGATAAATCAGGAACACCCCTGTAACCTTTGTAAAATGCCTCAATATGTAAACAAACACTGTATTATAATAAAAATGAGTTTTAGTTTAACATTTCAGACTTATAAATTTCAAATTTGAATTTTAGATAACATTAATTAAAAAAAAAAAAGGCTGCATTATATTTGATTAGCAAGAGAAGTGAACCCAATATACTAAATTCACAACCCTTTTCTTTTCTGAGATCCAGGAATGATTTCCAAGTTGTGCAATTTCTCTAGTCATGTCATCTTATCAAAACAAAATTCTCTTTCCTACATTTTATTTCTTTGGAGTTTCTTAACAGACTAAAGGTATCACAGGCTTTACCAAGCGGAGAGCGTTTTCTTAAAAAAAAAAAAAAAAGTAGCAAGTGCTTAAGAATTAGAGCTCTTGATTTAAAGATTTTTCTTTTTTAAAACTTGTTTACAATACTGTGTCTCCAATGGAGTTTCCATAGAAAGAAAAAGCTTCCAACTTTGTGTTAGGCAGAAGATTAATGAATTGTGAAGGAGGAGGGAGTGGTGGTGACATTACGAGAGCGAGTGGAACCTATAAGAGAGAGTCTTCATATTTGGTTGAAGCTCTGAAGAAGTTTTTAGAGGGAAACAAAGGGAAGCATAAAAATGCAGGTCCAAGATTGATACTTTAAGATCATCTACATCTTCATCTTCTTCTGCTTCTTCACATCAGCTGAGGAAACCAGTGTCCTGCTTTAAGCTCAGAAGTGGTTCTTTGACGAATGTCTGAATCCCAGCTGTGGCTACCTGTTTACAAGAAAGGTTTCAGCGCATGTTTCTGCTTTAGGCGTTCTTTTATATTGTAAAGATGATGTTATTTTAAAATAATAATAATAATAATAATAAAGCTTAAAAGAAAGTTCGATTATTAAAAGAACAGTAGTTATTCTTGGTTAAGCCAATGTTGTGTGCAAACCATTTCTAAAGATGGGTATTGGTATTTAAGTGTAAAATTCATTTAGTATTATCTAGGCTGTATGTTGATTTAGTTTTGCCCACACCTAAAACTGAGTGTAGTGATCAAATTCAGTGCTGTTAAAAGTACAGTTGGCGCATACAAATGAGGGAACTATGCATTTTTCTTTTTAAAGCTTAGTTGATTACTTTGTCCTTTTCTCTCAAAATTTGGCATGCCATTCCTTTTCAACTGTCATGCTCTTTGAAAGCTGTTTGTCAATATTTCCTCACATTTGAGAGGTTTCTCATCCATACTGTTATGTAGTCTTTTAATTGTGTAGCTAATAGGCTTGTGTATTTTTGTCTTCTATTCTGTGCTCATACATGGCATTACTTACAACAAATAAGATAAATTAAGTGTCATTAATATCCATACTTAAAAATTAAGAAGTGGGAGGCCTAATAGTAACTTTGTCAGTGAGAAATAAGTGAAGGGAACATTGTTAAAAGAATAAAAGTTTCACAGTGCTAAATATGGAGTCAACATAAAAAGGTTTATCCCCACTTGTTATAATTTAGTCATAATCATGGACTCAAGAATGTTTAGAAAGCCTGTCCACAACCATGTTTCCTTCCATGATTATTGTACCTGAGGTATGTGATATGCACTGAAACTAAAAAACACCATCTTCAAACTATGGGGATAGTGTTGGGCATGCTTTAGTTTCAAGTTATGAAAAATCCTGACAACCCTTCCAGTACCATTTCCATCAAAGAGTAACAATTTCCATCTCTGACATACTTAAAGCTTGTTGAAGAGAAAATACTCATGTGACATACAATGTTGGTTTTGGAAACAGAAATGTGCAAGGAAAGGTAAACTTGGTGCATGTAAATAGCTATTTACTTGTATAAGCTTATATAAACTTCTAAAGCTCATGTCTTGAACTATCATTTTGTATGCAAACTTAGTGCATGTGAACTTTGGAAGTGGTTGAAAACTGGCAAAATCTCTTTGATCAAGCCAAGACTAGAACAAGTATTATTGACTTCATGGAGCCAAGTCATGCCAAAGTTCCTTTTTTTACTATTTATTTTATAAAATCTTATCAATTTGTTGATTGTATAATATAATATTGTTCAATGAACTGATGGTTACCCCCCCCAACTTTTTTTTATGACATTTTTTAATAGTTACTTCTTACTTGTTTATTGGGTGGGGTTGGGCCACCACTCCCCCATCAGTTGACCTGTCAACATCTCCAGCCTGGTCTTCTTCAGAAGAAGCTTCCTGTTGGATTGGATATTCCACATCTTCCTCGTTGAAAAATATGCCCCTCTATGGTACCAAAAGCTCTAAACATACATCTCACAGCCTCATAGTCAGATCTCCTATTGTAAGCCCTTCAAACACTACAAAATTTCCTTGCTTCAACTTGCGCCTGATAGGGACATGGCAGAAGAGCTACTGTTCAGTGTTGCAGAAGGAATTCTGGGAAAATTAGGGTCCCTTGCTCTTCAAGAGATTGGCCTGTGGTGGGGTGTCAAAGATGAGATTGAATTGCTGCACACGGCAGTTCTGGGTATCAAGGTTGTGCTTCTTGATGCAGAAGAGCAACAAGCACGAGGTGATGACCAAGTGAAAGATTGGCTGCACAAGCTGAAAGAAGTTGTTTATGATGCTGATGACTTGCTGGACGATTTTTCCACAGAAGTTCTGCGGCGAAAGGTCATGACAGGGAACAAAGTGGTCAAGGAGGTACGACTTTTCTTTTCGAGTTCAAACCAGGTTGCATATGGACTTAAAATGGGTCACAAAATTAAGGCACTTAGAGAGAGACTAGATGCTGTTATGCATGTTGGAAATCAGTTTAACTTTCAGCACCGTCCTGTTGAACCTTTTGTGATAACTAAGGAAAGAGAGCAAACACACTCCACTATCCCAGAAGTAGTTGTTGGCAGAGAAGTTGATGAGAAGGCAATTAAACAACTTCTTTTGTCAACAGATTATGAGACTAATGTGTCTGTCATTTCGATCGTTGGAATTGGAGGATTGGGAAAGACAACTTTAGCTCAACTCATATATAACGATGAAAATTTGAAATTGCATTTTGAATTAAGGATGTGGGTTTGTGTCTCTGATAATTTCAATACAAAAGTGATAGTTGAAAAGATTTTAGAATCTGTAACTAGAAAAAAGTTTAACATAAGTGAGATGAATACATTAAAAGATTTTCTTTATGAAGAAATTACAGAAAAAAGGTACCTACTCGTATTAGATGATGTTTGGAATGAAAACTCTGAGAAATGGTATCACTTAAGAGATTTATTAGCCTGTGGGGCAAGAGGAAGCCGAGTTTTAGTAACTACACGTTCTCGTAAGGTAGCTGAAATTACAAGCCCTGTGCCACAAGCACAATATGTATTAAAGGGCTTATCTGAAGATGAGTCCTGGTCTTTGTTTGTTCAAATGGCTTTTAAACAAGGATGTGAACCACCAACGTCAAGTCATGAAGCAATTGGAAAGGAAATTGTAGCAAAATGTAAAGGAGTTCCCCTCGCAATAAGGACAATGGGACGACTTTTGTATTTCAAGGAAACTATATTTGAATGGGAATCTTTCAAAAGTAAAGAATTAGTAAGTATGGATAGAGGAGAAAATGGTATTTTGGCAACTCTTAAGTTGAGTTATGACCACCTTCCTTCACATTTGAAGCATTGTTTTGCCTACTGTAGATTGTTTCCAAAAGATCATGAAATCAATGTGGACAAATTGGTGGCTCTTTGGATGGCACAAGGGTATATTAAGTTATCGGAACCAAGTCAATGTTTTGAAGATATTGGTCGGGAATATTTCATGGATCTTATGTGGAGGTCTTTCTTCCAAGGAGTGAAAAAAGATGAGTTGGGGAATATAAAATGTTGCAAAATGCATAACCTAATGCATGATCTCGCTTCCTTAGTAGCTGGAGCTGAAAGTGTTCATATGTTGATTTCGAATCCAAGAGAAGTTGGTGTAAAAACTCGACATATCTCATCTGACCATCTCTTAAACATAAACAGATACAATGACCCTTGGCAAGTTCCAGTATCCATGCTTGAAGCAAAAAGTCTGCGGACATTCTTAGCACCGGAAACATTTTATGATGATTTAAGTTGCAAAATAGGTGAAGGACAATGCCGGGCAATTTTTTGTAATTTGAGGCGTTTACGGCAGTTGGATCTACAAAAACTGGGTATTGAGACAGTGCCACATTCCATCGGTAAATTGAAGCACTTAAGGTATCTTAATATGTCTTGGAACACAGAGATCAAGATGTTGCCCCATTCGATTACCAGATTACAAAACTTGCAAGTGCTCAAACTAGAAAATTGTCGGGGGCTCAGACGGTTACCGGAGGATATCAAAAAGCTGGTGAATCTCAGGCAACTTGAACTCTTTGGATGCCTTGCACTGACTCATATGCCTCGGGGGATTGGATGGTTGACTTCGCTGGAGAGATTAACGAGATTTGTATTGCCTGAGAGCTTGAAATGGAAGCAGGAGAGTCAGAGTGGAGGACTTGGTGAACTACGTGGCTTGAACAATTTGGGAGGAAAGCTACAGATTGTGAATTTGCCGCATGGGAATGGAAAGTACAATCAAAAGAGTAATGTAGCTGAAATGAGCGCAGCAGCCAATTTGAGAGAGAAGCCTCGTCTTCAATGGCTGGGATTAGAATGGGTGCCATTAGAAGATTTGGATAGTAATGATGATATTGATAATGAAGAAATGACATTAGAAGCACTGCAGCCACACCCAAACTTGAAAAGTTTATCCTTGTTGAATTATGGAGGACTGAAGATTGCGAGCTGGCTTTCTTCCCTCACAAACCTGGTCAGCCTTCAGCTTTACAATTGCAAAAAATGCCAGAGTCTTCTGGCATTGGATCAATTCACTTCACTAAAAGAAATATTCATCAACGGATTAACTGATTTGGTATACATAGACATGGAGAGTTGTGTGGTCAGCAGAGGATCTGCAATCAGCAGCAGCTGCAGCAGCAGCATGGTCTCCTTCTTCCCTTCCCTCGAAAAGTTGGTACTCTATGAGTGTCCCAATCTGAAGGGATGGTGGCCTTCATCATCATCACTTCCACAATTTCAGCGTCTTTCTGTGCTGTGGATATCATCCTGCCCAAAACTGACTTCAATGCCACCGTTTCCAACCTTGAAAGAGCTGTTTATAGAATCAGCCAGCTTCAAGTCATTAGAACAAATGCTGAAGGCAACGATTTCTGCAGCAAATACACCGTCTTCTATACCATCTGATCTCTCGCCCTTGAGAGATCTGTCTATTGAAAAAATTGAGCATCTGCCAGAAGATTTTCTGCCTTTGGAGTTGCTGCAAATCCTCACTTCTCTGAAGTATTTAAGGATTGGGTATTGCCCAAGATTAACTCGTCTACCTCATGCCAAAATGCTACATCTCACTTCGCTGGAGATTCTCGAAATTTTGGATTGCGAGGATCTAGATCTGTCCATTGATGATGATGATGATGATGATGATGATGATGGTAGCAACAGCAACAACAATTCTATGCTACAGCAAGGCCTTAGAAACCTTGCCTTTCTTCGGATTTGCAGTATTACAAAGTTGGTGCATCTACCAAGGAGGCTTCTTCTGCATTCAATTGTCCTGCAGAGGCTCAAAATCTCGGATTGCCATAATTTGGTGTCATTACCAGAGTGGATGCCCAACCTCACCTCATTACAGTATTTAGAGATTAAGGATTGTTCCCAACTGTTAGAGAGATGCAAAAACAACAAGGGTGAGGATTGGCCCAAGATTGCTCACATCCCCAACATAAAAATCGAAGGAACAAAGATCCAATGGCATGGCTACTATCAATTTTGATCAGAAGAATCTCCCTTTCCGATTTCAGCAGGTTCCTCCTATTTGTCTTCTTTTTATCTCCATTTTGTTTATTGCTGCAATTTGGCATCTACAACTTTTGAGCATGATTGTACATTAAAATGGCAGAGTAGTGAAAATTGTTTAAGCAGTTTAATCATAGCGCAAAACAAGGAATTTGTTATTCAAGGCAAGAACAAAACTGAGCAACTACAATAAAAGTCAGCAAGAGAAATTCGGGATGCTAAAGAAATAGTAGCTCAAACTTGACAGAATCAATGTAGCAAACCATAATAACAAAAATCCGTAGATCAAAGCCATTGAAATATTACAATTTTTTTTATCTTCATTAACCCACTAAACCATCCTAAATCAACCATGTAATGTATGAAACATTAAACAAAACTGAGACGAGGAGGAACCATGTTCATATCTGAAATCATGAACTGGACATAGCACATGTCAACCTACCAAATTCCTTTCTCTTTGTTGGAGCTATTGTGGTTTTGGATTTTGGTTTCTTACGACAATTGGAGAGGAGTTGATGTTGTTGCAGCAAAAAGAAGCAAAAGCTAGAGTTTTGGTCAGGCAAATGACAGGATAAGCAAGCCATCTTTTGTGTGCATGTGTGCCTGTGGATTTCGCTAAGTCAGAGGAAAATATTTTGTGACTTTCAATTTTAGTTGCTTTCTTTTTCAGTACGGTTGATTATTCTGTTGATGATGTTCTTTCTCATTATATTTAGTTGATTTTCTTTACTTCAAATAACCTCTTTTTTCTCTCGTTTCTTGAAAGGCTATGAGGGGTTCTTCTTGGTTCACCAAGGTATAGATAAATAAATTTGGGGGCATCTAAATATCTATATAAAAACAAATATCTAATACCCTGAAATAGAGTAGATACAATATCTTCATCTTTCCAAGTTTCCCTGTTCCAAGTGTTGGTATGTCTTTCTTTCCTTTTGATGATGGTTAAGAAATTATCTGACTAAAACCAAAGTGCAGAAATTTTGTCAAAAATGAGTGGCTAAAACTTTGGAGAAGATTGTGAGACCTCAAAATAGAATTGAATCACATGGGTGAGAGTTTGTGAACTTTACTAGTCATACTTCTATCCCTAGGGCAACCTTTGAAAGGATTTTCAACATCCCGATCATAGTTCCAGCTTTCAGACAAATTTTGTAGTTAATAGTTGCATAATATTACAATTTTTTTGATGTGTTTTCTTTTTGTTTCACCATCATATGTCCCGATTAATAGGGGGAATCTGTATCAAGTTAAGAGTGATGTCATTTTTTCCACTTGATTTTCCGTAAAAATGGCTTGGCTTTTTAACTGTTAATGTTTGAGCCTAGTATGGGATATGTTCTTTCTCCTCAACCAATGCTGGAGTCTAATCTGTTATATGTTTTTTCGATGCCCTGCAAGTAAATGTTTGCCTTCGTCTATACTAACAGTACCATGTTGATCCAGTTTAGCCTATTCTAGCTCTAGAACATAAAGAAAGGAGAGGATGTTCCTTTGTTTCCCTTTCAATGTTTCAACGCTCCATTTGCCCAACTCTCAAAGCTATAAAGTTGGCTTCTTTTTTTTCAGTTCATCAATCCAGTTCAGGTAAATTCCGTCTCCTGTTCCTCCTATTTATCACATTTTCCTCTAAATTTATCATAACCCTTAAAATTTTGTACTCAAAGGCTCAACCCCATTGCAGCTTCAGGAACAATAACAACAGCAGCAGCAGGAGTGGCAACGGTTGTTGAAGCAGCCCAATCTTCATTTAGAAACGGGAATCCAAATGACATCAGCATTTTATTGATGGGTTCAACTGGATAGGATATGGTTTATAGAAGGCTTAATGTTGTTGCCATTTCTAGAGGGAGGAGTGGGATTAGAGGTAGAAATAGTAGAGAAGATGTTTAGAATTAATTGTTAGGTGCCAGTTTGTGCCTATCCAATGTGACCCACTTGGATGCATTGCAGATTTTATCGAGTAGTTTGGGTGTAGAAAGTTATGCTATTGTGTCATGTCTTGCTAGCCGTAGTAGGGGTGCAAAGTATTCATGAAAGATTGATTACGAGGCAACAAAGAACAGTCTTGTTGTAGGAAGGAATTATGGGGCGAAGCATTTTGTGTTGCTTTCTGCTATATGTGTGCAGAAGCCACTTCCTGAATTCTGATGTTTCGTCTGTCAACATTCCATTCCCTCCAGAATTCGAACCTCAGTTGGAGGTTTCAATTAAGCTAAACCTATTGTTCTTACAAATGTCATTTAACATGTTGCTTTTATTTTCTATGTAATTCTACAAGCTATAGGCTGTAGCTTAGAGTTATGCTGCATTTGCAAGTTATCTTGCATTCTTAGAAGCTTAAAGAGAATTTTTAGTGTTAAGCAAAAGTTTGATGTGCTGTCACAAGCAATTTTCAGGCTTTAACCATGCATGGTTCTCTGCAATGATGTAATTTTCCAGCATGTATGGGCTGGTTTTTCGGGGAAGTACACAGCTTCTAATGCTCAATTTATGCCTTAATCTCTCTGTTAACCAAAAACAGACCAAAATCTCTATCCTTGAGTTCTTATTGCATTATTTAAGAGCTGCACAGTGTCCAGCAAGCAAAGCTGCAACTTGAGGCTGAATTGATGAAAGAAGCTGAAGAAGCAGTGAATTCACTTTACAGCATTGTCCGCTGAAGCTTAAGGGGATCAGGCTGATCTGGTCAAAGATGGAAAGCCTCTTGTGATGTTTCGGAATGGAAAGCTGTGCGCTTGTAAACCAATTAGTTAGGCTTCAACTAAAGCAGATTTATGTGCTTGGTAAGGACAAGATTAATCAGCTCTTGCCAACTGGTGGACCTGGCAGGGCATCGAAACCACTTGATCAAGGGGGAGATACTGGTTAGGCTGTTGCGGAAGGAACCAAAGTTCCTTCGGAGAAATGGATTTTGCCATTGGTATCCTTGATTTCCTTGCCAACATCTTTTCCCTCAATGGAGGACGCAGCCGAGTTCAGCAAAATTGGCATGCATTATGCGGTTGAGAGCATGCCGGTTTTGTATCCTGAGAATGGGGAGTATAGCTCTAAGAAGACCCCAACTTATGGGAAGGACACACTGGAAGAGTTCTTTGAAACCAAGAATGGATGAGTGAAAAAGGATTGGCGAGCAGTCCAACTTCTAAGAGACACGGAGTTGGAAGTGTAGTTGAATTTTGTACTTCAAGGCAATCAGTTTTGTGTGCTAAAGTAACAAGACTTACAAGAGGAGACCCCGAAAGAAAAATGTGAAACTAAGAGGCCCAAATTGTATATGTTTTTTGTTGGCTGTGGACCCACACAATTGTAGTTTTTGACTTACATACTTGGAACTCTCCCACTTTAATAATTAAATTTTAGGATACAGGTGATCTGAAGAAACTAAATTGAATGTGCCAAATTCAAGCACTAAATCTTACTAATACGGGACTTAATTGAATAAATTAAACATATAAAAGCAACCAAACTGTTGAACGACAAATGTAAATAACAGGAAGAACTAAACTCTTATACTATGCTAAAAGCTCTATAAGGGAGTGAGAAAATGAAATGTTTGTCAATAGCTTGTCTTGCCTCCGCAAGAATAGGACCATCTACTTTACCAAGTTTGCTGTATATGTCGAGCACTTTATGGTCTCTAATGAGCACCTCAGACATGATTGAATTACAATATTTAAGTAAGCATTAAATTTGTACTTAATATCACATTTCAATACAAAATTTTAAAATATTAAATTTATAAATGTTTTTCACTTGTATGTTACTTTCTTTTCTTTTTTTTTTCTTTTTAACATAAAATTTTTTTAACCATACAAGTTACACAATTTACATGCTCACATGTAAACTTCGGGTCTCAAGTTTGAATTTTGTTGGGGTTAATTGGTGTCGACTTAGTTTTCCAAGAAAGAAAAGGCTTCCAACTTTCCGTAGGGCAGAAGATAAATGGCTTATGAAGGGGCAGGAAGTGAAGGTGACATTGCAAAGCGTGAATGGGGCCAAGAAGAGGGAGCCTTTCTGCTTGGTTGAAGCTCTAGAGAAGTGTTCGGAGGAAAAAACAATTGGGACCATAAAAAGTGCAAGTCCAAGATTGATGCTTTAAGATCTTCAACTTCTTCTGCTCCTTCACGTCGGCCGAACAAATCCAGTGTCCCCCTTTAAGCTCAGAAGTGGTTCCCTTGACGGATGTCTAAAACCCAGCTTTGGCTATCCGTTTACAAGAAAGGTTTCAGTACATTGTTGGCCATTCCTGTTTATATGGTTCCACAAGGTAGTGTTAGTAATAACAATGTTATTGTGATAATTTGCCAAGAAATCAAAACAACGATGAGATAAATGGATTTTGGCACATGGGCAAAATGTTTCTTAAATCAACAGTTATCTACCGAATTGCCATTCCTTTCGCTCCCTAAATCGCAGCTGACAAAGGGTTGGCAGGCGTGTCTTTAGTGGGTGGACTGACTTCTGAAGAATGACCTGCAGGCTCACAGCTGAAAGCAAATACCGCAGTGAGTGGCTTGGCCAGGCCTACTTCAACAGGCTCTGGAATCAAAAGTATTCCCATCAATTTTCAAGGTAGTTTCGAAACCGAATCGTGGCTAGGCAAGCTGGCTCCAGTTTCAGTTCCTGATCAACAACAATTTCTGGGCGGTTCCAGTTTTAATTTCGGTTTTAGATGTGAGCAGCCATTGTCTTACCACAGGCTTATTGCTTGAAAATTTCTATTCTCGACTTATTGCATGTATTTGTTGAATTTGATTAGACGTCTCCCACACCAAGTAGCAATTGATACATCCAATAATATTAAGAGCCACCTGGGCAGGGCATGCTTTTCCCAGGAATGCGTTTGCCTATCTCCTCCCCACTGGACGTGTGTTTCATCAAACGAGGAACCTAAATCCATACCGAAAAGTTCTTGTCTCCTTTAGTAAAACCAGAAGTACAAAATTGAGGGAAGGGAGTATTCTAAGAACATGTTGCTGGCATACTTATGCCTTGTCAGCTCAGGAGAAGTGAGAGTTAACGAACACAGACAGTTTCTTCCAGTCCCAGGACCCCAGGTTTGGAGACACGATGGCAGCACCGGCAGCCACTGCTATGAGAGCAAAGGCCATTCCTTTCATGCACCCATTGCCATGGGATACTTTTCCCAGTATAGCCTTGCAGTACTTGTCTGCATCTCTGTAGAGCGCTTGGTGAGAAGGATCTGTGCCATTTCCCATTGCTTTCTCATTCTACAAATCCAAAATGTTCAGCCAAGAATTATAGAATAAACTTAACTCCGCATAAAAAATAATCAATCTAATTATGCCCAGCATGAGTGATAGTGGTTCCTTTTGTGTTATTGTTGAATTACAAGAATATCATCAAAGAAACAAAAAGATACCTTCAGCCGAAAATTCTTGATAGTTTCCCTCAGAGGGTCAAAAGAAGCCAGTTTCACAGACAGCTCCTTCCAGTCCTCAGAAAGTCTTTTAAGAATAGCAATGCTAGCATCTAGGTTGTCCTGATAAATTTTTTCCTGCATATCCAATGGGCAACAAAGATCAAGAAAACATTACACGGAGAAAAAATTGCGGAAGACCATCTGCTATACTGAAAAAGCTCACAATAGAAACTAGAACTCACCCACTGCTTGTAGCAATCAGCATTTTGGGTCAGACACCAAATGGAAATGCATGCCGCTTCCTTGGATAACTCAGGAATGCCTGTGAGATCATACAAACAAATCCTGAGCTTTAATAACAATCATTTTTTTTCTTTGGACAAAAAACTTTAGCAGTAGCCAAGAAGTCAATCATTTCAATTTCTCAGACCTTCTCCTGCTGCTTCAACAGCAAACATCAGGATCTGTTGTGCTACTTGTTTCATTGCTTTGCTTCCATTAGCACCAGCAAGAGCAACCTCCTTTAGAGTGGGATAGATTGCCTCAAATCTCTCAGTAGCCTGCAGAAGATACCAAATTCAATAGAATATAAGAGCACAGTATCCACACTGCTAGTTACAAGTACAGCAAAAGCCTAAATGACACCCACTTTTACTCTGGCTGATGATGCTGGGTAGGTGATATGAATTAGGATCTCTAGTGCAGAAGGTGGCATCAAGCGCTCCCCCCTTCTAACAGCACCATTTACCAAAATTGTTCGAGCTTTTGGGGAAGACAAGATTCTACAGCCAAGGGAACATCATTGTAAAATTGTTGAAAACTTGAAAACAAGATATTCAGAGGGAAAAACAGCTATAAAAGTTGCATACTTCTCCACTAGCTGCAAAACTAGATCCCTGGACTGTGGATTAGAACTTTTTCCACTCACTATAGGCAGGATGTTACGTGCCCAAGAGTACAATCCTATGCTCAAATCCCCCTGAGATGCCTATAAAAATTGCATAAATTATGTGAATCAGAAAATAGATACAAGTAATGGTCATAAAACAAAAAGAAAAACTTAAAAAAAAGGGAGATAAAAGTATTTATCCTCAAAAGTTATTGTATAATGTCATTCACTTACCTGTACTACCATCCATACAACAACCAGAAGTTTATCCTGTCCTTGATACTTTGAACTTTCCCTCAATGTCGATAGTAGGTTAACTAAAACATCAGGCTTTCGTCGCAACACCATTGCTAATACCACAAAGATTGCAACCTGTCCTTTCACAAGAACAGTGATTAGACCAGATAACATCATAAGTCTCTAACACACACATGCACACAGATAGTGAGAGAGAGACAGATAATGCAAGGAAAAGCCTTAAAAATGAATCCTGAAACTAACCATCATTTTTCTTTTTAAAACATATATTATTGAGTGCTTAAGAAAAGATGCCAACTTCCACTTGTTGATAGATGATACACGCATAGCACATAAAAGCAACTAATCTCCCTGCATGGTTGTGAATAGATAAAAGAGCACAACTACAGTTATCAACATGTAAGCAGTACAGAACATTGAACCAAGAAACATGAAACAACTGTCAGCTATAATGAAATCCAAGTAAAATTTCCATTTCATGTTATGCATATGCTTAGACATAATTGCAGACACCCAAGAGCTTCCAATTAGTAAATACCTCAACAATAAACAGAATTTTGATTGGAAGTATTTGAGATGTGTGAACAATAATTCAGCATACAGTTTATGATTTAGACTAAGGCATACTAATTACCACTATATTATCTATAGTTATACACACACCACTATTCTGTGTCCGAGTTTATGGTTTGCCGTGAATTAAGTTGCCAATGCCAGCTTGTTACCTTACATATCAAAAGGAAACCCAACTCCAATGAAAAGATTAAAAACTCTTCCAAACACAAATGTCACTCATCAAAAACAAAACAACAAAAAATTTTAAGTTTCCTAAATGCAAGGAAAACTATAAATGATTATATGAATCAACAAACATCAACTCAACAATAAATCTTAACAATGTAAGATCATGAAGGTCTTGAGAGAAGGAACATAGAAAGTTACTTGAGATTTTGACGATGCCTGCTGGACACCCTTTTTAGAGACCTTAGAACCAACATGCTGGCCAGCCAAATCTGCCAAGATGCTGTCTAGGGACCAAGTCACAAATGAAGCAAGGGCTTCGATGGAGTGTTGGTTAATCCAGTCAGTTGATGTTTTATAAACAGCATCAGAAATATGAGACAGCGGGATCTGTTCAAGAAAATGTTGGCAGAGGAGTTTGTGAAGAATGACAAAAGTAGAAAGTGAAAAGGTCCAATACATCCAATTGCATGATTAAATATCAGATCATTTATTTATTCAGTCACCAAAATATTAAGCAAATAAATAGAATGATGACCAACAATATAGAACTTACAAAAAAAAAAACAAGATGAAATGAAAGTTCACACCATAGATAAAGTGGTATTATATACAAGCAAGATATTAATCAAAAGTCAAAGACAAAATGCCACAGGAGCTAGACAAGCTGAGAATGGTTACTAGATGCTAGCAGCTAGATTCAATCTACAACCCAAGGAGCACAAATTCGTTACTGCAACAATGACAACTTAGACATTAATAAATTGAATTAGTATGTAACTCCCAACATGATTCAACAGGAGGGCCTCAAGGCAGAATATGACTTCTAAATCATGAGGCGAAAGGTTCAGGGTTATGGACCCAGCAAAACCAAGTGATATCAGCGATATAACTCTGCATGTTTGCTGGATTCTTTTCATTTTCATTTACAATGTTCATCTGCAATCAGGAATTGGTAAAATCTTTCCTTTCTCAATGACAAGCATCATTCAAATAAGCTTATTCTAATAGATTACAAGTACATACAGAGAGAGAGAGAGAGAGAGAGAGTCTCAATCCAAATAACTAGATGCCAACCAAGACGTCATGCAAAGAGAGAGAAAAAAAAAAAAGAACGGCAGAAATGAATAAAAAACCAGGAGATTTCCCCAACAACTCACATCGGTGATTTTTGCCACCGTACTCTCCCTGAAAACCTTCATCCAGGGAAACTGCGCTGAAGTCACGGCAGAGAACGCCCTCCCGAAATAATCAGCAAATCTCATAAGCTGTATCTCCTGCTGCCCCTCGTACGACCCCTAAACAAGTTCATTCCTCAAACTCAATTACTTCACTCCAAATTATACAAATTCAGGCAACATGCAAACGAAAAAAAAAAAATGCGAAATCCCACCGATATTTCGGCAATGAATGCGGCAAGGTGCGTGGCGTCAATCTTCGCGGCTGCCTCAGCCACGTTGACCTTCGGTTTCTTCGGCTTCTTCTGCTTCACCTTCTTCTTCTCCTCAACCTTCTTATCCCCCTTATTACCCTCCGCCTCGTCGCTGTCGTCATCATCCTCATCCTCCTCATCATATCGCTGCTTCTTCGACCTCACTTTGCCGGCATCAACCGCCAGAGCATTTTCCGTCGCCTTCCTGGCCTCGAGGATCCGGCGGTGGCGATCCTCCGCCTGCTGGTCCACGGACCGGAAGACGTACGCCTTGTCGGTACCGTTGACCTCAGCGGAGTTGGGAACGCCGGCAGTGGCAGCGGAGGAGTAGTAAGAGGAGGAGGATGAGTCGTCGTTGCGCTTCTGCCTGCGCTGCTTCTTGGCGTAGGTGACCTTATGCCAGCCGTCATCGGCGGCAGCGGCACCGACGTGGTGCTCCTCCTTCCCGTTTGCCTCGAAAGTATCCATTTCGGAGTATTCTGATTTTGTCCTTTTCTATCTGCTTTTTATTTTTATTTTATTTTTTGTTTTTTATTGTCCTTTTTCTTCTCTGTTTCTCTCGCTTTTCTTCGGAGAAAATTCCAAAAAAGAAAAAGAAAAAAAAAAGTTATCTTCTGACAGAGAATGGATTAGGCATCCGCAGCGAGCGAAATGATGCAGTCATTTATAGCACTTTGACTTTCCCTCTCCATTGTAGACCCTCACTTAAGATATAATTAAATAATTGTCCTTTTATTATTATTATTATGTAAATATTTCCATCAATCATATCTAATTTTTTTTCCCAATTATAAAGTAGATAACAAAAATAATGAATGGATAATAAGTTATAAGATTATTATAAATTACTATAAATTTAATATTTTTTTTTATAAAATTGACCAGGTTTTTCATGACAGCTGCCCACTTCCCCTTTCTTTTCGTCCCAATTGTACAATTGGGATTAGCTGTTGAGATAATCTAGTTTAATCTTATTGTACATATAAATATGATAAAGACTAGTCTATCATATCCTGTTCTAGGTGTACCTTTCCTATGCAATTTACTCAAGAGATAATGTTAAGCTTTGCTTTGCTTCGGCTGCCAATCTTGACATTTGACAATTCAACGTGGATCTAAGGAGATTAAAAAAAAGAAAGAAAGAAAGAATAAAAAAAAAAAAACTGATGATTCCCTAATAAGAAGACAACTTTCATTTTTTACACCGTTTATTTCTAGTAGCTTACCTCAAAAGATGTAAAATTTTAATATGTTATCTCTTAAATCTTGACTTGCTCTTCTAGGAAATATCAAGAGCACCTCTCCCCATGCGGAATCACCCACCCCAAATAAAATCCATTCCATAAATCTTCACACGCTAGCTTGAAATCCACAAGTTATTTCTAAACAAACAATGGTGGTTGTTAATGACGCATGCAATTAAAGATCAGTGTTAGGCTTCACACATCAAGTATAGCTAAACATGACCAAATTTCATACCCAATTAAAAAAAAAAAAGATCTTAATCCGTATAAATATAGATATTGCACGTCTCAATAAATTATATAAAGATAATGTTTCGTAATAAGTGATAGGATGGGTAAGTGATATAAGGGGTAATGTTTCGTAATAAGTGGTAGGATGGCTAACTGACATAATAAAAGGCAAAAGAGAAATTCACTATTAATACTTCCACACTCAAGCCAACGAAAAGTTTGGAAAGTTTAGCAACGGGAGACTATGTCAGCCTTGTAGCGGTGAGCCTTGCGTTATTTGTAGACCCGTAAAGCTGCCTTTCTGGGAGCGGGGTCCTAGTGATGACGCGACAAAGGTGAGACTGTTGATTGGGCCGGAGGACCCAGAAAGCCCACTCCTCCTCGTCAATGCTCTTACTAGAACCCCTTGGATAATCCTTACCATCAAGAACTTGGCACCCCCAAACAATGGCTTCACCGAGAAAATCGACACGAAGCTGGTCCTCCAGCCTCCTCAGTCGCATCTCAACAGCAATGTTGGCTCTGACTTCAGCTTAACGTTTAAATGTGCACTTGTCGGTAAAATTTCTGACCAGCAATATCGGCGAAGCAAATGGGGAATTTTTGTTTCTGATTACTTGGGAGTGAAGCATCTCTTGTACCTTTTTCATTTTTGTTTTCAGATGATGAAAGTATTTGTAACGTCTGGCGTTAACATGACGTAATCTATTTGTTGTAATTTTAAGTATAAATTAATAAACCATATGATTAGAAAAATCTCATGTTAAAAGTAAACGTGAAAAATAAACGGTGCATAAATGAAAAAATTTATGAATTTAATATTTTAAAATTTAAATTAAATAATTCAAGGTAATTCTTGGAACATTAATGACCATATACTAGATTAAGTGAAGTGAGGTTGGTTCACCCATATCACTTACGTGAACTCTTTTTTTTTTAAAAAAAAAAAATTTTAAATTCTCGCATTCCTCTAACAACACTATGCTCCCATATAATTAATTAAAAACACCCCAATTATAGACAATGAAAAGCCCAAATTCTTTCAAAGGCATGCTTTCATCAAATAACAAGTAATTTAATGTCTGATTGTTTGCAAATTAAACAATAACGAAGCACTTCCTGCAAGTCATAGTCATGACACCCTCTACAGTCAACTAACGTTGATCCCTGGGAACTTACATGGTCTACTATATGTTTTGTGAAATTGCATGGATATGGACAAAAAAAACAAAAACCAAAAAACAAACAAACGCATTATACATCAGGGTATCTATGTTTTGTCATAATTTCAGTTATAATTGACTAGCATCCTTTAGTCAAAATATCCTTAAGTAAAAGGTAATTTATAAAAATATGGCATATAATTTTTTTACGATGATCTAAATAAATCGAGAGTGTAATTACAAAGCCAGCAGACAATTTTATAAAAAGGACTCATCCGAGTTGCCCGATTATCAGGGCAACATTTGGTTTTCTGCTGTCCATCCATCGCCTTTGATTCCCTTCTATCTATTCATGTTTTCATTTTCTTCATTTTTCTTTCATTACTTGATTATAAATTAAATAAAGAATCCATTTATAGCAAGCTCAAACCAAAGCAACAAAACCAGTTGAACAGTTAAAGGATCCGGCACCCACCACCAGATCGAGCCGGAACTAGCGAGGCTATCTGTATATGAATACTTCCATTTTCTATATATGTGAAGCATACTTTTGAATTATGCTACCAGGCAATGCAATCTAAGCCTACTATCCTTGTTTGCATGTTTAGCTTGCTTGGAAACCCTTAGAAGGCTCTTAGATAGGGTGCATTCCCTTATGACATTGGTGCATTTCAAGCATTTCAATTTTTTTAATTAATTAGTTCTAATTAACATTCAAATTTGAGATCTTTAAATTTAAGAATAACTTCAGTCAAATTCAATTGATTAAATAAACCACTTACTCTAATCTTCACCCCATTGTGCCTAGGATCACAATACTCTATAATTTAGCAGTTATATCTTGCCCTATACCCCTTAAAGAATGAAACAGGAAATAAGAACTTTATTTTCACTTTGCTTCTTGCCGTGAGGTCTATAGCAATTATCTACAGCTTTTAGATAGGGTTGCTTTGACAAGGGAAGAACCAGGAGGGTCCATAATCAGATGCAAATACATGTGGGAGGGACTGATGTAATGAAAGTTTGCTACCAAAGAGGTCCATATCCTACAAAAACTATACTTACCCCGTTAGGGCAAAGCTACTCCAAGTACACCAATCCCAGATCTTTGACCCTTGAGATGGAAACTAAGACAAAACGCAAAGGGGACCTCTGGGGACATTATGCACACGGTAGGGGGGGTTAGGACTTCACTGTCCAGTAG
Organism: Ceriops tagal; assembly: GCA_021533255.1. Taxonomy (NCBI): domain Eukaryota; kingdom Viridiplantae; phylum Streptophyta; class Magnoliopsida; order Malpighiales; family Rhizophoraceae; genus Ceriops; species Ceriops tagal. Next base: position 1,309,652 of record CM038610.1, on the reverse strand, counting down.
CCCCACCTAGCACAACGATCTCGAACAATGTTGAATCTAGAGGGTGGGGGACAGTGTTCTTGTTTAAATTTGTTTATTCGTTGAAGAACGCGTGGAACAAGATAAGGATGGCACTTCTTTATTTTGTGCGGGATAGCACAGTACAACTTCAAATTGTAAATGAAAAATATCGGCATAATTCTTAAATTGACTCACGTAAGATGTAACGCAAGTTAAATTAATTTAATTTTAAATATAAGATTAAATAATATAAGCATTTTTTAAATAATTCAATTTTCTCAATTGGAAAGTAGCTTTTCAGTTTTGCAGCGCTGGGGGTTGCCGATCGTCGATGACTCGTGGCAGCTTTAGGTCCCTTCGTGGGAAAACGCAGCTCGTGTATTCAGTCGCGGGTAACCCTAATCTCGCACGTGCGATATGCGATTTTCAAAAGACTGTTTATCTGTTTTCTGGTATCAACGCTGTCTGAATAAGACTTGGAAGACGTGCCGCATAAAAGCGCGTGAATATACGGCTCATGCCTTCGGATAAAAAAAAATGCTTGGATATATTTTTCCATTAAACAATTTTTTTTTAACTATGCCTTTCATTCACATATGTTAAAATATCTAAAATTTATTATTACATTTTTACCATTCAAAATAATGATAAAGTTTTGATTTTATATTGATATAAAAAATATATATTAAAATACCACGTAAAGCGGTGTTTACAGATAATTTTGGACTCCGCTTGGGATGAAACCAACGGTTGTGTCCCTTCTTGTCTTGTATTTCGTTCCACTTTGGGTAACAGGTGGTTTTGACACTATTTTCAAGCACAAAGGGCCCTTCCGAAACAAACGCAAAGAATTCGGCACTCAATGGTTTAAGGAAAGCGAGAGACGAAGAGGATGTCTGTCAGAAAGTGGCTTCCATTTTTGCCACTCATGCTTTCCCAAAAAAAAAAAAAAAAAAAAAAAAAGGAATTATTGGTTATGTTCGATAAATGACACATGTTGCACTTCACCACATTTATTGTCACACAATCATTTTGAACTGATTGGTAAGTAGCTAGACATGCTTTCCATTTTTGTAGCTTAAGATTCAAATCTAATGATCAGTCCAAAGGTTTTTTTTTTTCTCCTTCTCCAAGTGGCAATATTTTTTTTTTATCTATTAGCCCTTAAAATTTTTACAAAATGTGCAAGTAAACATATTTTGAAAAGAAAAAATAGGAAAAGAAAAGGAAAATTTATACGAGATAAATGATATCTTATATTAGTCTAAGTTATGTACTAAAAATTTTAAAAATTTTTTTATTTTGTAAAATATAAAATAAATATAATTTTACAAACAAATAAAAAAAATTCATTATTGATATAAAATAACTTTTTAAAATATACTTATTTTCCAATACTCCTATTCATGACTGAATTGAATTTGATGAGTACACATCCAAATATTTTAATTATTTGACACAGATGATGTGGGTAACCGATTTTGATGAAAGCGTAGATTGTGCACACGGTTGAATTGATTATATTTGGTTTTAATATGATTTTATGTGATTTTAGAATAAAATTCGTTCTATTAATTATTTTGAATCAAAATTAAAATTAAAATTGTAATCATGCGAGATAAGAAAATTGTATAATATATTTCGATGACCCAAATCAGAGTTAAATTCTTTTTTTTTTTGGTAGTATTTTGATATGATTTGAAATTAAATTCATAATCAAATATAATTTTTTTTAGTTGTTTAATTTATTTAAAATTAAAAATAATAATTGGAGGGTGATAAAACTTTTTTAGTGCGAAAAAAGTATACCTACTGTTTGGACGCGCTGTGGCTCACGGCCGTCCGAACTTTGTGACCCATCAGATTTTTCATTGTTCACAATTCTCCGGTTCCCATAGGCGTATGGTAGACCCCACCAGACAGAAGTGGATCCACGTGTAATGATACCGGGGAATGTGGGGCCACAGGTACAGCCTTCCGCGGTACGAGCTTAGTGTCGCCAGGTGGCGTGGCAGGGTGTGGGACACCTGTGACAATCGCGTGGGAGCCCCTCTGGACATGATGCTCCCTCAGTTAAAAGTGTTTATCAAATCGTTAGATTCATTTAATCTAATTATTTTGATAAAAAATAAATCAAAATCATTAAGAATAATTGAGATATAATTTATAATTTAGATGAATCAAACTTAATACTTAGATTATAATTTTAAAATCTTAAAAATTATTAAAACTAAATCAAACAATTATATAATATTAAAATATAAAATTTTATTTTATAAAAATATAAATCACAACAAAAAATCTAATTGGTACTATCTAGTATATAAATATTTAACATTTAACACATTGAATATTAATATAATTTATATATTTTTATTATATTTTTTCATTACTTTGCTTTATTTTTAAAATTTGTTTTCTCATTTTTTATACTTAAAAGGTAAATAATATGAAAGAAGCGAATGATAGTCTTAATATTTATGATTTAAATTTTTAAATTGATGAAATTAAGTTATAACTACTAATATTTAATTATTTTCACTCTTATTTTGTTTCAATTACATTTTAAAATTTTTTTAAATTTTTACAAGCAATTACGTTTGAATATAAATATTTATTTGATGCAAATTAACTCTGCTACACTTTTATTGTCTACTACATATCTTTAAAGTTGTCAAGTTACTGCAGCTATCTATCATTTTACGCAAGGTTTTAAGAATTAAACAGAAAACTTTAAAAGTTTAAGATTTAATTAGTAAAATTAATATTTAATATTAAATAAATAATATATATATATATATATATACACACACATAATTGTATATTATAAGAAAATATTCTGGTGTAAAAATTAAAAATTTATAAAATTAAAATTTTAATACTAACACAATATATTTTAAAGGTATATTATAATTATAATTATAATATAATATAATATAAATACTTTATAAAATATATACATTTTCAAACATCAAAATGAATGCAAAGAAAAAATCAAATAAAATTACTATCAAAATGAATGCAAATATCAACTTTTTTTATGTTATAATCTTTTGTTAAACAAAAATAAGAAAAAAGAAAATATGTATTAAAATTGCATGATGTCATAATTCAATAATAAATAATTAATTAATTACATTAAAATTTATATTTAATATTAGTAAACATAATTTTCTTTTAAAAGTGTTGCTATGCAGGAGTTGATCTTCTCTTTAAGCGCAATTATCGTCGGAAAGTCTGGATGTCTGATGAAAGGCTGAATACTTGAGTTTTAATGCCTCTACCCTACTATTGTCGAAAAATTTTGATTTTTTGAATTTTAGAGGACAATCAAAAAGTGAATTATTAACAAAAAAAAATTTATTAATTTTACAAAAAATTGACTTATACATATAATTGCTATATGTTTTACTCAAATTCATTAGTAATTAATAACAATTATACATTTTAAAATATTTATTTTTATTACATCATCTTATTTTATTTTAAAGAACAAAAAATATATATTTTTGGAAAATCAGTCCGCTCCATACAAAAAAAAATTGAGTTCAATTCATGATTTTTATATCAATTATTTATTTGACTAATTTAAAAAATAGACCAAATCATATATATATATATATTTTTTTTTTTTTTTTGAGCCGACAATCCGACCAAATTCTTAAAATATTGATTTTATGGCCATATTTTATTTTTTATTTCTCGATTTTTCTCCTAAAACGTTGGACGTTGACGGTGGAGAGTTGCAGTCAACGGGTCTCATCTTGTCCCCACCTCAAGCAGCGCAGGGTCTTAGCTGTCATTTTAGTCATTAATGAAAATTCCCACGCGCGCGCTTATCACATTCGTTTCACGAACCACCCGCTTGGGTTGGGTATATGGGTAAATAAAGACCCGTTTTGGAACATGCGGATATATAAACGGGTCTTCCCGGCGTAGCAATTTCAATTTTAGAATTTAATTTTTAGTTTTTATTAATTAACAAAAAACTACAAAAAAAAAAGAAGAATTTGTCAAACAAAAGTCTTTGTTAAATAAGAAAACCAAATTCTCACATTGCCCGAATTTCGGAAACTAGTCACTCTTTCATTGTTTTATTTTTTAAATTGAAAAAAAAATGCTCTCAATGTAAAATATTTAGCTCTGTTTTTCTTTCGTTGATTTTTCTTGTTTTTGATTTAATTTATTTCTGATTTTTCTTGCAGAGACTTTGTAGGGTCATGCAACAATAGGATAATTTGTTATAAATTTATTGTATACCTAAATTTTGAATAAAAGAATAGATTTGTGGTCAAGTTTTTGGCTAGAAGTTTAATATAAAATATTTTGTATATAACAAAAAAAATATGATTATTTATGGTCATTATTTTTGTAATTACTTATTTTTTTAAAAAATATAATCTATAATTTTATCTTTAAAAAAATAATTTGATAGCAACTCATAATATAATGAATAAACATAAATATACTGTAATTTAATAAAAAATTTCTTAAATTTTAAAAATAATGAATCATATAAATTGTTAAATATATTTTGTATTTTTATTGTATTTTAAATTATATTTTTATATAATTAAATCCTTTAATCTTGTTTGGTTGTTGCCGTTGTTAGCCTAATACAATTACCATTGCAGCTTGTGCTCTAATCAGACTCTCTCTCTCTCTCTCTCTCTCTCTCTCTCTCTCTCTCTCTTTTTTATATGTTCCTTCAATTTTATATTAAAAAACAGTAAAAAAAATCATTATTGGTTTTTTGGGAAAAAAATCCATTTATTATTTTTTTTTTATAAGTGCCAGTACAATACCAGTGAAAGAAACCAAAGCCAAATGAAAAAAAAAACCCCAATCCCTGTTGTACGGATTCATCTGCCCATTCACAGCTGTCGTTGGGTTCTGAGCAACTCTCTATATACACAGAAAACTGAAACACACTGAGAAAAACCCAAAAAAAAAAAAGTGAAAAAAAAGCAAAAGATTTAAGGAAAGCTGAAACAAAAACTGATCAAAATCATGAAAAGAGAGTATCCAAGTCTCCCTCTTCAGCTAGACCCATCAGCTGCTTCTGCAGCAGCAGCTGCCTCTGGTGGAATGTCGGCCGCCGCGGCGGTTAATGGGAAAGGTAAGGTTTTGTGGGAAGGAGAAACCCAGGTGGCGGATGGCGGTGAGATGGACGAGCTCTTGGGGGTTTTGGGCTACAAAGTACGGACTTCGGACATGGCCGAGGTTGCCCAGAAGCTTGAACGGCTCGAAGAAGTTATGGGTCACGTGCAAGAAGACGGTCTCTCTCTTATTGCTTCCGAAACCGTTCATTACAATCCCTCGGATCTATCCACGTGGCTCGAGAGCATGTTGTCTGAACTCAATCCAAACCCCAGTTTGGATCTCGTCTCCGCGGCGGCGGCGGCGGCGGCGTCCGAGTCTTCTACCATCACCACCGTCGATTTAGCCGAGCAACAGCAGACAAACAGGCTTAGTTTGTTCGAGGAATCATCATCGTCCGATTACGATCTCAAGGCTATTCCCGGTAAGGCGGTCTTGAACCAGACCTCTCGAATCGATTGCTCTAGAGAACCCAAGCGCTTGAAACCCAGTAGCTCGATAAGCCAAGAGATTGGTGGTGCTTCGGCTGAGTCGACTCGGCCGGTGGTCCTGGTCGACTCGCAAGAGAACGGTGTTCGATTAGTTCATCTTCTACTGGCCTGCGCCGAGGCTGTCCAAGAAAACAACCTAAATCTTGCCAAAGCTCTCGTCAAGCAGATTGGTTTCTTGGCCGGGTCTCAGGCCGGCGCGATGCGCAAGGTCGCCACTTACTTCGCGGAGGCTTTGGCTCGCAGAATCTACAGAGTATACCCTCAAAACCCAGTTGATCATTCTCTTTCAAATATCCTTCAGATGAACTTCTACGAGGCCTGCCCGTATATCAATTTTGCTCATTTCACAGCCAATCAAGCCATTCTCGAAGCCTTTGAAGGTAAAAAACGCGTCCATGTTATCGATTTCTCGATGAATGAAGGGGTGCAGTGGCCGGCTCTGATGCAAGCTCTTGCGCTCAGGCCTGGCGGACCGCCGTCTTTCCGGCTAACCGGAATTGGACCGCCGGCGCATGATAGCACTGACCATCTTCAAGAAGTGGGCTTGAAATTGGCTCAGTTGGCGGAGACGATGGGCATTGAGTTCGAGTACAGAGGTTTTGTGGCCAACAGTTTGGCTGATATTGACGCGTCCATGCTTCCGCTCGGACCCAGTGAGTCAGAATCGGTGGCAGTTAACTCGGTCTTCGAGTTGCACAAATTGCTGGCCAGACCGGGGGCTATTGAAAAAGTGCTATCGGCGGTGAAGCAAATGAAACCGGAGATCGTAACAATTGCCGAGCACGAAGCGAACCATAACGGTCCGGCTTTCATGGACCGGTTCACCGAGTCGTTGCATTATTACGCGACACTGTTCGACTCGCTGGAGGGTTCGACCAGTATGCGGGACAAGTTGATGTCGGAGGTGTATTTGGGGAAGCAAATTTGCAATGTTGTGGCATGTGAAGGGCCGGACCGGGTGGAGAGACACGAGACGCTGGCTCAGTGGCGAACCCGTCTCGGTTCGGCCGGTTTCGAGCCGGTCCATCTTGGGTCCAACGCGTTCAAGCAAGCTAGCATGTTGTTGGCCCTGTTCGCAGGCGGAGATGGGTATAGAGTGGAGGAGAATGATGGGTGTTTGATGTTGGGTTGGCATACTCGGCCGCTCATCGCCACCTCCGCTTGGCGGCTGGCCAACAAGCCGCCGGCGGTTGACTGAGTCATCATCACTTACGCCAGAGTCAACTCGAGCGAATTAGGTCGCCCCCATTTCAACGCCAGTCTCCAGCAGTTGGGGTTGTGTGCACTGTGTGTACTGTGGTCGACTAATTGGAAATTGCTGGGCTGGTTGATGGGGTGAAATTAAGACTTTACATTTTTTTCCTTTTTTTGGTTCTCCTAATTGGATATTGCATTCTTACTTCTTAGTCAGTTCGTCGGGTCCTTTCCTTTGGGGGTTGGAATATTTTGTATTTTTCAGGATGAATCAAGACAGGCAAATTTGTATTTACCTATAATTTTTTATAATTATATTACACTAGGGGATAAAGGGACTGCTTTTAAGCTGATAATTACAAACTTTTTAAGGTCTTCGCTCTTTGGGAAGAAGATGGTGTGTGGCAGGCGAAATGGGTAGAAAAGAAAAGGAAAAGGGTGCTTGGACCAGCTGTCTATGCTACTCGATTTAGGCATCTAAAGGGGAAGGGTAAAAGGGAGAGAAAAGGGAGCTTCTAGACCCCCCCCCCCTAGAACAAGTGAGGGGGTGACCTCTCAGCACCTTCAAATTTGGCATTAGTTTCTACTGCTAAAAATGGGCCAAGGTGCCTGAACCAGACAGAATCACGAGAGAATATATGCCTTTAAGCAAGTGCAAATTCACGGGATCACATGACCTTTTTTCTTTTTTAAAAGTTTCCTTTTTTCCTTTTTCTGTCCTGTGAGGAAGCACAATCATGGGACAGTTTAGCTCACTTGCAGTTTACCTTCCCGAAAAGTTTTTCACTTTTGTTTATTGCCTTAAATATTAACACTTCACGTATGCGAAAGCTTGTTTATCATCTTCTAATTTATATTTCTCAAAGTCCTACTGTCAATAAATGTATAACCTGAATTATTTGTTCGTGCTAGTGGTTGTTTGTAATCAATATTTTTTTTGCTTAGTTCTTCGTATTTGTACCAAATCATGTATTCATACATAAGAATATGAACTTGTTTTTTTTTTTTTTATTTGTGTCCATTACTTGAATATAATTGTTAGAAATAAGAGTTCTACTACTTTATCGCCAGGTTCTACTTCTTTATCTTGTTACATAGGTATTGCTTGAGGTATCTTGACAATTTGAATATTGTGTATTCATATTTTCTTTTGTTTGTCCAAAAGGAAAAGGTACGTGGGGGCCATTTTATTAACTTTTATAGAAAGGGAAATAATATATTTTTTTTTTGTTTTATTTTTGAAATGATTTATGTGAATTATTGGTAAGGAAATAAATTGTTATCATATATTTTTGTAAGAGTTGTTAGTACATGGAATAGAACTTGTATGCTTATGCATATTATTGGTAAAAGCAAAAGAAGAAAAAGGCAAAAAGAAAACGGTATTATATTCTCTTGGGTAATTTCCAGTTGATAATTAATGGACCATAAATGAGTTAGGTTTTGGCTACGAAATTCCAAAGAGCAAATGAAAGATGGTTTCATAACTGTGGTCGTCAAATGCTTATCATCTTTTCTGTTTTACTGAAAATGTCAGTGATTATAGGAAATTCCGACGTTGCTGGACACCCCCTTTGTTAGTTCCTCCCAGTTGCAATTGTTCTTGAAACTGTTCCCTAAACAATGGTAAGTACTGTTTCTAAGCACAGATAATTTTATGGGGGAGCCTTCAATAAGATCAATTCATTGAGTTCGACAATCTCTTCAAAGATCGCCATGTCAACATCTAAACCAGCTCATTCCCTGTTAAATCAGAATGTATTTCTCTTAATTCTGATTTTAATGTTACAAAATTTAAAATATGATATCGCCTATTACTTCGAGTAATAAATAGTGTCCTTTTCCGGTTGTTGGTAGCCAAGCATTTCAATAAATTATCTTCTAATAGTAAAAAATTGCAGGAAGAAGCCAAATGGAAAGCTACAAGCTTTCAAAATTAATGAAACAATACCATAATAGTCATTGACAATAAACTTTCTGGAGCCTAAAAAATGGCAAAAGGTTGAGAATTACACTTTTTTTTATGCCTGTTTATCCTTGATGACATAAACGAGTCAAGTCTGCAAGAATAAAGAAGCATGTAATTCACACATTCAATAAGGTGATCAATGATAATGATAAACTCACATATTGATTTTTTCTTTTTCTTTTTTTGAGTCACAGATTTACTGAGAAATTCAGAAATGTAATTGTTAAGAATTACGTTTTGACACCAAGTGGGTGAGGAACAAAATAATTTTCACTAAAAAAGTATGTGGGAGTTCTGCATTTTCCCTTCCTTCGAGAATCGACTTACCCACTAAATGATCCTGGATCCTGGAATTGTAGTGCATACTTTCTGTTCTTTGTAAATGACGTACTACGATAAAACAGAACCCTGAGGTCAAGACAAAATAAAATGTTCTGCCAGGGAAGAGCCATTGGAATTCTTGTACAGAGCAATGATTTTCACCATTGGGCAACATTTTTGTATAAAACCAAAACATAGGTATAAATAACAATTCTCTTTTTTATACCTTCTTCATATAATTTTCTTTTATTCTTTATTTTTTTGTAATACGGCAATATCATAGATCTAACTTAAATTAAATTAATTTTTATTATAATTCTAATTTTTAAGGTAATCCAACAACCTTCCTTGCCGATTTAGTTGTAAAATATATAATCCACCTCAAGAGGAAAGCAGCTATCTATTGAATCATAGATTCGTTTTCTCTGCATGAGGAAAGCAGTCGGTCTATGGTCATCATCCTATTGTTATTAGATTGATTAATATATTACAACTAGTACTTTTTTTTTTTTTTTAATTACTGCTATTGATCGTGTCATATATTATAGATTAACAATTTCTTCACTACAAGAAATAGGGAGTTTTTAGACGGCGGAAGGCGACTTATTCATCGGCGGAATATATGGAGATTCCTGCTGACACCTAAAATCTTGTTTACAAAAAGTATTTCTTAGTCAATAACTCGAGTATTTATGGATTTTTTTTTTTTTTTGTTTTGTACATCTTGCCTCCATGGAACTTTCATCAAAATTTTTGGAAAAAAAAAAAATCATGCTGGACTAATGAGAAGCCAAGTCAGACTAATACACACACACACACACACACACACACACATATATATGACATTTTTTTCCCATTAGAAGCCGTGTAGAATTTTGAAAAAGCATAAACGATTGAACGACAGGGAATATAGTCAAAGTGAAATTGATGTTAACAATAATCCCACAAATTTTAGTGGGCCCTGGCCACATATTTTCACATTGAATTTTATTAGACTAGATAATTGTATACCATTTTTGTCAAACATTCTCGTAGAACTTTATGGCAGGCCGGTGCTGGTGGGTCAGAGTCACTCACTTGTGATCTTCATTCGATATTGACCGAATGTGACACCCCGCCCCTTTTTTTTTCCTTTTTCTTTTTTTTGTTCAAACGAAGAACATTCTTGGTGAGTAAACTTCAAAATTGATTATGCAAACTATTCCATCCACGCGATTCAATTTGAACCCCCCCCACCCCATATCCCTTTAAATATATATATATATATATATATATATATAGTACAATTCCTTTTGAAATTGCTCCAAAGTCCGTCCCTGCAAGAGGCCAAACCCTAATCCGTTATCGCGTGTATTGTTTGCACTGATACAAGTTTCATTCATTCTGATTCATGAGTCTCAATCCACGCAAAGTCTCAAGCAAATCACTACCATGCGAACTCTGTTGACCGTAACACATGTTGTTGCGAGGCAATCAGAGCCCCAGCATTGAAATCATTCCCGTTTTCCACTCTTTGATTGGATCGCCAGAAATATTTCCAATCAATGGATTGGCAAATCATCCAAATCTTTGTTAACTGCTCCGAGTCTCAATCACACGGCCGAAGTGTGCCTTTCAACGGATTCTACTTACCGTGTGTGTTACTATTTCCTATGATATCACATTCTCACCATTATCGCCACAAAATTGTCAACACAAAAAGAGCTACGTTCCATGTGGACGCATCGTTATGCGAAATATTAAGCCGTGTTGAATAACTAACATTTAGTCAAAAGTCAGTAGCATTGGTCCAGATAAATTAAAATCAACCTAATGGATGCATGACTAATAAAACATTAAATAGATTTGAATTTGCACTTTGTTTTTTAAAACTATATATATATATATATATATATATATATATAGATAGATAGATAGATTTTCATTCTTATGGAACTTTCATCTGCCAACCAATATTATGGCGCTTTCATTTGAAGCCACAATTATGCATGGTTATGACTAGAAATGAATTGCCAAAAATGGAAACCATTTGTCCCTCCTATGGACCATTGGCTAAATGTTTAAGATATTTAATTTGGAAGTCTCCTGTTCGTGTTACTGCAGATATATATGTGTGTAAGATTTTTGAGAAATGATAAAGAACTATATTATGTACTTTATAACCTAAAAAGTCTCTTAATAGACTTAAAAATATATGTAGGAAAACAATTTTTTTTCTCTCTTTTACGTAGCCATGATTAAATTGAAGACATATATATAAGTTTAATACTTTTCATGGAGAAAAAGGTAATTGACCATAAATGGATGCTTATATGGATATAGATATTAGGAGTTTATGTATATGCACTGTACAGCATTGCTCTATATCAACCTTTCTGTGAATTAAGGGACATGTCAAAAAAAGATCGACATTTTCTTGATCAAAAAATTACATTGACATATTTCTACCAAAAATTATGTTCTACAGGGAGTGTACCATTATGTGGTTCGATTTGTTCATGTAGAATGGATCTGCGGACCTAGGCCATGTTTATCTCCTTGCTATGAGCAATGTGCAGAATACGTGAAGGGTGGAATTTGGCTGTGCAATATGGTTGGCCCGTGAAGCTGGCTGATGCCAGCTTTGGACCCATTAAGCTTCGAATTCATGCAGTCGCATGGCATATGTGCAGCATAAGTGCATCGGTTCTCTAACAAAATAGTGCAAACAAATTATTATGATTTTCCCATTCTGTTGAGCTCTCGTTGAGATTTCATACTATATGTATTGTCAACAGATCATATGCATGCAAATTGACGAAAAAGATAGAGAATGTACACCGTAGAGGCATTTCCAGCAAGGTTAAGTTGATTTTTTTTTATTTATTTTTTTGGTCTTCAGAAAATTCTGCACTAGCTACTTAAACCTTGAACTTTCAAATTAAAGACTCAGGAGTCTAGTGCACAAGTTGTGTTATGAGATTAAGAACTCGAGTTTCCAAATTGTGTAGCCATGTTTTTCAATAAGTCTCTCGATAAACCCCAAAAAAAAAAAAAAACAGAAAACTGGGATTGAATGGTTTGGGCCTTTCTATGCAAAAAGATAAGACATCGCCCTGCTACAAATGTGACTTCTAATGGGAGACAAACGTCATTGCTAGATTTACACATTTGTTTCCAAATATTTTTTGTTATTGCGAAGAGAACCTTTTTGATAAACGTGAAGAAATGTTTATGACAAAGCTAAAATAATCTTTTGAAAGCATCTTTATTAGCAATATTATCACAAATCTTGTTAATTTTTTTATCGCTTAACTTCAATTAGAATTAAATTCAAGATTTTTTATTTTAAAAATGACCCTAATACCATCAACTCAGACCTCACATATAATTCTTCTTAGTATATGTAACAAAGTTCTACTTTAATATTATATTAAATGGTACAATATATAGATGCTAAAAAATATTAAAATTTATGATAATGTATTGTGTTCGATGATAATTTTATTAACAAACATACAAGTAGAAGAGGATTGATTTTGTTAGATTAAGCTTGGAAAAGATTCAATGTCTCACAAGGAACATCCCAAGCATTAAGAATGTGATGTGATGAAGTCCCATATCAAATGGGTTAAAGGAGTTTTAGGATTTTTAAATGTAAACACTACAAAGTTTAATAGTCTATCTTTTAAGGAAAAAGTAATTATAATGTGCCAATGCCTAGTCCTCCAAAGCTCTCCAAAGGTGAAATAAACAGAGAGGTAGAATGAGCATAAGGGTTAACTCATAACAGAAGTATCGCAAGATTTAATAGGAAAGAATGTACCAAAAATGAGAATCAATGAGAGGTTTGGAAAGAAAGTAACGAGCTCGTGGCAATAAACACTTAGTAAAACCCAATAGGACATTTGTAGTGTTTCTTTCATTTTGAGTATTGGTCCATTGTTAGCCTTCTAGTCGAGGCCCAATTGAGTGCTGCACCTAAGAAGTAGAATGAAATTCCGAAACGTCGGGGATGAAAATGATCGAAACCACCGAAAGTTGTAATAAAGTGTATGGGTAAGACCCGAAAAAGTCCCATCACATCACTGCTAGCGAGTGATTAATGAACAGACGGCCAATTCACGTTTATAATGTTTTTCATAGGTTGTCCTATTTTGTATGGTGAGAAATTAGAAACATTGAATTTAGTTGTTTGCCTTGTCATATTATTTTCCTTTTCTAAATACTAATAACTCTATATTACCCATAATTGTATATTTGAAAAAGATTTTTAAATCGAGACAAGCAATTTCTTGTTTTTTTTTTTTTAAAAAAAAAAGTGTCTTCATTCACAAAATTTTCATTGAAGTTTTAAAAAATAGCAAATATATATAACATTGATTTTATTTTTTTTACAAACATAATATATTTGTGATTTAATTTTTAATTTTAAAATTGCAATAAGATAATTTTATTATTATATCATGAAATCTCGTATATTTGTAAAGAGAAAAATTAGTTTAGCTTACTTAGGAGGTATATAAATAAAATTAAAAGTAAAAAAATTATTTTAATATTCTATGTGTCGAAGTAATAAGTATTAAATTGATAAATTTAATATTATATTTCAACTTAAATTGTAAAACAATGAATTTATGAATTATTTTTATTTTTATGTTACTTATTCTTCTATCTTTTTTTATAATATAAAATGTCATAACTTCACAATTAACATTTACATTTTAAATTTTAAAAATTCCTCATCATACTTGTGTGTTTTGTTAATGCTCCAAAAATATATACGCAATATTATTTATCTTTTTTTGAAGTCACTCTTTACTACTTACTACTTCACGTGGATCATATTCACAATGAATGCAACCTTTTTCTTTTTTTTTTTTTTTTGGGCTTATGCCCATCTTTTTGGTCCAAAATTGAGAAGAGGTATAATAAATAAATAATAAATTCATTAATTTAATTTTAATATTAATTTAAAATTTAAAAATATTTTAATTTATTAATTTTTAATATATAATTTTTTTAACTGCATAATCTATGTAATCAGGCCTAAAATTCCAACGATATTTGGAGGAGTTTAGGTGCCAGGCAAAAAGAGGCAAGACCAGACAAAAAGAGCACACTAGCAAGATAGACATGGGCCTAATCATATAGATACAACGACCTCACTGTTGTTGGTAAACATGCACTGGGCCAGTACACTAGCAATTGTGAGATGGGAAAATTATTATTATAGGAACTTATATGCACAGAATACCCAGTCAATTTTAATCTTAAAACAAAAAGGGTTTTCATTTTTTTTCTTTTTTTTAAAAAAATATTTTTTGGTTTTATGGTTTACGGCAAAGTCAGTTCCTAGTTTCATAGGATGCCTACCCCAGTCAACCAACGCCAGGACGACACAAACGGAGAAGCTCTTCTCTTATGTTTCAAATATGTTTTTTGTGTCATCCAGCAGTTAACCTAAGTCTCAGAGTTCTCTAATTTAGGTATTGACATTCTCAACCACTCGAAATTAACAGTTTCTACAGGAATTGCGATTGGTTACTACCTGCGTTGTTGCTTGTTTTTGCATCGGGGAAAAGCCATAAAATGAGTTCTAAAAGATTTTGGAAATTTTCAATGTAGTCTTCTACTTTTTTTTTATTTAATTTTTTTATTTGAGTTATGATATTCAATATTTTTCTTTTAGTCACGTTCCCACACAATTGTTAGGAAAAAAAAAAAAAAAGAGGAAAATTTGCAGGGTGAAGCTCCTTCAATGTGAAATGAATTGGGTCCATGCCAAATCCCTGCAAACAGGAACCATGATTTTACCCCAAAATAGTTTCGGCATTTGGGTTCAAGTGAGGTCAAATATTTAACAAGAAGGAATTGACAGCCCTCCTTTTCCATGAAGCAATGCGCATGCAACTTAAACACAGCTTTGACAAGGACTGCATCAATGGTACTCGTGCCCAATTCAGTTACATTCAATCTCTCTCTCTCTCTCTCTCTCTCTTACAAGTTTCGTGATTTGATTCATGATTTACGTTGGTTGTGGCATTTCTTACTTCAAGAACACACACGCGCATATACATAAGCAAGAAAAAGGGAACAGGCATGCTTTTTCTATACAATTGTGCTGTTCAAGAACATTTATGGAACATGCTTGCGTTATTCTCTCAAAACAAGGAAAAAAAAAAAAAGGGGGAGTGGGGAAACCAAGAATACGTTGATTTGGACGCTAGCCCCCCCATATTAGTCAACGTGAGATTATTCCATGCTCTTAACACAATTGGTTGGGACAATTCTTACGGTTCATACTACGAGACAACTCTCCCCTTGTTGCCATATAAAGTGCAAACTTGAAAGATGCGTATGATTGATGTGAGAATAATATCTACGAACGATAAAGACAATGACCATGCAAGAACGCAAATGGGAATCCAATTCCAATCCAATTCTAAGTTTGGCCCGGCAATTTTGGTCCAAAGGGAGGTTAGGCGGTTCTGTTAGAACCATGGGTTCCTGATTCTTAGTTTGGTTATAATTTAACTCCTAGTTTAACTCGATTTGATTTTTCCTTTTTATTTTTTATTCGAAAGATTATGGTATTTTAAAATTTTATTAATATAATAATATAAATAAGAAAAATATTTTTGACCAAACAAAGGAATTTGATGGTGAAATCTTGTTGATTTGCAAAAATTTGATTAATTAAGTTAAATAAAAAAGTTTCCAATTTAGCAAATTTTCTTTTTTTTCTTTTTTTCTTTTTTTTGGAAACCATGCAACTGGCTGTTCCGCATTTGGTTAGCGAGGAATCCATTAAATAGATAATTTATGACGTAAAAAATAGTACATTATAAATATATTAATCATCATACCCGTAAATCGAAATAAAAAGTTACTCATTGACAATTTCATTCAACTTTTTCATCTAGTTTTAATTTTTAATAGACATGGACTAATATAATTGGATCCATCGTAGGTCAAATTCAGCTAAAAAATTATCCTGTGAGCTGACATGGGTAGCTTTCAATTCGCGAAAGAATGTAAAATAGGAATTCTGCGGTGAAGGGACAAGGCATGGACAGAACTACTAGTAACATTCACCGCAGAGAATGAGAATACAGGCATTTCTCCCGAATCTATTTGAGTTTGCACGTTTATAAGATCTAAAATCTCCTTTTTTTTTTTTTTATTTGATGTACACATTCCTTTGATATACCGTCACACATTGGATTTAAACCATTGGGAGCCCACAAACTCAACAAGCACAAATAGTTTTTCATCCATGCTGGTAAAATAAACATAGAAAGCCCAGAAGAGGAAGAGCTGAAGAAACTCCGAGTGATGCTGGCAATAAGCAACTGACAGTTTCACTATCATTTCGCAATTGAAAGCAGCCATTAGTTGCGGACTGTGATTCAAAGCAGCAGCCTCTAGTACAGTATATTCAACTCAAAGATGCTTCCCAGATTCTGGTCCAACGGTCAATGTTAACTGCTCTCTCTTTTTTTTTTTTTTTTCCCTTTTCTGTAATGACTGGGAAACTTAGTTATCAGACCCGATTTGACCATTTCGGGTAATAGGGTCATCCCATCATCAGTTCAATTGTTAGGTAATCGGTGGAACTGTATGTACAATAAAAAAATATAAAAATAATAATAAAATAAATATATTAATATATAAATTCAAATGATTAGTATAGTTTAACCCCAAAATGTAAAACTCTAGAATGATAATGCATATTCCTGTTTCATTTTAAAGCCTAATCTTTATTTTACTGATTTTATTTTTATTTTTTTCCTGGGTTGAATGGCAACCATCCAACGGGGTCAGTCAAAATTGGGTCTCTGAGTTTCATTGGTTCCGACCAACCGAGTCGGATTGGGTCTGATAACTATGCTAAGCACCCTATGCTAGTAAATTCTGAAAAGTTACCAAAGTGATTTCCTGCCACAAACCCCACCTTGGTGGTGCACACCATTGCAGGACCTTGCTGGCCACGACATGCCATCAAACCATCAATGGAGAAAAAGCTGGAAACAAAGATGGACTAGCAGGAGGACAGAAACAAGGACCCTGTTTCCAGCATGGAGAGCCCCTAATTCCTCCTTTATTCCGTTTTTTCCATATATTCTCCCCCGCAAGCTGGCATATTCCATAAACGTGGACTTTTCTGCAACAATAAAAATTCGCACGCTAGACGTGAAAATGTGGAGAATCCTGAACTTGGAGCCTCCGGTAGAGATTGAAAAACAGGACAAATGATCGACCTGCTTGTTTGGTCAAAATTTATCAGACTTCTCCAACCTTATTTGGTACACCAAACATGTATTACATTGTATTAACTCTTAGCAGTTAATCAAAAATAATAATACTCCAGACCATATTCACACCTGTAATTACATTCTTGACATTCAGCAATCAATTTCCGTGTATTACCTGTGAAATCTTAGTCAACAACTGAGTTCTGAGTTACGACAAAAACATCCATCAGAAGCACCAAAGTAGACAACCATGTGTGTAAAACACGATTCTCACTTGAAGCCAGTTGACTGCACATGGAGATGAAAGAAAATTTTGAAATTACGAGACAAGGTTAGACCTCTGATCCGGCACAGAATAGGGAAAAATACATTCTCATGGTGGGATAATTGGCATCCTTCTGGGATTTTGCTTGTGCTCTATCCTACGAGGGTAGAGTATGGTTCTTCCACCCTAATTCATTCTAAAGTTGCCACAGCAACAGAAAATAGAAGATTTCACTTCCTAGCAATAGAATTTTGCAGATAATCTTTTATGTTAAAGTAAGAAACCTTCAGAACAAGCGGTCGGTGGAGCTTATCAGATCTCATATGCTCAAACTAAGTGCAAACTGAAAATTGTATCAATGACGAAGTTATAGTTTTGAGTTTATATTAGTGTAAGTATGAGATTTTGTTCTTTTGTATTATATGACTGGCTATGTAGTAGGATTTAGCATATTATCAAAACAGAAACTTACTTCAAATTAAGACAGCGGAAAACCTATGATTTATTCCATTGCAAAAGGGCATACTTTATTCCATTGCAAAAGGGCACAAACTCAAACCAGAAACAAAATGCCAAAACACATAAACCAGGGTAACCGGCCACCAAAAATCAAGATGACCGAATTTGACTTGGCATAAGGTGATGAAATTGGAAACAGAAACTCCTATTACTGGAGAAGTTATTTTAATGGGAAGAAATCTTCAGATTAAGTGACTTGTTAATCCATGCCTTCCAACTCCCACTTCCCTTCTGAGTAATTGCTGCAGAGGACCTAGCATTATCCTCCAGCTTCTCCGGCTGTGGCTTCTTGCAAAGCATGAAATTGCGTGTCCCAAGTGATCCAATTGTTTCCCATGGATTCAGAGCTGCATTCAAATTCAACAACCACAAAAATTAGAAAATTCTTAAAACAGAAAACTGAAACCAAATATTTCTAACTTTCAAACTATATTACATCATAAATTTTCAATAGCCTAAAACAATACAATTTTCCTTTTTTTTTTTTTGAGAGAAAAGCATATGCTTGAATTTTCAATTACAAACAGCTTAACCAGAAAAAAGAAAAATTCAAGATGGAAGATGGGGTTTTAAATTGCTCACCACCAGATCTAGCGGTGGGGGAATAAAGCAGGAAATGATTGAAATCAGAGCCAAGAACAGGAAGGCGACGCTCACGAGCATAAGATTTCAACGCAGTATCAATAACAGCACCCACAAGTTCATCCTCATTTACAACAAACCGGATCGGCCCTGCGCTACCCAAAACCGTCACGCTAATCAACAGCCTGTTACCCTTGGGAACCTGATTCTTCTTCTGCTTGTAATGCAACATTTTTTTCCCTCCTTTTTCTTTCAAAAATCCAAACAAAACAGCGAAACCCCTTTGCTATTTTGCCAAAAAAAAAAAGAGAGAAAATTGCGAAGAGATCGAAAGATTGGATCTTGAATAACAAAGAAGAACCTTTTTCTTGTGGGGTTTTCACATAAAAAAAAAAAAAAAACTCTCTCTTTAAGGGTCTAGGCCGAGGCAGCGATAGTACCAGCCTTCCTTGCAAGAGCCAAAAGAGAAAGCAGAGGAAGCAGAGACAACAACGCCCACCCTTAACTTGCAAAGGGAGAGCATGTAACTATTACTCCCTAAGATTTCTACCATTCACAAGGACACCAAAAACAATTAAGGGTCTTCGTTTTCTGTCGTTTTTGCTAACTTTGGACCCAAAAAAAGACACACCCAGATACCAAAATTCTTCCTTTCTCTCTAATTTGATGATTTTGATTGCTGGTGAAGGAAAGAAAGCTAGAGAGAGGGGAAACAGAGACGGTTTATTAGTATCAGGAATTGTTTGTGCCAGCTAGAGACAAGATATTGGAAAGGCAACCAGAAGATGTTGAAGAGCCCCGAGGGGAAGGGGGACGTTTCCGTATTTATAGTTAGGAGGGACCAGAACGGAGTGGCATTCAGAATGTGGACTCAACTTTTAGGGTTTGGGCTGTAGACCTGCAAGTTGTTTCTTTTGCGTTTGTGTTCCATCAAAATTTTGGATCCGATTAGGTATAAAAATTTAGAATAGTCATTTTCTATCTTTTCTTCCTTTTTAAGAGAATTTGAGAATTTTTCTTTTTCTTTTTCAAAGGACTTCAACCATGATTTTTTTTTTTGAAAAAATAAAGAAGAATTTAGAATTATTTTTTCTTTTATTTTCCTTAATCATAAATATTTGCATGATACAAAATTTAATATAAAAATTTTAAAATAAAATAAATAAATTATAATATATATTAAATTATAATTGAATAAATTTAATAAATTAGATGTATATTAAAATCTCAATTTTATTAAAATATTAAAAAATAAAAACTACTGAATGATTGTTAAATTATAATTTGAATCAAATATATATATTTTTAAATTAAATAAACACTGTTATACCAACATTTTACCAGTTTATTTTTTTTCCAGTTTTAGTAATACGTACTTAAATATACATACAGATGTTTTATATTTAGTATAAAAATCAATTGTATTAATTTGAATTTATTATTATTTAATGCATTTATATTTTTCTTAAAATTTTGTGGCTTTAAAATTAAAATTGGAAATTTTTCAAAAAGAAAAAGAAATTGGAAAATGCTTTTGTGTAACATAGTTAATCACTCTCTTGATTATGATTAGAGCTTACTGTTCCAACCCTTTTATAGATAGATATTGAAGAAATTGAGAGCAAAATTATTAAAATGTTTATGTAGTTGCATTTGTTTAATTTTAAAAATATCTAAGTATTTGATTATTTTTTGATTTTCTTGTTAAATTCTTATAATTTTTAGTATTTAACATTAATTTAATAATTAGTTTGTAATTTTTATTAGTATTTTAATAAAATTAAGATTTCAATATGCATCTAATTTAATTAGTTTACTTAATTATGATCTAATATACATTATAATTTAGTTAATTTATGTTCATAAATTTTTACATATGTCTAAAATTTACGTAATGTAAACACTTGTAAGTAAGAAAATTTTAAAAAAAAATAATTTTTTTTAAAAATAATTCAAAATTACTTTTTTGGTTTTTTCTTTCCTTTTGGAAACGACTAAAGGTTCATCACATAAAAATATTCTAATAAATCATGTTTTTGATATTTAACTTCTCTTAAGTTTTTTTTTTATAATGGACAAATTTTTATAGATTTTAATTCAACTAGTTTAAGTTTTTCTTCTTGGGGTTTACAATTTTTAATATTTAAAAATTTAATTAAACTCTTATTCTTTATTAAAGATATATAATGTACTAAAATCAATAATTCTTATCAAAATATATGAGATAGATTTATGTACATTTTAATCTACTCTATTTTATTGCTTAAAAATTATCTGCACCATGAAATGGGTATAAGTGAATCGTTTCCAAAGCTAATATTGAAAAAAAAGAAAAAGAAAATAATTTTGGAATTGAATTCCTAAATCAATTTGAATTGAATCTCACTGTTAAAATTGAATTCAATTAAACTAAATTATATATAAAGTTGATTTCAAACTAGTTTTTAACAATTTTTTTAAACATGATGTTCTTATGTAATGGTCGAACAATAATTTGAATATATATTTTTTTCCAAATAGTTATACCATTTGATGGAAAAAAATGTTTGATGGTTTACCGTGCAAAAATGCTTTATCCATATGCTTACATGTATTAATACAATTAATATGAACATCAATGTTATGCATTTGACACTCCAATTTGCTTTATTGGCATAAATATATACTACTAAAACTAAAAGAAAATTTTAGTTTTTACTTATGTGGCAGTTTTTCATAAATTGACAAATTAAGAACATTAGAATATCTAATTATAAAAATTTGATGACAATAAAAGTAGGATTCAATAAATCAATTAATATAGGTTTAATTATAATCGAATAAAGATTCTATTCTTTAATAAAATTAAATTTTCATCATAATTAAATTTTCATCATTATAAGATTTTCTAAAAAGGGAAGAAAAACTATTTTAAAATTCATCATTAAAACCATTTTTTTTAGATCTAGTTAACAATAAAAGTAAACACAACCCGAAATAGATTTCAAGAAGAAAAGGAACTGTTTCATATTGGAAATTTTTAACATAAAAAAAGGTGGCATCGAAAAATTTTATTCTTGATTACACAATTATTGACGGCGACGACATGTCATACCGGTTTGTTTTATGCAGAATAAAAGTTGTGGTTCAAGAGAAAAACTTTTTGATTTATAGTAAAATATTATTTTTTTATTAAAATAAACAATTTTTAAACATGTTATTCAATAATTTTATTAATAAAAATTATTTATATTAGTACTATCCATATTTTTGTAATAATTTAATATATGTATCAGTTGGTTTCATTTTGTTGACATCTATTTGTCGACAAACAAAATAAGGAATCAAAACATGTCACATTGGTTCAGATTGTCCCCTTCTTACATGCACAGGTACGGGTAGTACCCAGTCCTTCATTTTTTAAAACTTTTTTCTTCGTTCTTAGTTTCAGGCCATGGCATGGCGACGGGGCGGTGGACTGGCAGAGCTATCGAGAAATCTTTTGGCCTAAATTGGCAATCTGGAAATGACGTCTGAAGTTTGAAGTTTGTAAGAAATTCCAAGCACAGGACCGACCCTCCAACAAAGTAGCGACAACATGGTAATTCAAGTGGGTTTTTGTGTCAGAATAATCAAAAGAAGCCGGCGGCGCTCTACCGCTAAAAATCTTTCAATTTTTTTAATGTGCAAGCAACTATTTGTGTAATTAAAAAATATTTTTTATCGTGTAATTTACTGAATGAAAAAACTAGAAAAATAAAAAATGGGAGGCCAAGTTGTAGAATACTAATAGGAGGTTAGAGAGAGAGAGAGAGAGAGAGCAAAAAAAAAAAAAAAAAAAGACAGGGAGCAAAAGTTAGGCAAATTAGGACAAAAATGATGAAATTTTAAAAATTTGATAATATGGACAGACCTAAAATATAAAATAAAAAAAATTGTACCCAGGCCTTAAAATATAATTAAAAAAGAGGGGTGGGGTGGGGGGGGGCAATCTTAGTTCAGATGTAACCCAGATCTCCCTTGAGAATATTAAATAGTAAAACCAAAAACAAATACAGTGTCCAATAAATTTTATAGTCAGATGAACAAATTATAAAGGAAAAGCCCACTATGTTTGGGTTTTTTTTTTTTTTAAAATTATAGACGGGATGTTATGGATGAACAAATTACTAGCTTTATATCCCATGTTACCCACGATAATACTATGTTATATTTCATTAAAATTTTTAGTCATATGCATTGTATTATAAATATTTATGCGTAATTTTTACTAATTGTTGATAGTAACACAACAATGAAACAAATAACTCCAAATCAAGCACATCAACAAATGATATTCTTGGCTATATATAACGATAATATTCACACAAGTATAGTCAATTGCCCATTACTCATATCAAAATATTTTTCTATACTTTTAAAAGAGAAAGAAGTATGGGGAGGACATAATACATAAATAAATTATTATCATTCATTGGTTCTAATGAGATTAGCCAGAAATTTATAACCTTCAATATTAAAGTTTCTCCCTCTCTTTATTATTATTATTATTATTATTATTATTATTATTTCTTTCCTGCATTGCTCTCACTTTTTGAGCTTAACAATAGGGACGCAAGGTTTTCATGTATTAAAATCGTTGTTATATCTAAAACTAAAATAATAAAATTTGCTGCATCTTTTTCACATTTTTTTTGTCTTAATTCTATTCAATTTCTTAATATTGAGAAGTCATTGGACAATTAAAATTTCAATATAGATAAACTAAATAAAAAATGGTTAAAAATCAAATCCTACGTATGTCCATTCGAGGGAAGGATGCTTCAGGAAATCAAACCCATTACACAAAATCGTCCAAACCATTGTTGGGTGCATCGAGTTGCACAAATATGCCTGGCATGCTTACCATCCCAACCCTTCGTGCACGTCATTAGCAGCATCAATTTAAGCAAGGCAATTGGAAGAAAGGGGGAAACACTTGAGAGAGACAATAAGTAGGTACTAATTAATGCAAATAATAATCACGACCAATTGCTCTTAATCAAAAAAAAAAAAAAAGAAAGCAAATTATTTCAGATGAGTGCAAATAAAGGCTTAACTGAAAAAAATATGTATCTTTTGTTCTTTAATTCCGCACATGCTGCTGACATCAATGGAGAAACAAAATAAGATGACGAGGGTTCACAATAAACAAGATGAATAAAAAGAAAATTAAAAATTTTTTAGGTTCCAATTCTCTTAGTGCAGCTTCAATTTCGAAGAATGGCACAAACAATATTATTAATTCAAATAAGTACAAATAGAGCACTCGTGGTCTACATTTCACTTTGATCAAGTAAAAGAAAGATGAAGAGTGTGAATGGAGAGGACTTGAGAGCAGAGAAAACCTGTCATTTGTTTGAAGAAGTAGAAAAGATGCTTTGGTTTAGCCAAAGCCCATGAGAGACAGCGTCAACCTTTGGGCAGGAAAGACGTGGAGAAATCGGCGTGAAAGGTCCTTTATTCATTATAAATAGACTCTATAACTATATCTTTTTTCTTTCGTAATTATAAATATGAAGAAGTCGAAAGTGTGATTGACTATCTACGATCTGTTCTTCTTAATGTTTCACAACTCTTCCTCTTCCTGAAAAATATAAGATATATTAGAACAAGTGGCTTATTAAATCATGGGATAAGGCAAAATTGAACAAAAAGCCAAAGAAGCATGCCACTTGACAATTTCTTACCATAAGTTTAGCGTCTCTGTGTGTGTGCCTGTGTTCTTTTATGGGTAACTTTGATCGCCGTTGGAACTAAGAATACCATAGAATATGTGTTTTTGGAGGGTTGGTCGTTCGTCAAAGCATCTGGGGGAGGCTAAAATTTCCCTCCTACACATGTATAAAATTAAGGGGGTTGGCTACCTTTTTTATTTTTTTTATTTTTTATAATTTTTTTGGTTAACTTATAGAATGTACTCTTTCTATAGATATAGTTTTGAAGCTTAGCATTCCGCATAATAAATATTTAATGAGACTATGCGGTATCGCCTGTGTTTTTCCATTTCACAAATTATATATATTAATATATAAAAAAAAAAAATCTCCATAGAGCACGCAATTAAGTCTGGCACATTTAAACCTACCATAGATCTATATATTTTTAATGAAAAAGAGGGCAAATCTGCCAAGTAAAGGGATTGTTGTCTCTTTTTTTTTTTTTTTTGTAAAGCAATAAATACAAAAGAAAAGGGTTCTTGTCGCGTGGCTCACGTGCAAAGTGGGTGCACCAAATTCAAGAGCTAACGTTACATTAAGACTCTGCTTAACTAGAATCCAATACTTTTATTATTATATGGCGGAATTGGCGGCATAAGGAGTTAAAAAAAAAAAAGAAAAAAAAGAAATTCCAATGAATTGGGGTTGCACGTTGCCGTCACCTAAACTGGGATCTTGAATTTGGATACAGAAAATATACTATTTTAATACATTGAGTAGAATTGGGCTACTAAATCAAGCCCATGGTGCTACATTTTTTTGGACTTGCGAGCACATTACCTTCTTGTGGAAGAAAGCATTGTGGTCCGTGCTCAGGCTGCGTTGGATTAGAAACAAAGAGAAATTGGGCTACTGAGTAAGTTCTAATCAAACTGCATTGAGTGAAAATGGGCTACTCTGTAAAGACTCCGAAGTTCATTAGTGAACAAAAAATGCCACAGAAAAAAAAGAGAAAAAGCTAGACCCAAATCAATTGTCCTGGGTCAGAACAAGCCCCCTCGCCCACCAATCTGTCTTTAGACTGATATCGTAGTGCTGGGAATGATTAGTAGGCGTAATTAATATGCAGCAGGTGGAAATTTGGAAATGTGTTTAGGTTTGATTTTGTTATTTAATAATATTAATTGGTTCGTTAACCCTGTTGATTAGGGACTCATAATGCACCGACCCAATATGATGTATGTTAAAATATCAAGAGATCAACCTAAGAGTTTAAACAATAAAATATGACTCAAGAATCGATTATAAAATATTAGTCTATTTAGTTAAAAGTTTAATTTAACCTATTAAGTGTGAGATTCATGAATAAATTATTTATTAAATCATAACATAAAACATACTTAACAAAAATGTCTTTACTAATTGGATGGCCTAAATTATCTATACAAATTACGTAATATGCAGTTGATGAACAATTTATAACTTTGACCTTTTTTTTTAATTTAAAAAATAAAAAAATGAAAATGATATCTCATATTCTCGTTAAGAGAAAAGAAAAGAAAAAAGAAATTTGTGGCTTTATTTGTTTCGGATTTTTTACAAACGATAATGGAAAATGAAATGGGATCGTGGTCGTGAGCCTTCAACAATTCGATGTTAGGGAGGAGCAATACCCAAAAAGCATTCGTAGTTGCTTTGGAAGCATACGTGAAAGGCACTAACATGACAAAAACAAATGAACTGCCACCACAAATGTAAAGATAGTCATTCACTTTATTTATTCCTTCGCTGAACAAAGGCTTTCCAAGCACTGGGTTGCGTACTGTCGCCAAGCTAGAGAGAGAGAGAGAGAGAGAGAGAGAGAGAGAGAGAAACATATTTAATTTAAATTTGCAAAGATATAAGAAACCACGAATAGAAAGTAATTAATTAATTAATTATTTTTTTTTTGTAAATAATCATTTAAAATTATCATTATTCTCATTTTAATCTCACTAACCTGCTCTTCATAAAAAATTGTGTCAACCATCACTTAGTGGATTTTTTTTTAGACATTTAAAAAAGAAAAAAAAATACATTTCTTATTTTATAAATCTGTAATAATTTGTGAGAATATAACTAAAAATCCTAAATTCCCATTACAAAACCGCAATGAAAAGGGACGTTTGGAGTCATATGACGCTCATTATTGTCTCATAATTTCTGCTAATAACAATTAATTTTTGTTTAAGAGAGAAAAACACACGTTTGGAATCAATCATCGTTGAATGACACATGTCCTTAGATTCCCTGTGGCGGGCCTATTTCTTTTAAGCACATTTTGTTGTTTTCAAGCTAACAAGCAACTTATCTCTTGCAATGTTTGTTTATTCGCAATTAGCTTTGACCTGTGGCCCTGCTGCCCTGCCTTGCCCTTATCGGTATCGTTGGAAATGGAGAGCATTCTTGGCCTTCTTAGAGTCAGGGTCAAAAGGGGCATCAATCTTGCTGTTCGTGATCTTGTTGCCAGCGATCCTTATGCTGTGATCACCATGGGAAACCAGGCCAGTT
>CM038610.1:1097844-1282646 GCA_021533255.1 Ceriops tagal | reverse complement strand
TATATATATATATATATATATATATATATATAAAGACATAGAACTTATTTAACAAAGTAAAAGATAACAGTATTATCTTTAAAAAATTTGTAAAAATTGAAGACTCTAAAAGTTAACCAAGTAACGATACTAAAATAATTGGGCAAAAAAGATTGAAAAGTGGCGTTATGGTGTCAATTTTCTTTGAAATTTGCAAAAACTCAAATTGACACAAATTTAGGTTATGAAACTTTTTATTCAACACATAATAAAGATAAAAAAGATTAATTTCACTTACTGTATTAAAAAATTTTTCTGAGTATAATTATTTTTTTATAAATTTATTGTTAATTAAATTTAATTTATATTAAATATTTTTTATTAAATACAATTATTTGACAGTTATTCATGTACCATATAATAAATGTATATTTCTCTCATCATAATGTAATTAAATTTATTAATATAATATAATTTTTTATTTTAAAAAATTTATTATTATTATTATTATTATTATTATTTTAAAATAATGTAAAAGATAAAAATTATAATATTTAATTTTTTTATCTTTTAATTTCTTAAAAAATTAAAATTGATCTCATATCAATAAATTTAATAAAGTGATGATTAGAAAAAAAAATATCTATTACATGATATGTGAGTGGTTGTCATGTAATTATATTAAATAAAAATTATTATATATGGGTAAATTTTAATTAATAAAATTAGCATGTTAGATGAATTTTATAAAATAAAATAAATATAGTTATAAAAATTTTCTCCTATAATAGATAAATTTATTATTTTGGATATATTAAATAAAGGTAATCATGCAACGAAAATGATAGATAAGCCACCAACGTATTTATATTGCCAAAAATGGAACACCACTTCCTATAATTAATACAGCAATTTGTTGGTTATCTCAAGAAGTCGCCGCCTAGCCCATGACCAGTGAGACAATAAATTTATTTGTTTAATATTTGGTTCTAACCTTTTCCCTGTCAGGCAACAATTGTGATTACTAGATTCAGCAACCCAAGTTGAGAGAGAAAGATAGGCTTGACAAAGATTGTTTTGCAACTTCATTTTTAATTCTTTTAGGACTCAAATTTGATTGGTTGTGAGAGGAAATATTTCTCTACGTAAAGAACAAATTGGAGTATCAACAGAAAAGCATGGCATTGTAATTGTTACATTATATGAATTAATTTAAAAGACAATACTTATCTTTTTCACAGGGGAAGCTCTTTATCAAAGGTGTGACAACATATCAAAGTTCAATTTTACGTGATATCATCATTTTGATAATTTAATAAACGTCCACCCATATAATGACTCTGTCAATTCAAAAATTAAACCCATAATCCACAAGTCTCAATATTTTGTTGATTTTTTATCCCATTTTGTTGGAATAAACTATCATAGTTTAGTATTAATAGTTTACATGATAATTTATCAAAAAAATTATTAGTCTATGTTGAACATACTAATTTATTTAAAATATTATAAATTATATTGTAACTATTATTTTATTTATTTATTTTAATATAATTAAAAATTTTAGTTAAATTATTTAAAAAATATTTTTTTTATTTTAATTTATTTTAAAATATTTTTTATTTAGTTTAAAATATTTATTCTAATAGATAAGTAATTTTAATTATAAATATCATGTAAACTTATTATTTAAGATATTAGACAAATAATATAATTTTATTAATCAATTTATTTTCTTTTAAAAATTATCTTAATAAAATTTAAAAATTCTTATTAAAAGTTTGATCGACGGGGTGTTGATATTTTGTTATGTTTTTCTTGTATTTTCATTCTACGTTTTGGATTTGCCTTGATTGATGGGTTAAAGTAACAGTGTGTTAATGAGTTTTATTATTTATTTATTTTTTCTAAGGCAGTAATAGTCAATAGTTAACTTTTACGTGTTAGAAGAGATGGGGTAATGGGTTCAAAGATACCGCAGAAAGTGCAAAGCACCCAAATCCCACAATTTGTGGGTATTTAGAAAAGGCAGAAGTCGAATCTCTACCTCTCCCTATCCACAAAGGCTGGGTAACCATCTGCGTTAGGCATTTTGTGTCCAGTGGAGTTAATATTGCATGTAGAGTTTTTACCAGTGAACTACTAGTAGCCAACATAGGTTGGTAAGAGTTTAATGGATGAATGATTCAATACAGACGCCAAGTTGGATATCGTATAATCTTCCCGGCTAATTTGTAATTAAACTTACTGGACTAACGCATGGTCTTTACCTATAGTGTATTTCCAGAGTTGGATGAAGCCATGAGTCTCCCAGTCACCTTCATGCACTTCAACTCCTTGTACATTGCTAGAAGAATGCTTGGGAACATGGTGGGCTTGACGCCTGAAGACAATGTAGAACTGGTCAGAAGTCGACTTCAGTTCTACCACCGTCTCCACCTTGCCTTTGAGAGGCATATTGCTCTTAAGGAAAGACCCAATTGATGATGGCAAATTAATGTTGATGGGGAAACCATTTTGACAGTATTGGGCATGGTTTCTGTATATGGTTGACTAGTTTTCATATGTAAATTGGTATCTTTTATTTTTACTTTACTTGTGAAGATCTTGAGATTTTAATATCTTATCTTATCATGATATGCATTCATTTAAAATATAAACTTGATTTGATTTAATTATCAATGTGATTGCAGGAAAAAAAAAGAAAAGAAAAGAAAATTTTGGTGGAATTATTTTAAGCTGATCTACGAGGAGTCTTTTTTTTTTTACGTGAAACCTGTTTTATAACTTTGATCATACTTTATTCTAATGGCAATAGAATTCTTGCACGTAGAAATTGCAATAATTAATTAAACGAGAATGCTACTCGATACGGGTGGTGACGTATGGTTACGGATTATTTTCGTTATGAACACTAATTCATAATACATTAATATATTTTTATAATAAAAATTACATTATATACATAAAAAATTAATATGATGTGTATATAATTTAAATAAAATGTGTATAAAAATTGATTGAAAAATAAAATACTATAAAATAAAACTTTTTATAATTTTTTCCAAAACTTTTTTTTAACATTTTGTTTAACTTACTGCATCCAGTTTTGTTTCTGCCATGATCCGAGATGCGGTGTGTCCGTGTTTATATTGCTCTATATTTTGCAATTTTTGTCTGTATATATATACTATGTACAAATATGTTTTCTTTAATAAAACTGTTTTCACTTATAAAAACAAATTACATTATCAACCGAAAAAAGGTTATATTCTTTTCGATAACTATCATCAGTAATAATTTACCAAAAAACTAACATTATTATTGTCTAACATCAATAGTACATATCGCTATTTTCCTTTGCCAAAGAGTCAGATACGATGAGCTGTCGCAATAATAGAGTTGATATATGAGCAAAAATACATGAATTTTCATCCATGATCGATCGATCGATCCTTTCCCTCTTCAGATTTAACTAGCTGAGGCATAGCATGGCTTTCTTTTCAACTGATGTGACCGAAATAATGGTTCTTGGGAGCTTTAATGACTTGGAACATTCGGGCAACAAAGAAGAACGTAGATCATGCTCCCAGTCACCTTTGTGGATTTTACCAAGCAGCGCTTGTTTTCAATTAATGGGGCATATATGCATGCTCTCATCTTATAGTAAGTCAATACAAATCCATTTTATTTAATGCTTATGTCGCATCCACACCGAAGAAGCTTACAAAGACGAGGCTCCTAAAATTATACAAAAGCAAACAATTAAGCATAAAGTCGTCCTCATGCCGCAAGATTATTATTAAGAGTTTTTGGGACAACTTGGGGCTATTTATATAAATACAAACACATCAGGTTCATATCACTGCACAGACATATTCCTAAGCCTTTGAAATGCCTGCATCAATGTCTTCTGTAAGACTGACCATAAAATCCAGGTGGTTGTCTGGAGATGGAGCATTTGGATACAATTTCTCATATTCAATTGTGCATATGGCGAGGCCGCCCTGACCTTTAGGTACAAGTTTCCAAACACCCTTATAGACCTTGTAAATCTTGAAGACATCTCCCTCCAGACCATTAACAGTTATTGTCTTGTTCACATCATCATATTCAACCTTCTCTTTAAACTCCTCAGCTTTTCCTCCTACGTATATCGATCCATTAATATAGCAAATATGAACATACATCAACCAGCCAAAGTGGGGTGGAAGGAAAAAACACCTAAAGCTTTGACACAAGAAGTTTCTGGTCCAAATATTACATCCATTACAAGAAAGTAGACATTTCATCTCAAATGAAATTAATAGTTAATAACCTAAAAGTCTGTCCTATACGTCTTAAATTCAAATAGTGGGAGAGGTGTGAAATTTATAAAAAATAGGATAGCCACTCTAGTTGTTTAGTTATTGATATGGTATAGTTATTGGTGAACAAAAATAAAAAGAAGAGATCATTTGACAACAAAATTTTGTACTATTAAAATTATACAATTTGTCGTTATAAATTTATAACAATAGTAACTGAGTTCAGATATCCTTCTGCATAATAATTATAGTGATAATTTTTTAATAATAACTTATTAAGTTTGTACTAAATAGTAAATATTTATAATAATAATATTTATTATTATCATATACATATTAAAAAAGTTTTTTAGTAAGTTATAATTAATCATGAATTTTGGTGAAATTTAATGCAATTTGAGCTCGCATTTGCCATATATTCTGGTCTGCCATTCATTCCTCCAAAAATTTCAGCTCGATATGTGGCTAAACTAATGTCAAATGGCAGTAACCAACAGGGCCAATACGTTTTCTTTCTTTCTCTTTTGTACAAGTACCAGTGGGTTAATACTATTTTTTTCTTTTGAAGATAATAATAATCAATAGTTAACTTGTTAGGCATTAGAAGAGAGAAGAGTGATGTGTTCGAAGAAACCACAAGAGGCACCCAAATCCCACAATTTGTGGGCATTTAGAAGAGGCGGAAGTCGGTCCTCCACCTTTCCTTAGCCACGACGGCTGGGTAACCAGCTGCGTTAGACAAATGGTGTCCAGAAGAGTTAATACTTAATGTGGAGTTTTTACCAGTGAACCTTTAGTAGCCAACATAGGCCGGTAACTGTTTAATGAATCAGTGATTCAATTCAGAGGCCAGGTTAGATATAATATAATCTTCCTGGCTAATTTGTAATTAAACTTACTAGGCTAAAGTATCGTCTTTACCTAAAGTGTAATTCCAGAATTTGATGGAGACATGAGTCTCCCAGTCACCTTCATGCACTTCAATTCCTTGCACGTTGCTAGGAGAATGCTTGGGAATATGATGGGCTTGACGCCTGAAGACACTGTAGAACTGGTCAGGAGCCGACTTCAGTTCTACCACAGTTTCCACCTTGCCTTTTAGGGGCATATTGCTCTTAAGGAAACTCACAATTGATGAACGCAAATTAATGTTGACGGGGAAACCATTTTGTGAAGCATCTCCTTATATACAAGTGACAGGATTGGACATGATTTCTGTATATACTCGACTATTATCATCTTTTTCTATAAATTATAAGTAATATGTAAATTAGTAACTTCTCTCTTGACTTTTGAAGATCTTGAGATTTTAATATATTATCTTGTGATAACATGCATTCATTTAAAATATAAACTTGATTTGATTTGATCATCAATGTGATTGGATTCTTCACTGTGACTTACTGCTAATTGTAGGGAAAAATTTTTTTTTTTTGTGAGATTATTGTAAGCTGACGTACGAGAATTTTTTTTATGTGAAACTTGTTTTATAAATTTGCTTATACTTATTCTGATGTCAATAAAATTCTTGCATACAAAAATTGCTTTCTGGTTGCTATGTCAATATAGGTCTTTTCCCCCTTTATTTTACTGATTCAAAAATCTTCCTTTTTTCGTGGGAAGAAACTAAAATCAAATTAGAAGCTATAATTGGTTTTTCTAGGAGGGGGCACTTGGTTGATGTTTTGCAGGGGATAATTCAAAATATCATTCTATATTTTATGAATTTTTTAATGTAATATTATTACTTTTTATTCTTTTAAATGAAATATGTATCTTTATTCTTTATTTTAGTTAAAAGTTTTAAAAAAATATATTCTATTAATTAAAAATTTATTTTAATGAATAATTAAATTATGTCTTATATATATAAAGAAAAAAAATATAAAACTTATTTAACAAAGGAAAAAATAATAGCACTATATTTAAAAATATGTAAAATTTTAAGATTTCAAAAAATTAACAAGGAAGGATACCAAAATACTTGGCCAAAAGCATGAGAAGTGGCATTATGACGTCAATTTTCTTTTAGATTTGCAAAACCTCTAATTGACGTAGATTGAGATTATAAAAATTTTATTCAACATATAATAAAGTTAAAAAATTAATTTTATTTATTGTATTAAAAAAATTTTATAATTATATTTATTTTTTTCAATTTACTATTAGTAAAATTTAACTTGTATTAAACTTTTCTTTGTTAAATGTAACCATTTGATAACTATTTATACACTACATAATATATACATATTTCTCTCACCGTCATATAATTAAATTTATTAATATAATATAAGTTATTATTTTTTAAAAAAAAAATTAAAAAATAATAAAAAATATTTTAAAATATTATAAAAAAATATAATATTAAAATTTTTTATTTTTAAAAGTTTTTAAAAATTTAAACTTATTTCACATCAATAAATTTAATGGTATAATGGTTAGAAGAAGATGCATCTATTTAATGATACATAGGTGATTGTTACGTGAATGTACTAAACCCAAAGTGTTATATATAGATGAAATTTACTTGATAAAATTAATGTATTAAATATAATTTTAAAAATTTACTTATATAAGTGGTTAAATTAGTATTTTTTTGTATATTAAATAAAGGTATTAATGCAACGAAAATGATAGATAAACCACCAACATATATATATTGCCAGAAATCAAGAAGTCGTCGCCAAGCACATGAAACGTGAGACAATCAATAATGCTCTAAATTTATTTGTTTAATATTTGGGTCCATCTAACTTTCTCCCATTCAGGCAACACCTTGCGATTATTAGATTCGGCTATCTAAGTTGAGAGGGAGAGGTAGGTTAGACAAAGATTGTTTTGGAAAGTAGTTGTAACAACTCCATTTTTAATTCTTTTAGGACTCAAACTTGGTTGCTCGTGACAGGCAATATTTCTCTACAATAAAGAACAAAATTGGATTATCAACAGAAAACCATGGCATTGTAACTGGTACATTATATGAATTAATTTACTTATCTTTTTCACAGGGGGAAGCTCTTTATCAAAGGTGTGACAGTGTATCAAAGTTCAATTTTACGTGACATCATCATTTTGGTAATTTAATAAACGCCCACCAATCTCATCATTTGGTTGTACCTTGTAATTGGTTAAAATGAGAGCTCAGTTGGGTAGACGTGGTGAGAATGAGGGTAGACCAGATCAATGAGCCCCATGCTCAAAAAGCTCTTGGTTTTTTTGATTTTTCTTCTTCTGAAACTCGTAGGTCAGTTCACCCCTTCTACATTGTTCACTAATTTCTTTACCTCCCTAACCTTTTTATTTAAAGTTATTACATTTTGATGCTATTTATTTATAGAATCAATAAGACACAATTGATTCATATTTTTTATTTTTTTTATGTTATTTCATCAATATTAATACCTAACATTCTTCAATGCATAAATCCTAGTATCGTGGATGATAACCATTTTTATATTTGGACTACGCGTTTCTATTTTGATTCCCAATTAAATTTTGAGAACAATTTGGGAAAGATTTTTTTCCAAATATATAAAATTCAATATATTATATTTTTATATTCTAAATATTTTATTAATTATGTTTTTTTGAAAAAACATATCTGGAAGGAAATAAAATGGAAATAGAAATTTTGCTAAAAAGAAAAAATTTTAATATACAAGACCATCTCATTATTAAATTTCAAAAAAGTTTAATGCACATACATTTATTTTTATTTTTATAAAATTTTTGTTCTTGCAAATCGAATACATGAGTACTTAATCTCAACATAATAGTAATTTTTTATATTACATCAAAATTTTAATGTTACACGTTTGAGTTGGAACGAAAATTTTTTTAAAAATGCAAAGTTGTGCGGCAAAAAATAAGAGAAAAAAAAAAGAAACTATAAGGCTATCCTAGTTTTAGGATTAGATGGATATCATCTTTCCTTCAATTCATATTTATATGCAACTCATCTTTTCTTTCATTTAATATCAAGTTTTAATAAGTATGAGATTATTATTTTTTTTAATATCAAGTTTAATATTTATAAATATTATATATAACACATAAAATTATAAGTATAATGACTTATCGATCAGAGTAAAAATCTAAAGAGGCATACATGATTGCTTATGCATATTTCGTAACCATGCTATTAACTTTATATAGCAAGTTTTACTTTATTTTGCTAGGATATTATTAAACTAGTTACATTTCAAAGATTAAAAAATAAAGAAAACTCAATCGTTAGTTTTAATGGTACATTTTTTAGGTTATTGTTAATTCATTTAATAGTAATTTTAAAGTCACTCTCAATAATAAGTAAAACCCCTCCATTATATTTTCTAGACTTTACACATTAATCACCTTAAAAAATAGCTTTGCCTTATTAATGCTATTAACTTCAATTACCTTGGAAAACATACGCCTGATTAATGCTGAGTAGCCATTTTGTAAGCTTCTCCTTATATACAAGTGACAGGATTGGACATGGTTTCTGTATATACTTAACTATTATTTTCTTTCTATGAATTATAAGTAATATGCAAATTCATATCTTCTCTCTTGACTTGTGAAGATTTTGGGATTTTAATATGTTATCTTATGATGACAAGCCCTCATTTAAAATATAAACTTGAATTGATGTGATCATCAATGGGATTGAATTCTTCATTGTGACTTTCTACTAATAGTAAGGCTTTGTACTAAATGCAATGGTTTTATTTTAAAAGATGTTAATTAAGGAAAAAAAGAATATTTATGGGGCTATTGTAAGCTAATCTATTAGGAGTCTCTTTTATATTAAGCCTGTTTTATAAATTTGCTCATTCTTATTCTGATGGCAATAAAATTGTTGTACATGGAAATTGCTTTCTAGTCGCTATGTCAATATTGTGTTTTTCCCCTTCAATCTTACTGATTCAAAAAACCTCTTTTTTTCATGGAAAGAAATTAAAGTTGAATTAGAAACTAGTTGATTTTCTTTTTTTTTCTTTTTTTTGAATGTCTGTAGTTGATTTTCCTTAGA
Source organism: Ceriops tagal (assembly GCA_021533255.1). NCBI lineage: Eukaryota > Viridiplantae > Streptophyta > Magnoliopsida > Malpighiales > Rhizophoraceae > Ceriops > Ceriops tagal. The sequence continues at coordinate 1,273,346 of CM038610.1, read as the reverse complement.
AAGGGAACTTGGTTGGTATTTTGCGGGGCATAAGTCAAAAATTATTCTTAAGGATCTTCTTAATATAATAGTATCACTTTTTATTGTTTTGAATGAGTTGTGTACTTTTATTTTTCATTTCATTTAAAATTTTTTAAAGTATATTCTAATTAGTCAACTATTTATTTTAATAAATGACAAAATTATGTTCAAAAATGAAATTAAATGAAAGACATAAAGACATACAAATAATTTAACAAAGCAAAAAATAACAATACTATATTTAAAAAATTCAAAAAATTTTAGAACTCCAAAAATTAACAAAGCAAGAATACCAAAATACTTGGCAAAAACATGAGATGTGTGATATGGTGTCAATTTTCTTTTAAATTTGCAAAAACTCTAATTGATATGGATTTAAATTATAAAACTTTCATTATGTTGAAAGTAAAGAGTCATTTCACTCAAGGCATTGAAATTTTTTTTTTTATATTTACTATTTTTGTTTAAATTCACCTAATACATTAGTTTCATTAATTAAATATGACAAATATTAAATATTTTTTTCTTAAGTATAGTTGCTTAGTAGTTACTCATATGTTAATGTATCTCTCTTGTATCACCAAATAATTAATTTTGTTAATGTGACATAAATCCTAATTTTTTCAAAGAAATTAATAAAATAAAAATATTTAAAATATTATAAAAGAGAAATATATATAATATTTATTTGTTATTTTTTATTTTAATTTTTTAAAGAAATTAAAATTTATATCATGTTAATAAATTTAATAATATGACAATTACACACATATATATCTATCTCATAGTAAGTAAATAGTTATTACATAATTGCATTTAATTAAAAGTGTTAGATGTTTGTGAAAGTTATTTTACAAAATTAATACTAAATGAATTAAAATATATATATGTAATAAAAATAATTATAAAAATTTTCAATATAAGAGATAAAATTAATATTTTTATCTATATTAAATAAAGCTAGTCATGCAACCAAAACGATAGATAAACCATTAACATATTTATATTGCCAAAAACGGAACGTTATTTCCTATAATTAATATAACAATTTGTTGGTTATGTCATAAAGTCATCGCCATGCTCATGAAATGTGAGACAATAATGCTCTAAATTTATTTGTTTGATATTTGGTTCCATCTAGCTTTCTCCCTTTATGCAACACCTTGTGGTTATTAGTTCAGCAACTTAAGTTTAGAAAAAAGTGTTTTTTTTTTAAATCAAAATGTATAAAATGAACAAAAAAATATAAAATAGTTCTGAGTGTCAAATAAAAATGACCTTTTCGATTAATAAAAAGTACAAAATTACATAAATCAAACAACATTATTATAACAAATATATATTTTTTTAATTTATAATTTTACTAACCAAAATTTTCAAATTAAGAGTACTAAATTTGTATTATGAGTGTGCTCAAGAGAGAGAGTTAGGTTAGACAAAGATTGTTTTGCAAAGTTGTTATATCAACTCCATTTTTAATTCTTTTAGGACTCAAACTTAGTTGTTTGTAAGAGTAAATATTTATCTAAAAAATAAGGAACAAATTAGAGTATCAACATAAGACCATGACATTATGAATGCTACATTATATAAATTAATTTCAATGACAATGCTTATCTTTTTGATAGGCAAAGTTCTTCATAAAAAATAGGACTATGAATTTATTAAAATTAATTGAAATTTATCACAAAATAGAATTGGTATTTAAGGAGTAATTAAATACTTGAGTTTATATATTTTTAAATTATTAGTGAGTTAGTATTTGAATAAAAATTAGATAATTGAATACAATTTAATATGATTTCAATATTTAAGTATAATTATATATTTTGTATTATATAAAGAATTGAACACTTTAATTTATTATATAGTTGGTAAATAGTATTTTATATTTATATGTTTTCAAATTATTATATAACATTTTTATCAAATTAATAAAATTTAATTTTTTTACATAATTATCTAATAATATTATTAAAATTATTGTGCTCTAACAGAATTTAATATATAAAAGCTCACTTAGGTAGCTCTGTTAAGAATGAGAGTAGACCAATTTTATGGCCTAGGGCTATTATTTTTTTTAAAGGATAATTTATATTTAATGTAAATTTGTCTTGTATTTTTGTTTGTTAAATTCAACAATATTTTCGTCAAAATCTCTTTACTTACTCTCCTTTTTAAAATACTTGAAAATCAATGTCAAAATTTGATTGGACGAATTATGATATTAATTATTACGGAAAGATTTACTTCTTATTCAACTCAAAAGGTTTTTCTTTTTTTGGTGTGTGGGTTGTAGTTTTTATTTTGTGGCCCCATGTTCCCATGTTGTTGGTTATCTATTTCATTGCACCAAAATGGAGAAGAATTGGCGGATGAAAATTGATTCTTGCAACAAGAAACTGTGGAGGGAGAGAGGACAGTCTTTTCTTTTTACTGTTTCAGCGTCTTCGTGGACAAAAAGTCAAGGAACCACACATTTGTAGGCATTAATTAAAGGAGAATGCTACTCGATAAGGGCGGTAACGTATGGTGACGGGTTATTTCCGTTATGAACACTAACTCATGATACAATAATATATTTTTTTAATAACAATTACATTATATACATAAAAAGTAATATGGTTACATCACTAATTCTACTAAGGTATTACAAACTATTGTATTCTTGATTTTAAAAAATAAAAAAAAAATTAATTATTAATTTTATTGGTGATATCATAAAACACTTATACAAAAAATCAAATAGATCACAGAATTAAATAAAATCTTATTATTTAAATCTTTTTCGATATGCAAACTATCATCAATAATAATTTATCAAAAAACTAACATCAGTAATACCAGCGTTTCCCTTAACCAAGTCAGATACGATGAGCTGACATAATAATAGAGTTAATATACAAGCAAAAATATTTCCCTCTTCAGATTTAACTAGCTAAGGCATAGCATGGCATGCTTTTGAACTGATGTGACCGAAATAATGCTTCTTGGTAGTTTCAATAACTTGGAACATTCAGCCAACAAAGAAGAATGTAGATCATGCTCCCAGTCGCCTTTGTGGATTTTATCAAGCAGCGTTTGTTTTCAATTAATGGGGCATATATGCATGCTCTTACATTATATATGTCAACACAAATCCATTTTATTTAATACTTATGTCACATCCACACCGAAGCAGCTTACAAAGACGAGACTCCTCAAATTATACAAAAGCAAACAATTAAGCATAAAGTCGTCCTCATGCCGCAAGATTATTATTAAGAGTTCTTGGTACAACTTGGGCTATTTATGAAAACACAAACACATCAGGTTCATATAACTGCACAGACATATTATTAAGCCTTTGAAATGCCTGCATCAATGTCTTCTGTAAGACTGACCATAAAATCCAGGTAGTTGTCCGGAGATGGAGCATTTGGATATAACTTCTCATATTCAATTGTGCATATGGCAAGGCCCTCCTGACCTTTAGGTACAAGGTTCCAAACAGGCTTATAGACCTTGTAAATCTTGAAGACATCCCCCTCCAGACCATTAAGAGTTATTGTCTTGTTCACATCATCATATTCGACCTTCTCTTTAAACTCCTCAGCTTTTCCTCCTATATTGATCGATCCATCAAAGCATAAAGTGATCAGGTTTAATATAGAAAATATGAACATACGTCAACCAGCCAAAGGAGACGCCGGGAAAAGGAAAAAAACTAAAGCTTTGACACTAGAAGTTTTTGGTCCAATTCTTACATTCATTAGACAATTCGTCTCAAGGGACATAAATAGTTAATGACCTAAAAATGAATCTCTGTAGTCTTAAATTCAAATATTTGGAGAAGCGTTAAATTTATAGAAAATGAAAGAGTTACTCTAATTATATAGTTACTAGTTTAGTAGACTTGACGAGAACCAAAAAGAATCATTTAGCAACAAAATTTTGCACTGTCAAAACAATACAATTTGTTACCATAAATTTATAACAAGAATAATGAAGTTATGGCATTTTTCTGTGGAATAATTGTAACGATAGATTTTTAACAGTAACCTATAAGGTTCATATCAAATAGTAAATATTTATAACAGTAATAATTCTTGTTAACATATGTTATACCGAGAAAACCTTTTAGCAAGTCATAAGTAATTAGAGTTTTGGCAAATTTAATGCAATTTGAGTTTGTATTCACCATATATAATCTGGGCTGCAATTCATTCCTCCAAAAATTTCAGCTTGATATGTAGAATATTCGGTAGTTAACTTGTTATGTGCTAAAAGAGAGGGAAGTAACGCGTTCAAAGATATCACAGGAGGTACAAAGCACCCCATGCGGAAAGCACCCAAATCCCACAATTTGTGGGTATTTATAAGAGGCAGAAGTTGAACACCCACCTCCTTTTAGCCACAAAGGCCAGGTAACCAGCTGTGCTAAGCATTTGGTGTCCAGTGGGATTAATACTTAGCGTAGAGTTTTTAACAGTGAACTACTAGTAGGCAACATGGGTCGGTAACAGTTTAATGGATGAATGATTCAATTAAGAGGCCAGGTTGGATGTAATATAATCTTCCTGCCTAATTTGTAATAAACTTACTAGACTAACGCATGGTCTTTACCTATAGTGTATTTCCAGAATTTGATGGAGCCATGAGTCTCCCAGTCACCTTCATGCACTTCAACTCCTTGTATATTGGTAGAAGAATGCTTGGGAACATGGTGGGCTTGACGCCTGAAGACATTGTAGAACTGGTCGGGAGTCGACTTCAGTTCTACCACCGTCTCCACCTTGCCTTTGAGAGGCATATTGCTCTTAAGGAAAGACCCAATTGATGAAAGGCAAATTAATGTTGATGGGGAAACGATTTTGGGAAGCATCTCCTTAAATACACTAACAGGATTGGGCATGGTTTCTGCATTTAGTTGTCTATTATGATATCTTGACTTGTGAAGATTTTGGGATTTTAATACATTATCTTATGATGTCATGCATTAGTTTAAAATATAAAATAGAATTGCTTTGGTCATCAATTTGATTGGTTCTTCATTGTGACTTTCTGTTAAAAGTAAGGTTTTTTACTAAATACAATAGTTTTATCATAGAATATGCAAATTAAGGTAAAAAATGATTTTTGGTGGGCTTATTGTAGGCTCTATGAGAAGCCTTTTTTATGTGAAGCCTGTTATATAAATTTGCTCATACTGATTTTGATAGTAATAAAATTTTTGCACGTGGAAATTGCTTTCTAATTGCTATGTGAATATAGTTTTTTACCCTCAATTTTACTGATTCAAAAACCTCCTTTGTGTGTGTGTGTGTGCGCCCGCGTGTGGGGAAAGAAACTGAAATCAAATTAGAAGCTATAATTGATTTTCCTTGGAGGGGGAACTTGATTGACGTTTTGCAGGGGATAAGTCAAAAAAATTGTTTCTAAATTTTGTGCTCTTTCAAGATTTCACACTTCAAATTTATAAATATATATCCCAATGATGTTCTCTTACATTGAGAATCAATCAGCCCGTATAAGGCATCAAATTGATTTATCAAATTAATTCTAATCAAAATATTTCAGCTAAGAAATCTTCTTTGTATGACAAAAAAATGGAAGTTGCTTTGATTCTTTTGTTAAATGACACATAATTTTAATATTTGAAATTTCCAAATTTGATTTGTATAGATTCTTTATATCTAATTCTTTTTAAAAAATTCAACAATAAAATCTTGTGTTATTTCTAAATTATTTAGAAAAGAATTTAATTGTATTTACATTATTATCAAGAATTATATGAATGTTTAATTCAAAATTTTTATCTAGTCACAGCAAGTAGTTTTTTTTTTTTTTTTGGTTAATGAACACACTAAGTGGTTTTTTATCTCTAAAAAATTTGTGGGTGTGTGGATTGTAGTTATTATTTTGTGGCCCCACGTTGTTGATTATCTATTTTATTTTATTGAACCAAAAGGGAAAAGATTTGGCAGATGAAGGCTGATTTTTGTGCAGGCTTTGTTTGTCAACAAGAATTTGTGGAGATGGAGAGAACAGAGAGTTCTTCACAATCTGTATATATATATATATATATATAATGAAATACATCCTTTTTATAATTTTTTCACATTTCATTTGACTTATTGCATCAAGCCTACGTAGTTATTGTGAATCTCAATAATGGGAGCCTTATTTTAATAATACAGCATTTTGTTGGTTATCTCAAATGATCGTGGCCAAGCACATGCCATATGAGCCAATAATGCTCTAAATTTACTTGTTTAACATTTGGGTCCATCTAACTTTCTCCCTTTCAGGCAACCCTACCTTGTGATTATTAGCTTCAAAGACTCATGTTGAGAGAGGGAGAGAGAGAGAGAGAGAGAGTGGGGTAGGTTAGACAGGAAAGTCGTTAAACCAACTCCAATTATTTTAGTTCTTTCAGGACTCCTATTTGGTAGGAGGAAATATTTCTCTAAGAAGAAAGAACAAATTGGAGTATCAACGCAAAACCATGGCGTTGTGACTGCTACATTATATGAATTAATTTCAACGACAATGCTTATCTTTTTCGTAGGGGAAGTTCTTTATCAAAGGTGTGACAGTGTATTAATGTTCAATTTTACTTGACATCATCATTTTGGCAATTTAATAAACGCCTCCCAATCTCATCCTTTGGTCATACCTTGCAACCGGTTAAAATAAGAGTTCACTTTAGGTAGATGTTAAAAAAAAAAAAAAAAAGAGGGGCAAAACTTTTTAGAAGTATTATTAAAATTTTACAAATTTTTATAATTAAATCTTATTTTTTAAAAGTTTAAATTAATTTTAATCTCTTAATTTTTATTTCACGTGAGTTTTTTTTGGACCAAAATTAATTAAAATTGTTAGATTACTAATTTAACTTTATAAATATCTTTTAAAAAATACAAAAAAAAAACATTCAGGAGTTTTTTTTATATTTGTTTTATACATAAAGGTCAAAAAATTCAAATTCTTTCCCAATAAATTAAAAAAAAAAGAAAAATTTTAAAATGTTTACTTTTTAATACATGAAAGAGAGAGAGAGAGAGAGAGAGATAACAAAATATAAAAATATATACGTAAATGTATTCTTTAAATGTATTAAGAATATTTTTATTTAATTTTTATTAAATCAAATAACATATTTAACAATTTCATCTTGTTCTTTTTGTAAAAGGACTTACGTAATGAAAATTAAAAATTTAAAACTAATTTAAAAACTTAAAAAGATTCCAAACACAATTATAAAAATCATCAAAAATTTAAAATTTTTTTCAAGAATTATTGTGAAAAATGAGAGTAAATCAAAACTATGAACGCTAGATTCAAAAAGTTAATTTTTCAAAAACCTATTACTTGGTTTGACATGCCAGCTTTACTGCTTAATTTTGAGTGTAAATAACTCAAAACTCATTTGTAACTAACTGTTGAGATTATTGCATTATTATGTTGCGTAAATAGGCTATCAATTTTTTGTACAGAACCTTTTTATAATATTGAAGATTAACATTAACTTCGGCCCAATAAAATTCGTAATGGCAAGCCCAAAACCTCAATCTCATGCCTGATTTAGAAGAGAAGTCTACAACCTCTGGCTTGATGAAAATTGGCAAAGAGAATGGAATATGGAATTGTCAATGGCATGACCGCTCCTTTTTTGGGCCAATTAACACATAACCACTTCTTGATCGCACATGATGAACGTTTTTAGCATTAAAGCAGCTTCCAGCCAGTTCACGGTAGACCAATGGGGTACTTTTAATTCTATTATTCATCAAGCAATTCCCTCCGTTCCCCATATGGCTCGTAGTAGGGCTAGCCTCAAACTGGTCCAGTTTCGGCTCTTTGGTTGCTACGTCGGACTGGTCCCTGAAAGCCCCAAACCATGACCAAACCAGACCCCTCCCCGATTACCGGTGGAGAGACTAGTAGCTCAATTTCGATTGAAACTGAAACTGCAGTCGAGTTTTAGCCAAATGTAATGGGACCCCACTTAGCCTCTTCACCCAAAGAAGTGCAACCTTAGGGGGCACATTGATCATCCGAATACCACATAGCATTTCCATGGGGAACAAGTCCATTCTCACACACACACACACACACACATTGTCTAGGCAGTTCATTAATTTTCTAGATCCCAGTCTCGGAAATAGACTCTCAACGTTGGTCCCAACACCAATTTTCACCTATGTAAATCCAACTGATCCTAACAAGGGCATCACTAATTCGCTACCCTTGATTCCTTGGATGAGTATCTTTACCATGGCGAGCTACCATACAACACATCTCGCCAGGAAAACAAAGAGGCACGTTGACCAACTTAGAGGAAATGTTGCCACTAAATGAGTTCAAAATTCTCTAGCAGATCTTCCCAAACGTACCCATTGGAAGCCACCGAGGCCACAAATATCCAACTGCTATCCTTATCCCTTATTTTTGTTCCTGAATAAAAATTTGAAACTCTCCAAAGATTTGGATACCCTTTTACTATTGATTCCTTTGTTTTCCTTATGCGGCAAGAAGCAAGTGCTGCCCAAATTTATGGACCATAGTGTCACAAGGATACGTTGCCCAAATCCGTGACAATAGGCTCTCCTAGAGGCGAGGCAGTAGTAGAAAATAATCTTTGTAAAGGTTTTATGGCCCTCTGCTCAATCTGCTGTCAGCTGTCATTCTGACATAATCAGATGATTGTACAAAATTTTGATAATCAGTTATCAAACCATTAAAGATGTAAGGGGGACTTTATGGAAGTTGCAGGTAAAAGTGAATTATGAAAGGTTAGAAACATTGTCAGTAGAATTTATGTCCACTGATGAAGTGGAAAAACCACTTTGTTCATCTGTAATCGGTAGGCAATTCTTTCTTATTTTTATCAACTTCACCGGAAGTGCCAACAGATGATACAAATATCTGTACCATTAGTCTTCCAACTGAAAGAGGATTTAATGTTAATAGCGTACATCAACAATAAAGCAACAGAAACATGAAGAGAAAACTAGATTTTGGTAGCAAAATCATTGATCCTAGTTGAAGAATTTAATATGCATTATCTAGGTAGTAATCAAATCACAATTTGCTTATTCTGCCAAGCATTATATCATAAGAAAAGCTTAATTTTGTTATTTATATTAACTAAGTTGTCATTTGTCTTAGAAGCCAACTACAAGCTCTTAATGTCTGGGAAAGGGGTATGAGGTTCAAGGGAATGGAGAGAACTACCGCTATGCATATAGCTCAAGACCCAAGAAGTTTTCAAAAAAAAAAAAAACTCAGTATTTCCCTAAGCCTAGAACATACATTTAATTGAACATTTTTCAATTGGCTCCTAACTTTAATAATTAGATTGTGTCGGATATTGGTGCTTCAAAATATACCAAACAACAAAGTTATTGTTTTGAACTTCATCAGTGAGCACGCATTTCCTTTATAAAGGCCTCAGACAGCAGGAATCAGCAAGTGTGTACACGTGTTGCCCAAGAAGCCAAACATAGAGGAAAGGCATGTAATTTAGGAGTAGTTTGAACAGAATGACCATTTCTCTTCCATGAGATGCAGGTCACAGAAAACCAAGCATGAAAAGAATAGAACCATGAGTAATATGTGAAAATGAGAAGAAATCCAGCTCAAATGGTGTGTGCATTCCAAAAGCAGAGAATCCTTTTGATTGACATAATTTCTCAGCAAAAGTTAAGCAGCTTTTTGACTAAATATGGCAATCACATGGCAGTAAATAAAGATTGTAAAGAAAATTCATTTACTGATCACAAGAGCAGCCCAATCCAACCAGTGGCAGCCCACCTTTCCCCAAGGAGGAACCATGAAAAACCAGCACCCCACGCCGGTTCCAACCCATGTACTATTGCCATCTCTTTTGCTGGTACATCATGCATGGAAGCCCTCTGCACAATCATTAACAGATTGTTAACTTGTTGTCTGGATGAGTATCCTGAAGATGAAGATGGTGCTGCTGCTTTCCATCCCAAGCTTGAAGTTTAATTTCTTTCCTATTAAAGCTTTTAAATTCTGTCAAGTTAGTCAAGAGATGTTGCAATGGATCGGTGCCCTTCTGTTAACTTTCTTAGCAAGCAAACTTGCACTTTAGTTTGAATTACAATTTTGTAATTTAAATTTGAAAGTTTCTCCTTGTGACAGCTTTATCATTTTGAACTTGTAATGATCAAAGTGCTATATATACGGGAAAGATCAATAAAACAAACTATGCTGGAGAAAAAGCTTGCATATCCCCTTCTTTGTTCCTCTTCCAAAACATTTAGATCCATACACAATAAGTCTAGTTTGCCACATTCTCTGCCACAACTTCTTCTGTGACAAGAAAAACAGCACTAATATCAGAGCACTCTTTTAGTTCTTAAGGGATCTATAAGTGAATGAAGTTTGAGAGAAATGCATTATCAAACCTGTGAGATAGAGAAAAACAAGAGAGAACCTCACAAACAAGCCTCATCAGATTACAGCATATGGCCTCCTTGAACTTTTCTCCAACTCCACCTTCAAAGTTATCTGGAGAGAACCATCTCCAGTAGAGTGTGACCTACCTAAAGGCCTTTGATCCTTGGAAGGTCACATAAAAAGGAGTGGTGCCACCACTACTTACAAATCCAACCATGGAAGAGCTAAAAAAACCATAGTGAGCAAGTGTCTAAGCAATACAAAGCTTTAACCTACTGTCTCTCACATTGCAAACTTTTAGAATAGCCTTAGAATCTTTTGGGGCACCCTGTTTGTCATGCAGCTCTATGATTAAGCCTTGTAAAGCTTCTTTCATCCTCTTTGTCCTTGCCCTAGTCATTGGACCACCGATTTCTTGCAAAGGATCTAGGGAATACTTGCTTTGTTGTACTTGAATAACACCTTGTTCTCCATCATAAAGTCATTTTCAATAGATTTTTGGCTTGTGAGACAGCTCAGGAGGTATGGGAAAAGCTGAAGGAAGAGTTTGCAGGAAGTGAAAAGACAAGATCAATACAGCTTCTGAATCTAAGTAGAGAATTTGAGCTGCTTAAAATGAAAGAAGCAAAAAGGATAGAAGACTATAGTGACAGATTGTTGAAACTGGTGAATCAGACTAGGATTTTAGGAAATGATCTTCCAAATTCAAGTATTGTGCAGGAGGTTTCAGTAAGCATACCACAGATATTTGAATGAAAAATATCCTCTCTTGCAGATCTCACCAAAATCTCTCCAGCTGAGCTTGTGAATGCTTTGCAAGGTCAAGAGACAGGAAGAGGAAATTAAGAGTGCCCTCCAAGCTAAACATATTGAGAAGGCATAGCAGAAGAAGAAGAAAAACAAGAAGCCAAAGAGGGTGAAGGCAGCACCTCTGATGGCCAGAAGTCCTATCTACCTTGTGTGCACTGTAAGAAACCAACACACTTGCCAAAATAGTGTTGGTGAAAGCTAGATATTATTTGTAGGTGCTGCAATGAAAAGCAACAAGGGGAGAGGGTGTGTCCAAAGAAAAAACTAGCACGGAAAATATAGCAGCAAGCACAAGTTGCCAACAATAACACACAAAAACCAGAGGAACAACTTTTCATGGCATATGGTTGCTCTACTACAAGAGACATTGAGGTTTGGCTTGTTGATAGTGGATGTACAAATCACATGTCACCAAACCTGTCAATGTTCAAACATCTAAACAGGAACTTTACCTCCAAAGTCAAGATTGGCAATGAAAATTTCATTTTGGTGCAAGGCAAAAGGAATAGCTGCAGTTGAAACCAAGTCAGGTACCAAGCTAATTTCTGATATTCCTTATATTCCTGATATTAATCAAAGTTTACTCAGTGCAAAGCAACTACTTGAGAGAAACTACTCAATTGAATTCAAAAACAAATCTAGTACAATATATGATCGTACTGATATGGAACTTGTACTGTTCCCATGAAGGCAAAAAGTCTCCAAATTGAGTTAAATCAAGTGGAGAATCATGCAATGTCTGCAACTCTTGACACTACCACATTATGGCACAAAAGGCTGGGGGATGTACACAATGCTAGCCCGCAGAAACTACAGAAAAGCCAGCTGATGCTTGATTTACCAACAATTGGAGAAACTGGAGGTGTTTGTGTAGTATGCCAATAAGGAAAGTAAACAAAGCTTCTCTTCTCTATGAACTAGCCCTGGAGAAGCTCAAAGAAACTTACAGCTGCTTCACAGCGATACATGTGGGCCTATGAGCACAGAGTCACTGCAAGGGAGCAAATATTTTATACCTTTTATTGCTGATCTAAAAAGGTTTAGCTGAATTTTCTTCCTGAAAAGAAAGTCTGAAGCTGCAAATGTTTTTAAAGGCTTTAAAATCTAGATTGAAAACCAATTTGAGAGCAAGATCGAGGCAAGTAAAATAGACAATGGAGCTAAATATACATCAAGCTCCTTCAAAGAAATTTGTGCAGAAGCTGGAATTCAACAACAGTTGGCTGCCCCTTACACAGCCCAACAAAATAAGGTGAGAGGAAAAACAGGACAATAATGGGGATGTGTAGGTGTCTCTTGCTTGAGAAGAAAATGCCAAAGAAGTTTTGAGCTGAGGCGGCTAGTACTTCAGTATATTTGCTGAATAGGCTGCCAACAACATCTTTGGAGGATAAAACTACATTTGAAGTTTGGCATGGTTTCCAGCCTTCAACATGTCATCTCAGGGTCTTTGGCGGTGTATGCTATGTATTGGTTCCTGAAAAGAAAAGGAGCAAAGTAGACCAAAGAGCAGAAGCTTGTGTGTTCATAGGCCATACAAATACTGCCAAAAACTATGAAGCTTACAATCCTCAGATTGGGAAGATATGTATCAGCAGGGAATTGAAATTTAAGGAAGAAGAAAGCTGGAATTGGGAAAAAGCTGAGGTTGAGTCCTTTAAACCTCAATCTCCACAACCACAGAATACTCAAATACAACTTAAGGACTCCTCTGATGAGGATTACTAAGTAAGAGGGACTAGGCCTCTCTAGCAGATATCTATGAAAGAAGTCATGTTGCAACCCTTGAACCAGCTGACTTTGATTAAGCCTCTAAGTGTATCAACTGGAGAAAGGCAATGTATGAAGAGATGGATGCCATAGAAAAGAACCAAACATGGACCCTTTTTCACAGACCTCAAGGCAAAAAACCAATAGGAGTAAAGTGAGTTTATAGGACCAAACTAAACTCTGATGGTTCCATAAACAAGTATAATGCCAGACTGGTAACAAAGGCTTAATTTGCTCCAGTGGCTAGGCATTATACTATAAAGCTACTCTTAGCTTATGCTGCAAAAGGGGATGGTTTGCAAACCAACTTGACATGAAGTCTGCATTCTTAAATGGAGTTTTAGATAAGCTAGTCTTTGTTGAGTAGCCAGAAGGTTTCCAAAAGAGAGAAGGTGAACACAAAGTCTATCTATTGAGGAAAGCACTGTATGAATTGAAGCAGGCTCCTACAGTCTGGTACACAAAGATCAATGACTAACTGTTACAGCTCTCCTTCTACAGAAGCCAAAATAAGGCAACTCTGTATGTTAAAGAAGAGCAAGGTTAAATCTTAATTGTTTCTTTTTATGTAGATGATTTATTAGCTGTTGACAGCAATGAACAACTGGTGCAACAGTTTAAAACTGAAATGATGAGTCTTTGAGATGACAGACTTAGGAAGAATGCCTTTCCTCCTTGGTTTGGAAGTTTATCAGCTCAAACATGGAATATTTGTGTGTCAAAGGAAATATGCACAAGATGTCCTTAAAAAGTTCTAAATGGCAAATTGTCAAGGCTCTAGTACTGAAGTTCCTGACTTCTCCCTAAGATCTACTAGTTTGTGATGGGGTGAATCAGTATCACCACAATTTATAATTCGCAGATAAGTGAACAACTTTAACCTCTTCTTAAAAGCGAACTTTTTCTGAAACTCTACTAAGGTAGATCTATTGCTACCTACTAATTACAATAGTCCCCAATGTCACCTTTCAGACACCTTGCCTAATAAATGTTCTTGTTTAGGTCTTCATTAGGTTATAGGTTGGCTGATACTTTAACTGTGTTCACAACTCAATTCAAAGCACAGAACGTAAAGCAAATTAAGGACACACGAGATTTACGTGGTTCCGTCAACGTGACGTACATCCACGGTAGTAGGGACTCTCCCTCTACCAAAATTATCTACTATACTTGTGAATACAAGTTACAATGAATGTCTTTAATTCTCTACTCCTTTCACTATTGCAATTACTAAACAAGTATAATACAAAGATTGTCACTTACTGTGTCTACCCTTCTTCTAACTTGTCTTGCCTCTGTTGAATTGAAAGACTTAGAAATTCACCGCAACGCTGTCTAACCTCTCTTTTGAAGAAATCTGAAAATACATTAAGTTCAATGCTTCACCGAATTCCTTCTATAGGTTGTCTCACACAATTCCTACTTTTACCGTGTTACGATCTCACCCGTCTTCTTATCTCACGATCTCACTGTCTCACGGCTCGCCTGTCCATTTCTCTCTCTCTTGCTGTCCAGCCGAATTTCTCTCTCTTACCGCCGGATTTCTCTCTCTTCGCCAGATTTCATTTTTCCGTTCACCATCGGGTTTCTCTCTCCTTCTGATCTGGCCGTATAGGTCTTTGCCGTCCACCCACTTTCGGCCGTCCAGCCATGTCGTCTCCTCGCCAACTGCTAGTGTACCGGTGGTATGTCATTCCTCACGGGTTTCTTTTCTTCTCTGGTCTGCGTTTTCTCTCTCTTCGTCGATTGGCTATGTTTTCTCTCTTTGTCCGCCGGTTTGCTCGATTTTCCGACCGTTGATGGCTGTGTTTTCTCTCTCCTTCCCGTCGACGGCTCCGATTTAGCCATCCTCTGTTCGCTGTTCTTCGTTCAACCCCTACTTTCGGCATCTCCTTCTTTCTCTCTCTCGACGCTACTGTTCACAACGGTACTATTTACGACGACTACTCTTCACAAGGTTATTGTTCAAAACGGCTGTGCGGCTACGATCTCCTCAATTTTCGACCTCCGTTTTCTATTTAAACGTCCCCTATTCTACCGTTCTCTTGCAGTCGGTGTGATTTGGCCGTGTGTTGTGTTTTTCTATTTTCTCTAATTGGCCGTCCACACACTTTTTGTATTTTGTCGTGTATTCAATTATGTTGAGCCTTCTCTTTGGTTGAAAGGTTTCTCTTGTGTTTTCGAACTCACTCTTTGTGTCTATGCGTTCACCCTCTCTTCTTGCCGTGTATACAATTGTATTGGCCCCTATTTTTGTCTTCTAAGATCTTTATATCTCTTTCATGAAACCTTAATAGGGCTTACATGGCAAATTTACGTTCTTGCCCTTACTCAGCGGATTTACTTTCTTACTCTTCAATGTGACTTTACTTTCTTGCACACTTAAACCTAGTTGACAACAATTACAACCCATACAAGGCTATGGAAACGACAAGCATACGTTTGCCAAGAGGAGCAAAGCTACGAAAGGAAGATGATGCTGCAAAGGTTGATCCCTATAAATTTAGAAGCCTTATTGGTTACTTGTTATATTTGGCAGCATCCAAGCCTCATATTATGCAAGCTGTGAGTTTCCCCTCTAGACACATGTATGAACCAAGTGAAGCCCATTTAAAGGCTACAAAGAGAATCCTTAGAGATATCAAAGCAACATCAGGCTTTAGCATTATGTTTAGAAAAACAAAAATGCTCTAACTGTTGGGGATTCACTGACAGTGACTGGGGTGACCCTCAAGATGACATAAGGAGCACTTCAGGTAATGCATTCACTTTGGGATCAGGTTTTTTTGCTGGAGTTTAAGGAAACAGTCATTAGTTGCACAATCAACAACTGAAACTGACCATCTAGCTCCTGTAGCTGCAATTAATCAAGTCATTTGGCTCAGGATGATGATATCAAACTAGAAAGAGAAGCCATCTAAAGCAATTAAGATCTACTGTGACAATCAAGCTACAATTGTTATCTCAAAGAATTATGTTTTGCATGAGAGCACTACTACATCAGAGAAACACAAGAAAACAATGAAGTAAAAATTGTTTACTGTCCCACTGAAGAACAGTTAGCAGACATACTAACCAAACATTTTCAAAAGGGAAGGTTTCCCGTTTTAAGATACATTTGGGATGCCATGCATCAACACCAAGGAGGAGTGAAGATGGTACTGCAGCTTTCCATCCCATGCTTGAAGCTTCATTTTTTTCTGAACAAAGCTTATAAATTCTGTTAATTTAGTTAAGAGCTGTTGCAATGAATTGGAAGGAGTGAATTGGAGCTGTTAATTTAGTTTACTTTAGCAAGTAAACTTGCACTTAGTTTGAATTGGTTTAAATTAGAATTTTGTAATTAAAATTTGAAAGTTTCGTCTTGTACAAGCAGATGATGTATGACAGCTTTATCCTTTCGAATTTGTAATTATCAAAGTGCTCTATATATATATATATATGAAAGATCAATGAAACAAATTATGCTGGAGAAAAAGCTTGCAAATCCCCTTCTCTGTTCCTCTTCCAAAGCATTTAGATGAATAAACAATAAGAAGTCTGTAGCTTGTACATTCTCTGCTGCAACTTCTTCTGTCATAAGAACAACAGCATAAACAACTAACATCAATGACAACAACAAAGACTCACTCCCATATTTAATTGTGGTCAGTTAAATGAATCATTTCTCACCATTCAGTTTTATTAGGCACTTAGTTTGACTACTAATAAGGAAAATCTACCAAAAACCCTAATCAAACCAATACCATTAAGATCCATTTATCAGACAGCCCATAGGCATGGCTCACACACATCCTGAAAATTTCTGAAACCCATTCCGTAGTCCATTATCAACAACAAGACTCAAATGTAGCATTTTGGTTTTAATCAAAAACCATGACCAGAAAGCAACAGAGAATTTTACCTAAGCATACACAATTTTGGCTCCAGGAGAACCACATGCACGCACACAGCAATCATAGACTTGGATTTTTTCAGTTCCAGTCTCATTCTTTTGATATAAATAGGATCATCCAACAATGTGTGTTGATTAAATTTCTCACTCACTGTTTTTCTCTTAAAAGGCAAAGCTTTTCCACAATTAAGCAGGCAGAGAGTTTCAGTAAGAATCTTGCTGAACATGGCTTATTATCCAAGGCCTCTTTTTAAAATTCAATACCACACAGTTGACCATTAACAAAATTCACCTAATAATTTCAGTCATAGATGTTCAAATCCATATCAGCCATAAACCAATATAAAGCCATTAGGCATTATGTACAAGGGCCAGGTTATACAGCTAGAGAAGGAGACAATATCAAAAATGATTAGCAAGCTTTCACTGCACTCATTTCCTCCTCCTTTTTTTAAAAAAAAAATCTTTTTTGTTTTTGCCTTTGAAAATTGAGCTGCAAAGAGATGTCTGAGAATGACTAGGTTGTACAAGAGAAAAGCAAAAGAGACCTTTTATCAGAATCAACAGTTGTTTTCTTTTAACATTGATTAATTAAGATGAATACCTCTATCCATAAGCATAAACCAGTTGAGAATACGCCTGTGTAAAGTGCAGGAATCGATGGGAAAACAGCCATTGAATGCCACACCATTGTCCATGTCCAAGACGAAGCCTCCAACAAAGTACCATAGTGTTGGGATGAGAGCAACAACACATGCCTAAATGGAAGCTCACATTCTTCAAATCATGAGTTAAGGTAATCGAGCTCCATTTTGCATACGTTCAAGACAATGCACAGACCTCATATCCAAGGACAGCTAAAAAGTTACTTTTATTTGTGCTCCTTGATATATGTTGAGTTCTAAGCATATGGATGCCAAAAAACCCAGCACCTAATAAGTTCATGAGGTCTCCAATCCAAAAACAAACAACACAGGCTGCTTAGAAAAACATCAAATATTAGACTTATTTATTCTAACCAGAAAAATTAAAAAAAGCACCTCAAGAATGCTTTTTAATGCCCCGATCAGCATCAAATTACATTCAACTCATAGAGGAATCAAAGAACACTTAGACTGGCAGGAGATCCACTGGACTCCAGTAAAGCAACTCCTAGGACGGACATGAGAATTCCAAGGCAAGAAAGTGCAGGAACTACTGCCCCTAACATACCATCAAGAAAAGGAACCACGATTACCTGATAAATTCATCCAAAGTATGCAAAATTACTGCAATTTTGGTAGTTCTATAGAGCAACAAAGATGCCCGGTATAACTAGGGGCTGACCAAAAAAATTGCAGTGAACATAGATATCAACGATGCACACACCCAGCATCTAATGTTAGCAGTCCAATAGCCAGCATTAGATATCCTAAACTAAGCCAGAAACCCAATTCTATCCCCGCATTAATGGTATGAACATCATCCCAGGCTCAAATTACAAATGGGAGGAATGGAATTGTGCATACAGCAAGCCAGACAACTGTAAAAGCTGCAAGATCCTTTAATAGCTTCAACTTCTTTCACAACTGGGATATTACTAGATATAGAAAAATTATAAAACAAAGTGAAAATCTTTATCCATAAATGGTAATGCACAAATAATGAACAAGTTACTTCCTAATTCTGCAGTGATCATCATTGTGTTCTATAAAAAACTGCACAAAGGGCAGCTTAAATGCTGGAACTTGTTTCACTAACCTCCAACCACCACTCACATTTAACTCAATGACAGAAAAATGAATTTTCCTTATTCTTTTCACAATTGGGTTTCCTTATTCTTTTCACAATTGGGTTTCCTTATTCTGTTCACAGGTTTCTAGGGACACAAACATATGAGTGAAAATAAGGGAAAAAGCCCCACAAAAAAGTCATGAGTGACAAAGTTACCCTAGACAATCGTGATGAGGTTAAGCAAACCATGCTCCTAAACTTCCCCCATTTCCTCCTCCGCCACAACGAGCTCCTCCCAAACAAGGCCTTAAATAGAACCCAGCGTCTGTTTTTTTTTTTTTTTGGAGACCCATTCCAAGAAACCTGGTTTCCATGGCAATCGATTCTATAATCCCATCTGTTCACAGACCCCCCGGTGGGTGTCCAAGTTTGTTGACTTCGCCACCTTATTAATGACACCGATGTCGAAGATGATGGAGATGGAGAGGAAGAGGAAGAGTTGCTGTTGTTGAAGGGGGATGAGATATAGGAGGGTGAGGACGACGACAACGACGACGACGACAACATATAGGCGGTGGTGGTTGCTTGACGGCGATTGGCATGGTTGTGCCAGCGATCAAGTCGATCCTTTTGACTCTTCGTTAATCTTCCCGGTTTTTTTGTTATTTTGTTTTCTTTTTTCTTTTTCGGGGCGGGGCGGCGGGGTTCTTGTCTCGTTATTGTTTTTGTCTTTTAACTTTTAGCGCAATTATTTCTTTTTCGAAAAGTAACGTTGCAAAATCCGATAATTTCATGATGTCTGCCTTCATGTAATGTGAGGCATTGGAAATGTAAGGCTTTTTTTTTATTTATTCATAAATAATAATCAATAATATTTATCACAATTCAGTTTTTTAACTCTTTATCGATGGTATTACGCCCAAAAACTAAAACTAAAAATAAAAATAAAAATCATGACTCAAATCTCTAAAATTCTCACCGGTTTATACCCTGCGAAGAAAAACAATCAATTTGCATTGTGGTCTCTTTGATAAAATTGCTTTTTCAGGTAATACAGAGAGAGAGAGAGAAAAAAAAAGAAAAATTACTAAATCATGCACTCTAAAATAGAATTGGAAGTCAAATACTTGGAAATAGGATTTGAGAGTTAAATGTTACAGAATTTCAAATCAAATGAAAAAAATTTTTGAACTTTTATGAATGTAAACACTGTACATACTAATTAATTGCCCCTTTTTTTTTCTTCTTCTTTTTTTGAGAGAAAGTAACATAAATCTTAATGCTAAAATAGAGCACCACTGGCAATGGATATTAGCAAATTTGAATTGAAAACTCAAAAAAAAAAAAAAAAACTTTAAACGCTGGAATCTTTCAATTAATATTTTACTCAAATATGAACTCCTTTGCATTGGCATTGATTTACATTTTTAAATAATCTAAATGTTCAAGCTAAATAGAATACCACTTTTCTCTTCTTTTTTTTTTTCTTCTTCCTTTTTGGGTGTAATTAGACTCAGCTCTAAGCAAACATTCCAAATCAAATTAGAAAGAGCTTGGCAGGAACAAATCAAATTCAACCCAAAAGAGGAGACTTGACATCAAGGCTTTGACTTACTTCAACAACATTGAGGTGGTTGTCTTCAGTGCTAATATTAATTAACTCATCGCCACACTCGTAGAGAGATCCAACCAGCAGCAGCTGATCTTCCAGGTACCTCTGCAACAACCCCACCTCGCGTCCTTCTTCCAGCAGCCGCTCCGAGTCCCGGAAACCTTCTTCTTCCTCCCCCGCCTCCTCGGCTCCCAGCAGCGGCTCTTTCTTTCTCCGGTAGAACCGGATGCAGAGCTCCGCGATACACAGGAGAGGGAAGGTGGCGCAGAGGAGGGGCAGGAGGATCGGGGAGCAGATGAGGATGATGAGACACCGGCTCCGCCGCATGCGGACCCACGAGGCTGCGGCTGCAGCTAGCATGATCCGGCCCAATGAAGCGTAGATCGGGGAGTATGTGGGGGTCGTCGGATTTCTGCGGCGGCGGCGGTCATGGTGCGACACGCTGTTCGGAGATATCGGGGACGGTGCTGGTGGTGGGCGGAGGAGGCTTGGGTGATCTTAGTTTTGCCGCGCGTGGCTCGTGAGTGAAAAAGGAATTGCCCCAACGTGAATTGCGACTATAAATATTAACATAACTACGCGTCTCACGCGCCTTTGAACGGTGGGTGCGAGCGTGCGCGGTCCAAGCTACTGTGTGACGTGCCGCTCTCTTCAACAACAACAAAAAAAAAAAAAAAAAAAAAAAAAAAAAGGGCGGGGTGGGGAGTTGTGGGGAGGTGGTCGTCCAAAACTTCAAGCCTTGTTAGTTTGAATACGAGGCCATATTGGAGTAATTTAGGTGACAAATCATTAATTTTTTTTAATTTATTAAATTTCAATTTTCTCAAACAATGATTCGTGAGTATTTTAAATACTTTAAAATTTAAGATAATTATATCAAATTTTAAATATATTATTTTTCAGATCTTTTAAATTTTAAACCCAAAATTATTTATATTTTAAATTTTACATAGTTAAATTATTTGAATTTTAAATTAACTAATTTTTAAGTTGATCAAAACTATTCTAAATTATTTTTCCAGTTAAGTAATTTAAATTATTCGCCATTAATTTTTTCAATCAATATAGATTTAAATGACTATTTTAATTAAATTAACTTTTATTACTTTTATATTTGCTTATTGTAATTAGTATTAGACTCTGATTTATTAATTTTAAAATATTCTTAATATTAAATAATGGTTTGTTTGTAATATTAATATTTTTATTGCAATTAATTATTTCAATTAAGTAATTAGTTTAGATAAAAGATGCACAAGTAATTATGAATTAAATTCCTCTTTTGACACAGGTTATCAACAACTCGTTGTGAATATCTGTGATCATTCTATCAATTACTTCCCTTTTCCCTCGCCAGTTCCAAAATTTTATTCCCTGGAAGTTTATTGTATTTCCTAATGATTTTATTTCTTTTAGGGTAATGAAGCAAAAATCACCAATGTACTGAAACCATATTGCAGGTTTATCAAATGTAGGTTTAGGAATTCATCATTTTATAATTTTTCTATGGGTTTCTTTTTCATTTCGAGCTATGCTTCATTGGTTCCTTTCGAGCGTGGATGGGGGAGAAATACAAGTTTTCATTTTTAGATTTAGGATAAAAAGAAAAGAAATTATTTGGCATTGTATAGCATAATGTAATTTCTATGATGTATAGGAATGGAAGTCCTACAAAAATAATAGAAAAGGGAAATTCATAAGAAGTTTCAATGGCACGGCATATGGTGGAAAAGGGAATAGATGGAATTAAGAAAAAATCGTGCCGTGTGAATGTTGATGAGGGGGATGGTAACAGAGGGGTTGGGTCTCATGGACTAGCCCAAGCCCACCAAATCAGATCCAATAGCCCCAATGGTGAGATGTGGTGAAATACTGCTGATGAGTGATTAAAAAGGTGATGTTCAAAATGAAAAAAAAAAAATTTATATAACATTAATAATTAAGAATTTAAATGTTTATTTTAAAAAATTTTAATTTTAATTTTAAGAAGAGAATTTGAAATTTATAAAATAATTATTTTATTGTATAACTTATAGGATAATATTTTTTTAATAAAAATACTATATATAAGAAGTGAAATACTATGGAAAACAAGGAAGATAAAAATATATATATAGAGAGAGTACAATATGCATCATAGACAAGTTTTTAGAACAGTGATGATGTGATGATATAGATAGAAAAAATATATATAAAAAATTAGATTTATATTTAATCAATAAAAATAATCATAGACAAGTTTTTTTCATTTTCGTTTTCATTTTCATTTTCATGAATGTAATTATTTTGCTAACACGTTAATTAAGCGAAGAAGGATTCATAATTTATTTAATTTAATTTAAAATAAAATCTTTAAATAAGATTTTTTATATTTTTATTCGTACAACAAGCATACATGTTATAATATTATATTTTTATATATATACACAACATTAATTGTAATAAAATTTGACATTAATTTTTTTTATACTCCTTAAATGGAGATCTGGAAAAGGATTTTTTTTTTCTTAACTTCACTTATAAAATTAGTTTCTCTTAAAAAAACAAAACAAAAAAAAATTATTCTGGGTCCGTCACTGTTATTACAGCTAGAAGATCGAGCACTGTTGAGCTGGTAATTAAGCATGCACATTTCGTCATATAATCAAACCTAACAGCCCCGAATTTGGCTTGGCTTGGCTTGGCTTGGCTTGGCTTGGTGATTAAAAACTATGTACCTACACAGTGAAAGAAGACAATAGAGTCTCATTAGAAATCTATGGAGAAGACAGGCTTTCGAGGTTAAGCAATTGTTAATTTCGTGAGAAATTTTGCTCATTGGTATTCCCCACAAATCTTGCTGTTTTCCTTGTCTGAATTTATGGTTGAATTAGCAAATCAAGCATGCCTAATTGGATTCATTCAAATGATTGAGCAGAGCATGAATGCGACGTGCCATGATCAACATTAATTGGTAGAATCACTGGAAGTAGTTGATGTAATGGCAATGTTTAGAAATCTGGCAATTTTTAAATAACCCATAACTTTGCTGGGACCTTATGCCTCCCCAATTAATTGGGTGACAGCAGCAGTTGCATGCATATCATCAGAGACATGGATGCAAAAGCAAGAGAGGAGGGTGGGTAAAGAAGCAATAAGCGGAGTTTTAGGGGAGTCATCAAAAAGAGGAGAGAGGGAGAGGCACTTGGATTCTGATCAGACCCTCTTTAACTCTCAGCATTTAAAAGGCTTTCTTATATCGACGATGGCACCCATCACCATCACCACCAAAAGCAAAACATTCATTTCATTGGGGGAGAGCGATTCGATTCTCCCTGGTCCTTTGCATCGTACCCAATGTACATTTATAATGTTCATCCCCAACCATTTTATGCACACTTCCGAAGAATCTTTTTGAACTGACATTTAATAATATCAAAACATATCGCTTGTTGGGTGTTCCGGTGTTCTTCGGACACAACACAACACAAACTGATTCCTAGGAAATTTCCACGGCTTCTCCGGAGATCTTACCTCCAGAGCATTACCACACAGCCGCTCAGCAATTCATGATAAACCACCGTGGACATGCATCACCTATAATTGATGCCCACGTGGCCTGCTCATCCGCCGTCGATCTCCTCCGTGGACAATCATGTGCTCGGTATTTTTCTTGATAAGTGGTTCAGATGCTATGGTTTGCATATAATTAGGCAACGACAAGCGTGACATATTAATTTCCATGTCCCAAATACATGGTCGTACTACTACTACCATAAAATCACCAATTGCAAGACTAGAACGACTCATTCTCCGTCGTTAGACAAAAAACTAAAGTTGTTTTTCCTCTTTTTTTCAGTAAATATAACTATATATATATATAGTTATACACACACATATATATTGCAAATGCAAGCTAAGCACAAGGCTGCTCTGCTTACAATACATGGACAAGGATATAGACCCAAAAAGATGAAACCTAGATATGATTATGCAAATGACTAGCCAGGACCACTATCCAGCAATTCTGCTTCAATTTCAACATATCTATATGTACTTACTTTTTTTTTTTTTTTTTTTTGGTAATCATCAGTGTAATATGCACTGATTTTTAGATTTTACAAAACTAGATCCCATTTACATTTTTTGTAAATCATGTCCTAACCTTTTTTTTTTACCTTAATATTTGTTATTGAATTAATTTGACTTCTTTTTTTTCACCCTTACAGTTAATGATGAGTTGCCTGAAGCATGGTAGAATATCACCATATACATACACACACGCACACACACACACACATATATATATATGTTCCCTCTTCTTTCAGTTGCAGGGCATGAAGGTTGGTTTTTTCATAAGATATTAGCTTCATGTATACAGTTCATTTTCTCTAGCTGGGACTGGGATGCATATACATCAAAATTTTTGAAAATAAAATAGTCGGAAGGGCAGCTAGTCGAACCTGTGATGATGACGAAGTTGCAATAGATTAATTTTATCGATATACTAAAACTTGCACTTCCATCAAAATATCTGAAGGTAACAATAAAATATATATATATATATATATAGAATTGAACTAGAAAGAAAGAAAATCAAAATAGCTGTCTTGCGACTTTGCATGAGCAATGGCTGCAAAGCAGATGAGCAGAAAGTAACTACACGAATTAAATTCAAACACCATGAATTGTAGCAGAAGGTGTACAGCAGAACCAAAACACTGCAAAAGAAACAAGAGCATTAACGCTAGCCTTCTGATCTTTTTTGGCTTTTCCATTTTCCTTCCCCCACACATTCTCAAAACAGCCATTGCTACACTTCCCCATAATCATTAACCAACACCCACCTCATTAAACACCACTGAAAAGGCTAAAGCCGATGCTCCTGGTCTTCTCACTCTCTCATTCACTTCAATATTCAAAAGAAAACAAAAGGAAAGAAACCAAAAAGCTGGTGGCTAGCTAAGCAGAAGACATATTCGACAGTGATTCTAACAGAAACTGCCATGCTGATTGACTCCGTTTCTCCTAGCTAGTTGTGAAGAGGATTAGGACCTGTGTGAATTATCCTCTTATCATCTCCATACACCTTCTTTGGATCTCCTTCAGCACCACCCACAGGCTGAGCTTGTTCTTGACGGCTTTTTTGAGGTGCATGAAATTGAAACCACCGTGTGTCCAGAAAAAGAGCTTTTCTTGGCACAGATGATTGTACAAACCCTCCAGTTTCTTGATAAGAAACAACTAAAAGAACACAAACTTGAGCAAGAATTAACAGAATCCAAAAAAAGAATACCATCAGAGCTCTAACTTCAGAACTTGATCTTTTCCCTTTAGTTTCCACCCAACATTCATTAACATGAACTGTCATTGTGTGCAGCAAGAAGCTAGCAGCAGCACCACCACTTAGACTGCCCAACAGAAGACCAAAAAAATGCGGATGGAATATAAATGGAAGTGGGGTTTGGATAATTCTGTGAATTTTGGTAGAATTTACAAAGCTAAGTTGCCCCCCCCCCTCTCTCTCTCTCTCTCTCTCTCTCTCCCCCCCCCCTGAACAAGAGTGGCTTGGCTAGAATGGGTAAAGAGTTTTCTCAACTTTTAGGTGCTCCTCATCTTATGGGTCTAGCCACATGATATTTTGACCCTTGATTTATGGAAACTTCTTATTATTTTCTTAATAAAATCACTGAAATCCTTGGACTTTGCACCTCTTACTCACTTCTCAGCCCCCCCCCTCTCTCTCTCCCTCTCCCTCTCTCTCTCTCACACACACACACACAGGCACACACACAACGCAATTCTTTGCTTTGGTTTTGCTTTCATTTTTTTCTTTTTTGGCATCTGTGCTTTTATGTTTTTGTTTTGTACCATTGCATTTGTTTCTTTTCTCCTCTCTGTTGTTGCTTGAAGTGAGTGTCGTAGGTGGTCTGGCCAGCATTAATAGCCGTTGTCTCCGGAGCACATTATTCGAATTTACGTGAATGAAAATTATAATGGGAGAAAGAAAAGTGGGGTTGCTTTGATAATCACATTCCAAGATATAGTTGTACGATATATATATATATATATATATTGCTTCTTGTTGCAGCAAGTTGAGCATAGGTGGGTGTGTGTTACTCTTGCAATATTTTATGGAGCTTTTGTTAATTAATCATGTGTACCCGAGTTTCGAGGGGTTTGCTTTTTTCTGGTCTAATTAGGATTCATTTCAATTAGGCTGATGCAATGGCCTCCTTCTAATTTAGCTTCCATTAATGCCTCTCTGTCTGTCCTTTATGCTACTGTTTTGGCTTCGATATGCCAAATTTCTGCAACGTGCATCTTTGCATCCGCCGCTATTAGCGATGCCAATTACACAAACAAACCCCCCACGAGCCCCCCAAAGCCTCTATTTCCTCCGAAATCGCTTTCACCCTGTTAGGTAGGGGGGGGAAAAACTTTAAAAAGGCATTAGGCAACATGTGTTATTTGTACTCGTTTAGCATTTGGTATTATTTTTTTCAATGTAAAATTTTCTTAAATATATATATATATATATATATATATATATATATATATATAATTCTTTATTTTTGATATAAAATTATTTTAACTCCACAATTTACATATTCACACTCAAAATCTTAACACATCATTAAAATTTGAAAATTTTAGAATTAATTAACCCCCCAAAAAAAAAATTTTAAAAAAAAAACTCACAAGCAAACTTCTACCTTAGTAGATTAAAAAGGACACTTATATATGCAAAACTCGCGTCTAAATTGAAATTGGTGAGCATATGCTTCTCCGCTGCATCTAATAAAATACACCCCAACATACACGAAGGCTTACAGTTGTGCATAAAAATTCCACTAGGAGTCACACGTAGATGCGAAGTTTTTAATAATTAAAGGTAAAATATATACAGGACAAACGATGCTAATAAATTCAAGTTTGTACCTTTCACCAATCGAGAGTTGGATTCTTTAAGAACTTTTATGATGTGCTGCTGCATTGTCAAATCATTCTAAGACTGTCGTTCTGGCCGGGTAATAGAACAGCAATATTTTATTTCCGTTTTGGCCAAAAGCTTACGGTAAAAGTTTAATTTATAAATTTATTTGCGAGTCTCATATGAAATTTTAAAGTTTAACACTTAATTTACTTTTGGATCTCATTTAATAATTTTGTTCATACTTTTAATCCGATGAAATTTTTATGTTGAACAATTTTTTTTATAAAATGACTTTTCAAAAAAAAAAAAAAGAAGAAAAGAAAAGGCCAATATAAGTACTTGTTCTATTTGGTGAAAAGCTTCATCACTCCATATGGTCAAAATAAGAACGAAGAGAATCTGTCTCAATGACCATCGATCCCAAATATGTTATTCAGGGAAATGCAGCTACCAATGTCATGGCAGATTGACAGCCAAAGTATTGCTGCATGAGAAGACTTGATCAGGATCTGATATGGATTGATTAATGCAGTCAAGTTTGGATGACATGCGCTTGTCAAGTAGCAGTCGATGATATTATGCTCTCTCCGTTGGCCTCTGAAGGAGGACTGCACCGTTTGAACCAGTCCATTATAAATAATTACAAAATTTCAGTAGAAACTGGGCCCATTGTATTAATAGGAACTGCCAGAGTATTGGATATGAAGATTTACACAGCATTTGCCTTTTTTCTAATCGAAATTTTGAACGAAAGCACATCTTAATTTTTCTGATTAGATTATAAACACACTGGTAGATTATGAATTTGGCAAGTCAACTCATTTTAGTCAACACATCAACAATGATGCTACAAAAAAATCGTTGTTCTCTCTCCCTTTCTGTGGTTGGAAGTTCAGTAGGGCATTGATTACATAAAAGAGATGGAATAGTATTTCTAATTTTATTCAATTTTTGTTGTGCTAATGTTTATTTATTTTCGATACATATTGTGCCAATGTCTTAAGCTGGGGCCTTTTTTTTTTTAAAAAAAAAAAAGAAAAAATCCTTTTATTATAACAATAAACAATGCTTAGTCTGTTAAGTATTAAAGTAAAAGAGAAACGGATCTAAAATGTATTGGTTTCAAGCTTATAATTCACTGATAGGTCAAAAGGTTAGCCCTGCCATCTCCTTGCGGATGGTCTGATGGCATAAAATATTCAAATTGAGATGTGGTGCGAATCTTGCCAAAGAAAAGCAAGCATTAGGATTCAGGATGTTGATTTTCGTTGAAATTAATATATTTTAAAAGGTTTAATTTATATATTAAATAAAAAATTAATTATATGACGCTTAACTTTTAATTCCTACTATAATTTATACTCTACATAGTTCATACTTTTGGACAGTAAATTTAAATAATTATATAAAAATAATCGTTTCATTTCTCTAAAAGAGTAATACTTGCAAGTTTTCTTTTTACACTTTATTTGATAAAATCATGATTTAATTGAAAAACGAGTTAATTTTATTCAAAAAAAAAAAAGAGAGAGATATACATTAATAAAAAAATATATGTACTATATCTTAACTATAATTTATTGTCCAAAAGTATGATTTAATAATAAACTCATACGTTACCATAAAAGCTCATGACCACAATTTTCCGGCAAAATGCGGCAAACTTTTTGTCCTTGAAAGCTTTATGATGACAAAATTTAGTAAATTTTGGTAGTGCATTTTGGGTTAATTAAAACACATACTTTTCTTGCAGCATTCCGTGCTTTATTGAGGAAAGTGCTGCATCGTACATTATTGTATATTGCATTGGAATTTAATGCACGCATGGCGTAATTAATTTTCTACCCAACTCTCATGTTTTATGCTCTCTGATATAAAGTCAGAATGGTATAAGGTGGAAAACAGGAAGTGAGTCAAAGGGTTATTCCAATGTTGAACTTTGCCATGGTATTAAAAACTTAGGAGATACACAGTACTTTTCTTAACAACGAAGGAAACACAAGAATATGGCACTGATCCATCCTTATTATGATCTATTTAACGCAAATTAAAAAAAATAATAATAATAAAATAAAGACACCCATCCATTGTTATAACTTACAAGGTTGAAACTACGCAAACACCGCACAATGCAGCTGCAGGCCAATGGAGTCCAGAAGCAACTCATTCTATGAAAACAGATTACAGATGGAACTATTAGGCTAACATCAAGAAACATAGAGTGGCTCCGGCTCCACTTTTCTTCTAAGCCTGTGAGAAGATACAAGCAAGACATAATTAGTTTGAGAACGGAAAATAGTTTCAAAAATTCAAAACGAAAACTGCACATGAGGTCAGAACGCAGAGACCAAGAGTCTTGAGTAATAATCCTTATCTGGCACATCATGCAAATAAACAGCATTAATTCACTAACCAATTATCTTGTGCCCATTTGCAACCATCAGTATCCACCACGTGC
Source organism: Ceriops tagal (assembly GCA_021533255.1). Classification (NCBI taxonomy): domain Eukaryota; kingdom Viridiplantae; phylum Streptophyta; class Magnoliopsida; order Malpighiales; family Rhizophoraceae; genus Ceriops; species Ceriops tagal. Next base: position 1,243,741 of record CM038610.1, on the reverse strand, counting down.
AAGCTGTAGGCATGCCTTGACTTTTGGGACTTATTCTCAAAGCTGTTGTGATGCACAAGAAGAGAGAAAGAAAGCTCGAACTTATCAGCCCTATACATATAAAACTACTACCTCTTCCATCGCTATGGTAAGAAAGTCATACAACATATTCTAATTCACCTCTGATGAACAAGGTCGCCATGAATGACAACCAAAGAACCAGCTTTAACTTCAATAGGCACAAAATCCTTCTGATCGTATGAAGGGGATGGCCGATCAAAGTACACGCCCTGATCCCCTCTTAGAAACCTTCTGACCAGGCCATCTGAAAGGAAACAAAATTGAGGAAACATGATTAAACATTGAACATTCAAATTTCTAATCTACACTAAGGATAAGGTACAAGGAGATGAAGAAGAGGAAGATACTTCTATGAGATCCAGGAATGGCCCAGATACAACCATTTAATATTGTTGCATCTTCCAGAGCCAGCCACAGCCCTGTACATGTTGTTGGTTCAGTATACAGGAATGAGTTATCCTGGTGAGGAACAACTTCGCCCCCAATACCTGGTTGCTGCGGATAACAAATTCACAGATTATTTCATGCGTTGAAATAGGAAAATATTTTGGCAAAAGCATGTCTATTTCAAAAAATATGTTACTATGTTGATCATTTCTGAATACCATCTCCTAGCAAATATTTCAAAATCATGTATAAAGAAATAATTAGAAATTACAAATCACCATTTTGACTGGTGAATTTTGAGGTCTTTCTTGGATTTCTACATGCATTAAGTGCCAAGGTCATCAGCAAGGTCACAAAGAGTCAATAATCAGAAGACAACAAATCAAACATTCATCCTCGGCAATTGTTTTCTTCAAAAACAAAAAAAAAAAAAAGCCGAAGCCTTGACCTTTAGAAGCAATATGAAGACATCAATGTACTGTTCTTTTTTGTTCTTTTTGTCTCCAGAAAAAGACAGGATGCTTATCCAGTTTTAGATCATCCGAAGTAAAATTCAAACATGTGACAATGGTTAATAAAGTATAAAATTGAGCACAGTTGCCTCTCAGTGTTGTGTCTGTTCACATCCAAAGAAAGGAGGCAGTCCACAGCTATGTATGAAGTCTACCATATAGTCCAGATTTGTGAATGACAAATCCAACCTAAGATATATCTGTAAAATGAAGAAACAAAAGCCCAACTTCATTTTTCAACTACATCAAGACCTGTTATGCAGTAAGGTGCTTATTTGAAGCAAATACTCAGATTCTAGCATATAGAAGACTACAACCATCAGAGGATTTGATTTGGAAAAAGCAGAAAGTAAAGGTCCAAAATATAATAAGCTAATTGACCCCTGGTGCCTTCCTAGAATCTAGGCTTCAAGAAGTAAAAAATAGGCAGACACAATTGTCATAAAGATGCAAACCCATCTTCCCCGGTGGTCCAATCTGTAGTAGAGTAGGTCTGATTATCCAATACCTTAAAAATGTACATGGACTGAATGACCACTGGCCTGTTGTAACCCAATGACAAGAGCAAACTTGAAAATTTTTCACTGGAAGAGAAGCTTTTAAATACTGGCTCAAGCTCATGTAAAGCTGCACAAACAAGCAAACGCCAAGTCTTTAAGATTAGAGCCAACAGAATGTATATCACCATTGTGCCTTCAGCTGCTGCAACAAATCCCACTTCCAAGATGATTTTGTAACTTCCGAATAATAACTTTGCAACTTTCCAATGCGCTTACCATGGCCAACCTTGTTTATTGAGAGTTGCTTCGGTTGCTTTAACTTCATATCATCCCCAAATGCTTTCTCTGCCAATTATTTAAAAATACAAAAAATTGTAAACAATAAAAATTGGATAATTTCCATCCATTTGCATCAATACTCACAATACAATCTTTAATGATTTGCAATCTAACACCCATATAGATTACCTTCAAAGAAGAAAGAAATTTTATCCGCGCTCTCGAAGAAGTAATCATCAGTCGCTTGTTGCTAAATAAAAAAAAAATACAAAATTTTTTTTTTTTAAAAAAAGAGTATAAATAGATTATTTATGCAAGTAAAAGAAACATAGATTAGATTTACAAATTTATAAATGATAAAAATACAAGAGAGAGAGGAATTAATTGAAAAAAATAAAAAACCTGATTTCTGGTGGAGAAGATGGAAGAAGTGGTGGAGCAGTCAAAATCGGAGAGCAATTTGCCCATTCTGTTCATCATTGATTTCGTCTCCTCGGAAAGCGCAAACGACTCAATCACCAGATATCCTATTATTCCCAAATAATAATAATAATAATATGTAAAAGCGTTGAAAATAAAAGTAAGGTGGAAGAGAGGGAGAATGAAGCGAAGACCGACCTTGAGTGTTGAAGAAGTGCAGCTGCTCGGCGTTGAGGGTTCCGCTAACTGCCATTGCCGTTTTCGCCTTTGCTTTCGAGGAAATCCTATACAATGGCAAAGCAACGCCAAATATTTTTGTATTATATATAAAAATTTTTATATTATATTAATGATATTTTATATAACATTCAACCTACTTATAATAAAATAATATAAAATAGCGATTTTCTTCTTCTTTTTTTTTTTTGTGTAACATACAATACTTAATAAATTTTATAGATTTATTTTGTCTCTATTTATGAGATCCTTCTCTATGTAATTTATATTGAGTAAGATTTATATATTATTGTATATTTGGGTGACAAAATAATAATTATTCTATTAATTATATTGAATTTTTTAATATATTTTTTAATTATCATATCTCACACCCACTCACACACACACACACATATATAACATATTTTTATATAATTATTAATAAATTTTAATATAACATAAATTATTATAATAACTTTACAAATTATATATATCAGTTAATTTATATTATATTTATAGGTAATTCTAGAAAAATTCATCGCGTTATATTGTGTTTGTATCCTTATATCTTTGTGTATACACCATAGGATGTGACATTGACCTATGTAAAACATAAAAAAGAAAAGAAGAAGAATATGCAAGTAATTATATAAATACACATTTTGTTCTACAAATTATATATAATTAGTTAAAAAAATGCACAAATCCAAATTTATAATTAAAAAATAATATTTCTCTATTATTTATTGTGAAACACACCATAATTTATTAATAAAAAAATTATTTATTCAATTTGTATATAACAAATATTTTCCCACAAAAAAAATTAAGACAAGCCTAAAAAAGAGATAAACCGTATGGGTGTGGCAACATGTGATATATTATCATTATTTTTTCTTTTTCCATTTGCACACACAAACTCTCCTTTCCATTGTTGCCAATTCAACCCTCTGGATTAAATGTTTGCAAGATCTGATCTGGCATCAAATAGCTGGGAAACACTAACTTGGAGGAACTGAGGATTTCTGAGACAGAAGTTGACAACCCCATATCATATTCCCCATGATCCAATCCTTCAGAAAAAGGGAAGCAAACAGCATAATTAACAGCGAGTGCCTTAAATAATAAGCAGAGCAACAACGCAAGAGAAATATGATTCCAAAAAAGAGAAAAAATCGATAACTATTCTTTGGATGAATGTACACAAGCCTTGTCTTGTTTCTCCAGGCAATTTACAAGCCCCAGACACAACACTCTATGGTGTACCAAAGAATCTGGTGTGATGTTACAGCTTGTTAGTTACAGCGTCTGCAGCAGCATGTATGAATGCAATGCTCAGTTAAATCCCACGCCAAGGCAAGACATGCGGCGAAAGAACGTTGTTTGTGGGTTCTCTGGCATCATGGGCAAAAAAGATGCAGTTCCCACACTTTCAGATCATGAGAAACAATCAGATGAATGCAACCTCCATAAACCTTGAAGCTCCGAAAATCAAACCGTATGATGCCCTCTCACCGCACCAGAGGGGGAAAAAAAATGAAAGAATTAGGTCACACAAAATTAGGGGTCAGCAGCAATGTGTGCTGCATCGATATGCATCCTTGAGCAGATCACGTAGCTGATGAAGATCTTGACTTTTCTGTTCTGTTCAAAGGGCACATGCAATCGGGGCATGGAAAAGAATATATCGAGTCATTCGGCCTTTTGAGTTCAAATCCTTTGGAATCACTGTGAGACCGCATGTTCAACATTTGCCGCTTAAAGCTCCTCCATCTGAACATGAAAGAAAAGGACACCATTATTTCCATTCACTCCTCATAATGCCCCAAGCCTAGTTGTTGGTCTAATAACTCAGCTTGGTTAAGCTGGTCCACATAGGCCTAAAACTTAACAATAGCTTGGCTTAACCATATAAACTACTCAAAGCTTTTTCTTTCTAACTGATTAAGGGTGATCTAGGGTCTGCCATTCTGAACAAATAAAATGACACTCCCCTTTAATTTCTACAATCATTACTTTTGAGTAGCACAGCAAGATCTCGAAGACCATTTCAACAATAAAACACATCTTTCGTAACTTAAATACTAACCAAATTTGCCTTGTTCCATACCATTTTGACTCATGCAATATCGCAATCTTGGTCATTATCACAACATAACTTTAAAGCAGTGGAACAATGCGCACCCAATGTTTGGATTAGCCAAAAGCACTGCTAGCTTTCGCTTGTCTGGCCTGATTGTCTTGGAGTGTCCACCATATAAGAACCTTCTATGGCCCATCAGAAAATGAGGGAAATTGCCACCTTGAGTCGTCACAAACACTTCGCTGTGAAGACAAACAGTATAGTCTATAGCAGCCATCCTTGAAGAATAGTTCTGAAAGAAGCAAACCTAGTCAAGCCAATGACCGGTAACACAGGCCCAGAGATAGAAGAATCAAATCATAAACTTCTCCAGACCTTAAAGGGAGCAAGTTCCTCCTCTGATGCTAGCATCTCTTTAGTTTGCAGATTTGGAAACATTTCGAACAGTGGCACCATATATTTTTCAGCATTATATATCTTTCCGGACGCCAAGTATATTGATGTGTTTTTATCAAAACCCATTCCCCTAAGCATTAACCCAACCTGTTGAGGATTCAAAAAACGAAAAATGATCAGAAGAAAACTCATGCTAGGAAGTATCAATAGAAAATCCACACACGGGCACAGGAGAGTAGGAGACATTAAATTACTCTAATGTAATATTTCCATCAATCGATTGCCCATTTTAATGGCTGCAATGAATGGTTTTTCAATTAACATTTCTGAGTCACAAAACACCTAACACAAAGACAGCCAATTCCTAGATATAATATGCCTCATATTTTCAGTGAAAAGCATGAGTAAAGACCACTGAAATGCTCCTGACAGAAAAATTAGACAGTCTCATACATTTCAAACTAGCATAGCATGCAACAACTAGATTGATATACAGAGAGAAATATGTTCAATAACCTGTAGCACTAGTAGAGATGTATCAAACAGGCCTATTAATCTCTGGGAGTACAACAACATAATTACACTAATACAGTGCAATATTAACAACCATCTAAACTACCTATATTCAAAAGTAGGGAATGGAAAAAGGAACAAAAACAACATTCACTATTTTTACAAGAAAAATAGGAGTGACTTCCCATTTCCTCATATCTTGGACAGTTGGACAACAAATTCATCTCAATGAACAATCATGTGCATTAGCAACAATCCACAGTTAACACATCAAAGGGAAAGGTTACAAAAGGATGCTGTGCATAAATGGTAATAAAACTCATGCAAAAAGAAATATATTTTTTTCTACCACTAGTTAGTAGAAAGAAGAAATATGTTTTAAACAAACAAACATATTACCTCTAACGGTGTAAGCGGGCACTTCCCATTGAGCCTGATTGCTCCAGGACGTATGTGTCGACCAGGCTTTGTGAATTTTCCTTTCCAACCTCTTTCCCTTGCTGCGATCATGTCTCTTTCTTCTCGCTCTCCACCATCAAAAACACAGCAAGAGAAAGCAACCATGTCCTGTACATTACAAATGATGATATGCAAACGAAACAAAGATGGATTTCCAGAAAAGAAAAACAAAAGAAAAGGGGAATTACATTGTGTGCATTCATATTAAACAACAGCAGAATTTAAACAAATCTCCTTTAATGAACTAACCTCCTCAAAGCGAAGATGCACAGAAACATATTTTCCACCATGGTTCACACTGCGTTCTTTCATCCTTGCAACCAAAGTTTCTCCAAGAGTCAATATGGGCCTTGCAAATCTTAAAGCCTCATAGTTAGCTAAGCATCTAAGCCGTTGGACAACTGGAGGAGCATCAAATGACAAGCGATTTGCAAAAGGAGATATCCTTATAACCCTGCAACATTAATCAGAAAACAATGCCTGATGTTAACATATTCACAATCACTTGCTCTAATTTATTGACCAATCACCACAAATGAACATAGTGTAATCCATGCTAAGTACCCAGGTAAAAGAGAATGCAATGCCAAGACAATGACAATATGGACACAAACCTCTCAACACAGAGATCTGCAAACCACACATCAGAATGATTTGATTTTAAGTGCAAAATTTAATTTTAATTTTGTAGTTGGGGCCATTATTTGTTAAAATGAGAGTGCTTCAAGCCTTTAACTAGAACAAAGTTGCCAGGGTTAAAAAAGATATATAATCTACAAATCTAATGGCAGGAAGCTGGGCTTTATGGTCTTCCAAAGTTGAATCAAGAAGTTTCACGACCATGCAGGCCTTTGTTTCAAAACTATCCATAAATCTACCATAGACTGCCCAGAACTAAACTTTGAAATTACGTATAAAGGAGAAACTGCAGAGCTTAGAAAACATCATGTTTCTGAATGCATAGGATAAGAGAAGGTCCCATTATGAAAATACTTGCTATTTAGAAGAAATGAAGGGTAAGGAAGTTAAAACAAGAAGAATATGTACAATAATATAAAATAGCTCCATCACTCACTTTTCTTCCAGTAGCCTTGGGAGAACAACATCCCCATAGTACTGGATGGGTGACCATGCTTTTACTCTGAAGTTGTAGACATTGCTCAAGTTATGATCAAAACGCTCCATAAGATATCCCGGAATCTTATCAACTATCTGTACATCATTGTCCAAGGTACTGATGAAATAATCTTCATCATAGATATTGCGGAATTTGCTGGAAGAGTGAAACCCAAATGTCAAATGCGTTTGTTAATTTGGGAAAAAGAAATATATTTGGCTTCAAAATGTCCTCAATTAAGCAAAGAAAATCTGATGAACTGTAAAGTAGAAAACAATGAAAAAAAAATTCCATTGGCATCATGATTGCCAAATGCTTAAGAGAGATAACGGGCAAATATCACCAAAATAATCCAAATTAATCTTCTTAGAAGCTTGTCCTCATTGGAGTGAAATCACGTGTTGAGTAGCCCTTAAGTCCAAAGATCACATGACCATCTTCACATGTGAAATGTCACAAATTGAAGGAAAAGTCACAAAATATATATTGAAATGTTGTATTTCACTATTACATTTGAGCAGTCTAATGCTGTCAATCAAAAGCATTCTCTCTGCAGTTATGCCATGTCACCAAGAAGCCTAGGCAGATAATATAAGCAATTGACTGGTCAATTTGCAGGTGTCTAGAATAGTCAGGTCATGTATTGCCCAAAAAATAACAAATTTAAAGTGAGATGGCTTTTATCAGCTCAATCCATCTGATGGAAACTAGATAACACATCATCAAAACATATTATTCCTATTTAATTCAAAGGATGGATAGCTTTCTGCATTTTCCAACTGCTATGTACTGCTATGCCTACCACCCTATTTTTGGCAATTCCTTTTATTGAATGCAAAAAGCTAGTATAGGCATGCAACTCCAAAACATTGCATAAAAGATATGCTGCTGAATAATCCCCCTCAGAGGCTACGGTAGTGAAAATTTGGGATTATAAGTGTCCTTTTATTGAACACAAAAAGCTATAGGCATGCAACCACAAAACATTGCATAGAAAATAAGCTGCAGACTAACCTAGGGTCCCGCCAGACACTGTGGTAATGAAAATTTGGAATTAGAAGTGTCGCATTAAGATAACCAGCCACTGCAACTGCATTGCCTATCTGCAAAATCAAAAATAATTATGCTGATTCAGTCGACAATATTTCAAATAACTCAGTAATCTGCAGTCACAAAAAAAGAAGTTGCATTTTTCACAAAAATGGAAGTTGCAGTATGAACAGGTAGAACAAAGGAGAGAGACCAACCGATGTCCTCTGCTGATTCAGACCACCATTTGCTTCAACATATATGTAACCATTTGATTCCGGCAAGCCTACCAGGATAAACACAACAACCACAACTGAATATGGATAGACATAGAAAGTAACCACGACAAGAGACAAATATCTGCAACACAAAAGAAAAGATAAGGGATAAAACAACGTTCCAAGTGCAAAAGGCTCTCACACTGAGGTTTAGGGAGGAAAAGATAAAGGATGTAAGACAATATTTACTGTAAATAAAGTTATCAGCTTAAGTTTATTCACAACCACTGTAAAATTTTTCTCTTTCTTCTTTCATGCTGAAAAAAAAAAGGAAAACACAAGTAATAACAAATAATAAATAACCACCTATTTGCCCCCATCCATTTTTTATGTAATGAATTTCTTTGGTTATTAAAGTCCCCTGGAGTAGAAACCTCTGGGGAAACACAACAAGCTTGAAATAATAGCAGATACCAGTAAAACATAAAAAAGGGTGAGCCTTGGTGGAATAGTAAGATTACTCCATTGTGAACCTTCCCCAAACCCCACAATGTGCAGGTCTCATGTATTAGGAACGAATAACCAATAACACACAAAGAAATTTTCCAAGATTTCAACAATTACTTTCAATAACCAGCTAAAGCAGTACGTTAGTACTCAATAATACACCAATGGAGCTTGATATGAGTAGCAAACAAACTTCTTTAGCCATATCAACTGATGCTATTGTTTACAAATAAAGTCAGGCCAAATTTCTTGCTCGTAGAATGAAGCAGTTGGAGAAGAATTTTCAGAATCACATTCTTAAGTAGTTAAATCATTATCCAAGAATGCAAGACCTATAGAAGTGATAAAGTTGCATCCTGCTTTTGCAACAAACATGATAGAAACTATTTCAGATGCACATGAAATACCTTATTATCTCCTGAATATAGTTCATACCTCTTGAGGACTTGGTTACACATGGTCTCCACACTCCACCTTTATATCCATTCTTCCACACGGTTGACAACTACAATGAATTTATTTTCTTATGTTAGGAAGTAGTGCAAAGAAAAAATGCCACAAACATGGAATCTGTTACAAGATATAAACTACAAGAATGTCCAGAAAAACTGTACAAAAGATTAATTAAATAATTAAAGTTCTGAACAGACAAATGTTCTAAACAGCAGTTAAGTACAAGTAGCTAAAATGAAGAAAACCCTGGGGTATGAAGGCATCGTAGTGCACATAATTTTAAGGCTATGATGGCAGAAGCTGATACTAGATTGAAAAAGAATAGGGGACCAATTTCATTAGCCTTCTGATAAAAAAGGAACCTATATTCAGCACACAATTATATCTTTTGAAGTAAATGCCAGGACTTTTTCTTTTCTTTTCTTTTTACAATCATAGCACGATATTTAATCTACCAATAAAAAGGGAGCATGAGAAATTCAAAAGATATCCCCAGATCTTTTCAGCTGCCTCCAAACTACAAAGAAACTGTCAGGTTATTTCACATATATATTGCTGTAAATCATTCCAATAACTTATAACAATTGTCCATGAGCAATCAGTTGAGTTGAAAATATGAATAGGACACCCATTTTTCAAATTACTTATATTCTACACCCCATTCAGTTTCTCAGCTGGCTACAAAGAAATCCGAAGGCTATTGCCACACCAATCAATTGATTTGAGCATAGCTTTCAAGTTATTCTACAGCTGGCTGTTCTATTTAACATGGTTTCCATTGTATCAGAACCATGGCGTTGACAATTGACTAAGTATTTCTCATAAAATAAAACAAAATAGACTCTACCCATGGTTAGCTTAGTGGTAAAGGTGAACTTAGGATTGCGCAAGTTAAGTGAATGGTCCAGTGTTTGAATCCCGTAAGTGCATTCCATATTTCAAGTGGGGAGTCATGGCAGTAAGGACCGTGCAAGCGACCTGGGCTCCATCAACTTGAAAGCAACAAAAGAAATCAGCAGCAGTTTGCTGACAACTCTATTTCAATTACCATAAAAGCAAAACAAGTGCAATGGAAACAGAAGATCTAGCAAATGCTGATGGCAGAACAATTACTACAATTTCACTCTGTCATCTCTGATTCAAACCCAATCCAATGCCCAATAACTATTCCATGAAGACCACAATGACTATAACACCAGAAGATCCTCCCAAGAATTAATCCAATTAAGGTAAACAAACAAAAAAAAAACTAAAACTAAAAAAATAAATTAAAAAGGACCATAAACTCACCGCATCAACAGAGGAATTATCGGCATCCATCTCGGGTCGGAGCTTGGCGTAAACCTGAGGGCTCCGATAGAGCGACCCGGGAGAAGGGCTGTGTCTAATGACCGGAACCACATCAAACGACACCGTTCCCATGTACAGGAGCATCCCGGAGATGTACAGCAGCGGGGCAAAGAGGAAAATCCCCTGGCGACGGAGGAGGACGGAGAGGAGGAGCCAAGCAAGGCGGTGGGCAACGTTCCCGCTCGCCGCGGGGGTGAATCGGCCGGCCTTGGGCCGTCCGCGGTACCTCGGCGAGCGGCGGGGCGACTGTGGCGGCGACGGTGTGGTGTGGGCGCTGCCCGGCGACCGGCTGTAAGGGTGCATTTAATTAATTAATTGATTGTTTTGGATTCCGCGCAGCTGCCCCCTGCTACGACGCCGTCTTCTCGCATAATAACCAAAATTTTTCTGCATGCGCCCCCCCCCCCACTGTGCGTCTTCGTGCTGTCTTTTGATTTCTCCCAAACCTGAACTTTTTAAGTTTTAATGCTTTTTAGAGAGAGAGAGAGACAGAGAGAGAAAAGGCACGTGCCTTGGTTTCTTTCTTGTTCTCGTCGTTGTTTAGAATAATAATAAGTATGACGGCTCAATTGGTTCAAAAAAACAAAAAAAAAAAAAATGCAGGATTCAATTGTTGATGGTGATGGGTCTCCCCTTTTTTTTTTTAATCGGAAATATTTGACGGAATCAATTGTAAATTATGAAAGAGTAAATCTATAAAATTAAATGAATGTTTTAAATTATTAACTCGTAACAGTTAGTGATAATTAACATAATTTTCAATTTGGTTAATTAGTAGTTAATTTTATTTATTTATTTATTTTCCCCTAAAATGGATGACTAGAGAAATTTATTTTTTTTTTGTCTTTTAATTAAGAATATAAAAATGTCAAGTCAAATTTAAGCACCAAATCCTACTTTTAACAATACATTTGATTTGATTAGAGCAAATATATGCAAAAGGGTATTGACCCTTTGAATTGAATTCAATTGCAAATTATTAAGATTGTGGATTGTTACTTTTGAAATTCTTCAAATATTCCTATTTAATTTAGATAATGAAGATATTGGGACATTGTAATCCAATGTGTCAACGCGACCAAAATTTTCCCAACAACTCTGATCCATCCTTTTACCAATTAAAATCTTTAAAATCGCGAGTCAGGAACGACCCACAAAACAATGAATAGAAGAGAACGACTGCATGAGCTCATAAACAAATAATAATAATAATAATAATAATAACAATAATGATAATAATAATTTGATAAGCAAAATGTTTTATACCATAGTGGAATCATTTTATATAATATATAAAACTTTTTAATGAGTTTACATTATTTTATTATGCATTTCGTACATATTATATAAAATATTATTTATGTAATATAAAAATATTTTATAATATAAAAGATGCCATAAGTCGTCAATCAAGAATTGACCAAATGGAAAAGGAACGAAGGACCTTTCGGCTGCAGTGCAGCGCAAGAAATGACACGGTGGTGATTGATTGAGGATAAAATTTATGAATTTAATATTATATTTGAATTTAAAATTTTAAAATATTAAATTTATATATTTTTTTTACTTACACGTTTACATTTAAAATCGCAATATATGGGGGGGGGGGGTCTTGTACGTGTGCTGCTGTTGTATTTGAAAGCAAGAATAGGTGTGTGTGTGTGTGTGTGTGTGCGCGCGTCGTTGCTGGGACGTCCTCTTTCCAGAATTGTCAAGATTTTGAGTTAAAAGAAAAATTAAGAGAATTTAATTCTTAACATTGAAATTGTTTTGGGGGTTCTGGTTTTCCCCCATGGCCCCTTGCACCCGTAACATCGTTGCCTCCATGTACGTTGATGATGAAATGGCCTTGACGACAAAAGCTGCATCTGTCACGGTTCTTAAAGGTGACAGCCAATTCTGAGCTAGACATGATCTTTAAGTTTAGCATAAACATTGGTTAAAAAAAAAAAAAAAGGACAAGTGTCCTGCGAATGCAAACAAAATTTTGGTTACAATTCTCTCTCACCCCAATTGGGGGACTGTTTTGGGGCGATCCTAACCACACAGTATGTGTCACCTGCGACCTTTTATGGAATGATGGGACCAATTGCCAGCGAAGGGATTGCTACCCATTTTCTGTCACAAATTTTCTGACCTTAAAAACCCATTTGCAGTAGGAAACAAAATTCTGCATATTAATTTTGGCTTAGCTTCTTACGTATGGAAAATGTTCCATATCAGGAATATTTTAGACATAAATTAATAATATATATATATATATATATATATATATATATGATCGTAATAATACACAGACCTCCTGCAACTAGTAGCTCCTCCAATTCACTCCGTCTGAGTTTCTGCGTGTGTTGTTGTTGCAAGCCAGCCGAGTGGAGAAGCTGTCACTGAGAGAGACAGATTGGAATGTTTTGGCCCATTTGCAGAACTTTGCAAGGCATCCGCCCCCAACACTCCCAGAATGAGACAAAATTAATATCGCCTTCAAATTTGTGCCAAAACAAACCGTGAAATCAGACCCACATCACCTAGCGCTTCCTTCATCAGTGGAATTAACCCTATCAATTTTTAATTGTAGTTTCACCCCAAAGTCAAAAGCCCTGACAGAATCAGTGGACAGCACCCAAAAGACGGCTAGAGGCTTTCGACAATATGGTCCTCCTCAACATTCTTATCGTTGTTAATGTAATCTGGGATTCGAACCATAGAACGTTGTTGTATCTAATGATCAAATCGACGGATCCGAATTTTATTCAGATGTTTTGATTTAAATTGTAAAATCAGTAGAGTCGCAATCTTATCTTACAACTTTCATTTTTTTTATAATAAATTTTAAAATTTTAATTTTTCAAATAAATATATTATAAATATGACAATATAATAATTTTTTATTTCTGTTCTTGTTGTCCTATTTATTGTCAGTTGGTCATTCTTTTGGGGGTTTGGTAGTAAAAATAATTTGGCTATTCAATTTTTGAAGCTCATGTTCATGAACAATAAAAAGGAAGATCAAAGATATATCTCTATTTAAATTGAAATACTAGATATAAACAAGCAAAAATTAGGTGCAAAAAAAAAAATAATTCATAAAAGTCATATTCTCACGACAATACAAAGAAGAGATTATTTTTCTTCTATATAAAGAATTTATTATAATTTTCATATTGTTGTTAAATTAATACATACAAGATGCTTAATTGTAAAATATATATTGATGTTAGTTAATTTTTATTTTTTCCTTATTTTAAATAAAATTTTACAATTATATAATCCAGTTAGACAATCCTATCCTTAACGTCTCAAATCAATCCTAAATAAGATTCCAATTTAACATCCCTGCATGTGGCTAATTTATAAGAGTTTTATCATCAAAAAAATTTAGAAGATAATTTGAATGGACATGAAATACATACCAATGATCATTGATTGCACTTAATTATTATGTATAAAACAATCTAATTGCAATAGTCATGATAACGTGTCTTTGTAAAATAACTCTTTTGACAATTAAGCCGATTCAGGGGTTTCCAATTGTTTCCACCGTCTGTTTCTCTCCCCAGTCACAGAAAGATAAAAGTCGTGGACGCACTTCCAAAAAAGGAACCAAGAAGTCAATCCAAGTCATTTGCACGAGATGACTCAACAGCCTCATCCATGTGCTCCATTGGTATTATGAGGTATCCAAGACTCACCTATTTCTAATACAAATGTAGGGTATGCACAGTTAGTAAGTTACATTCACAAGAAACCCCCACTTCCCCCCATTGCAGAACATAAATAAGTATATAAATAAGAGAAGAGAGAATGATAACTTAATCGCATAAGCTCTTTTTGATGATCTAGCCATTGCTCTGATTGTATAGGAATGTTCAATCCTTAACATCACACCCTACAGTTTGAAATTGCATAACCAAATCTATATAGCAAAAGTACAGGCAACATACATGCGTCTACCCCCAAAAAAAAAATCACAAAACAAAAAGACTATACATTCACATGTGCAAGCTTCCTACAAAGTCCTCCCCGAAATCGTTGCATCTTTAGAGGAAAACCCACAACAACAGAGACATTTATATTCAGTAGGATTTATACAAATCTAGAATAACTGAAACCAATTGCTAGCTCATAATAAAAAAAAATTCATTTATTTGTTAGTCAGAATTTCAATTGCGACCTTCACATCGCCACTTGAATGTCAGTAAGAGTGTAGAGCTGAAAAGCAGGCAAAATGCCATTCAGCTGGCCAACACCTCATACATTCCTATCAATTAGCAATAATGTTGCCTACACAAATACACCATCCCAAGCATTGGAAACAACTGTCAAAATACTAATTAATTGATGATGATGCCTATAAAAATAAGCCATTCTTGGCACTAGAAACAACTATGAAAAAGCTCACCTCAAAAGCCACGCTAAGTGGTTAACAAGCAAGCCCCATCACAAATTCATTATAGTCCCAATTAGATCTAACAGCAAAATAATGAGGTGCCATTGCCAAATTAAATAGTTAATCCTCATCTGATTAATGGATATTTTGGGCATAAATGAATGCATTTGATATCCCATTTAGCATCCCACTCCACATATTCTCTACAGAAAAAAGGACATCCCAAGTAGGCTCCTATGCTGTAGGTCTGGGAATTACTTAATTATTCTTGTTTCCACAAGCACATTGTTTTCATGACTGTAGCCTATGAACTCTAGGTTACAATTGAGTAACTTGAACGTTATACTAAGACTAACCCTCGTAAGTTAATGAAGTAGATTTTTTAATCCATTCATGAACTGCTTTGGCCAACTAAAAGCATAGATTGCTATAGTAAAATTAACTGAGAATCGATGCTATGATATATAGTTCAACCGATCACCAAAACATTGAAAATGAAAAGTGCCAGAACATAAAAACAGATTGATAAGTTCTCATTCTTATTCTCATAAACTCGGTCCATCTATAAATCAATGGACAAACAACAACAACAACAACAACAACAACTAATTACTCATGTAGAGTGCCGAGGACGTCCTCATCCCTATACAAAAAATACCTGCACAGAAACACCCACCAACCAAAACAATAAATAAATAAATAAATAAATAAAAGACAAGAAAAAAATCAACTAGGAAACAAGACACAAAAAAAAAGGCAAAGATACATACTCCTTCTCGTCCAGCTTGACTTGGGTGCCACCATATTCAGGCAAGAGCACTGTGTCGCCTTCCTTGAAAGATGTCGGAATTGTCTTCCCTTCATCGGTTCTCAATCCCGGACCCACCGAAACCACCTTACCGGAGTTGAGCTAAGTGCAAAACAAAAGGTTATCAGTACAAGTTTCTACACAACAAGACACACATACACATGTACAACTACATTTGAAAAAACAAAACATAACAAAACAAAATTGAAGTTACACACCTTGGTGGATGTCTCGGGGAGGAGAATTCCGGCGGTGGTCTTGGCCGGCGGCACAATCTTCTCCACCAGAACGCGGTTGAGAGTGGGAATCAAGCGCTTTGCCATTTTTACTTAGAAATTTGCTTTTGGGCCACTCAAATTCTGTGTGGGGTTTATGGCTTTAAGATCGGAGCCGCTTGGAGGGGGCGGGCGGCAAGGGGCAGAGATGAGACAATCGGCTCTAACGTTCTAGGGTTTTAGTAATCAGGGCTTAAGGTGGTTGGACTAAAAAAAAATTAGGTTTGTAAGAACGAAATTGGGCCCATATGGATGAGCCTAGCCCAGTGTAAATGAGTACTCCAGATCCAAAAATGAGGAAACATTCTTTCTTTCTTTTTCTTTTTTTTTTTTTTTTGTCAAGTAAAACAAGCGAATTGATCAACACTATAAAATAACTATACAACCTCACACCAGCATTGTCAAGAATACATGATCAGATTTATTTATTTATTTTTTTCATTGGATGATTAGAAATATGATGTACATTAAAAGTTTCAGTCATACTCTTGAAATCGCAACTAGCTCCTTTCAATATGATGATTATGATTATTATTATTATTATTATCAGTTTAGGCAAGTATTTCCCTTTTGCCATGTTGGGTAGACATAAAAATACACATAAACTCTGACTATTTGACGCCACAGGTGTTGTTCTTTCTCCAAAAAGGAGGAATCATCACCTTACATGAGAGGCAACGGCAGGGGTGGGGGGGGGGGGGGGAGAACTTTTTAGGCCAATAAAGGAAAAAGGCCGCAATAATTGGTGGCAAGGAACGACATGATTTGTATACTTTTTTGTCAAGGTACCATGGTAGTGGGCTAAATTTTAGTACTACACACGATTGAGATTACCAATCTATGGCTCAAATGGTACTCAAATTCCTTTTTTTTCTTTTTCTTTTTCTTTCTATGTAACAAGTAGGGTTTGTTCCCTAAATTTAAGACTAAGAATTCAAACAGTTATACAATTAGATAATTGGCTGAGTGATAGATAATTGGATTAAATGAAACCGATTTGACTTTCTGTATTGATATAATTGGTTGAGTGATCTCAAAATAATCAAAGGTAAGCTCAAACAAAGACAAAAATACAAAAAGAAACCAAAAAAAAATAAAAATTGATAGACTTGGACAATTCTCCTCTGGAGGACTTGGACTTCAAATTTTTTCATGCCCGGCTCATTGAGTCAAACCTCAAAGTATAGGTAAATGAATATTGCTTAAACTTACATGTTGTTTTTATGAGAATATTTTAGCAGTTAAGAAATTATATTTTTATTAATATTGAGAAGAAGTGTGAAATTTATAAGAAAATATGAAGTAATTCTTTATTGTATAGCTTATAGCTTAATAGGCTTCGTAATAGAGTAAAAAAAAAAAAAATTGTGTGTGTATGCATTATTATCTAGTCCATTATATATGTAATTACAATACAGATAAATGTTTGCATGACCATTAATTGAATTGCATTGGATTAACTCAGTACATGCAGATGGGTCATTTGGGATTCCCCCAGCCAGATTTGTTGTATGTCATCAACAAGTAAAGTAAACTTATGTTTAGGGCATGCGCCAGCTAGCCGGGGTGTAGCCGGGGATTCACTTATGATTATCCAAATCAAATAAGGTTGATTTGGCACTTTTCTACCATCGATACTGATTTGGAAGGAATTTTTTTCTCTCCCCCCCCCCACAAAAAAAAAAAAAAACTATGCAATGTGCATCTCTAAGCTTTTTCTTTGAAACCTGAAATTAACTCGGGGATAGTTTTATTCAAAGCATCCTAGAAATCAACTTCATTGATGTTAACTGAGAGCAAATATCATGGATAAAGAGATATCCTTTTTGGGCTATGGTGGGACTTCTTTTTTTTTTTTTTATATTGATTGTTGAAGATGAAAAGAACAAAACAAAGAATCCATTTTTGTAAAATAGGGACGACAATATTTTACCAAAATGTGATGATTCGTAATTATTGGATTCTATATGTTACATGACAGCAAATGCTAGGCCATATGTCTTTATGATTTTGGAGTCTAGGTCAAGAGTTCAAATCACACTATCGTAGTGTTGAATTGATGGCGTGTCCACGTCCTGTCGTCTCAAATGCTAAGATTCAACCAAGTATAAGTATGACTGGAGTTCCCCTAGACGGGTGTGGCAGCGATGAGCACAATAGTTTTACTGCAAAAAAAAGAAAAAAACAAAAAACAAAAAATGGGGAGTAGTGTAGCTGCCTCCCATTTAATATACCAAAAAGCAAAAGATTAGGTCATATGTATCTTTGCTTTTAGGATGACATAAAGTGGCCTTTAATCAAATAGGAAGATATGGCCCTTTACGGTGTCAGCCATATCCCATAAAAAGTGGTGAAGGGGCATTTTGATTCTTCCGGCAGAGAACAAAATAATTGGGCTGTAGTGGCGCTGGTGGCGGTGAAGATAGGCAGGCATGTCTATCTCGCTCCCTATGGCCACCTAACCTTTGAGCTCCAATCAATGGGTGCCATGGGGCATCATCATCATGCGTATGATGGGAAGTTTCCTTCTGGGACAGGATGAGAGGTCTACACGCGGCCACAATGTTTGATCTAGTTCGGTGAATCTTTTTTAAAGCCCCCATTACTTCACTGAATATTCAAGTGCCTGTCCGTTGTCTTCTTTTTGTGAAGGAAATCTCGCATTCTTTGCATATGTGGTTATCGAATTCAATAGCGAAAAGCATCCTTTAGTTCAAAAAATAAAAATAAAAAAACACTCTAAGATAATACCTAGCTTAGAGAGAAGTATTGGATTATTGATTAGATCGTTTGATTCAACAAGAGAAATAAATCTCTTGGTCATAAAATAATTTTTATTTATTTTTCCTTTTTAGTTCATTTTTATTCATCAACCCGTCAATTATGCAACAAAAGATAGTCATTCTGACTTTCAAGAACGGGGAAATTCAAAGTTTTTAATTAATGAATTGTCTTTTCAATGACTCATTCCTTTTCATCCTCTTTGATTAATGGGACCATTATTTCTGCGTGCTGATCTAATTGCCAATCGCCTTCTCATTGCCTTGTCTGTTATCCTCACACTGTTATACCAGACCAATTGTTTCTTTCCTGGGTTCAAGGATCAGCATTGATTATTTTGACGCCAATTATGAGTCGTAATACTGCAAATCATGTCCTTCATTAGTGGACTATTAATATCATTTCTTGTTGACATTGATGAGATTTCTCACGGTAGAGATAGATAATTATAACTCTAGAACATTGTGTAATAATGAATCTGCTGTGAGTAGCACTTACCTAATTTGAACCCCACAACCTAAAATGTTTGCCCAGATCTTCGATTGCAGAGATGAATCCAATATTTTAGAGTCAATTCTCGTTATGTTATTAGTATTTAGCCGCATCAAGAGTGGTTTGGAAATAGAAATGTAGAAACATTTCACAAGGCAGGCAAATAGACCCGAAAATAAAAATAGATATGCACTCCTAATTTAAAGGGTTGACTAACAAAGTATATATGCTAATTCCTTTTTTTTTTCTCTGTGTGTTTTTATTTTTTGAAAAAAAAAATTCCCATTTCCAGACTAACAAATAGTATTTACTAGCATACTATTTTACTTTTAATATAATTTTTTTAATTTTATAATTTACACATTTATATGTAAAATTTTATAATCTTTGATTCGTCTTAAATCCTTGTTGCGTTAAGACCGTTCCTTCTTGCTCTTATATCTTCTTAATAAAATAGATCTGATTTAAGAAAGAAGAGTATTTACTTTGTCTTCTTCTTCTTCATCTTTTTTTTTTTTTAATAATATGTTCTAGGCTTTGGATGTCAACGTAAACAAATATTAGTTTTAAAATTTTTTACGTATTGGAGCCTAGCAAGACGTGGGAATTTACGCAATATGGAATAAAATTTTATTTTCTATAAGCAGAATTTAAATTCAAATGAGTTTATCAACTAAACTAGCTAATACCAGCTCTAAACTTCTAGTCATATTAACCCAATTGTAGAACTCATGCTTATGGGGGAGTGAGTTTGATTTCTACAATTTCTATCGATAGTTAGAAATTTTTATATTTTCTTGTTAATACAAACAATTTTTTATTTATAACTTAACGTAATTATATAATTTATTAAATTTATCAATACAACTTTTTTCGTTAAAATAAAAAGCTTTAATGGCCCCAATCTGTTCTCTGAAGGTGCGTCGGTTAATTGGAAGCAATTGTCGTCACAAAATTCATAACCGGCTTAGGGAAGTGCACCGTCATCCAATGGCCTGGCAAAAGTGAATGTTGCAGAAAAATGAACCTCCCAAGGTTATGCCTTCTTTGTTTTTTATTTTCCGTAAACCATTAAATAATTGTAAGTTAAGGGATACCAATAAAAATAACAAAATTTTAAGTAATTTTGATTGATTATTTTAAAACAAAAAAATAAAAAAATTGAATTGATTAATTTATATTTTTCTTATAATAACATTTTAAAGTCAAGTCAAATGGTTTTTTTTTTCTTGTTTATTATAAAGTCTGAATTTATTAGAACTTCGGTAACGTATATAGCCACAAAGTTTACTGTCAGCCGTTTCCTAATTTGACTCAGTTTTGGACAAATTAATTTAATATTAAATATAAAAAAGAAAAAAAAACCATTTAAGGGGACTTAGCTGAGATTAAAAAAAAAAAAAGAAGCTAAAATATTTTTGTGAAACATAAAAACCAGTTTAAAAAGAAAAAGTGTAAACTTTGCATGCATCCCAAACTCGACCTTCTTCTTTTTTTTTTCTTTTTCTTTTTTCTAATCTTTGTAGCAAACCAATTATTAATTAGACTAAGAAACAATGAATTGGATTTTGACAGAAGAGTAATGGTTGGCACTAAATGGAAGATGCATTTTCATGCTCAAATGGTATAACTTATAAATTTATATCCATTTTGTTTATAGGGAACAATTACAGGACAAACAAATGAGCACATTTGGACATATTCATTAATTAAATAATACAACTTCTTGACTCTTTTTTTTTTTTCTCTTCATCAACTCAAATTTGGCACTCTTTAATAATATCTATGCTATTATATTAAGGAAAAAGATTCATAGGCATAAAAACAAAAAAAAAAAAAGGAGGGAAAAACTCCATGTATAGTCCTATCTATAGAATATATCGGTAAATGGACAAATACTTTTCATTCTTATCTATCTATTTGCCTCTGCCTGTGTCGGTGTAATAATAAGAATCTTATATTAATTGTACGTAAGGTCAACGTCATTTCTAATTCCTAGTGTTATTCTTCTTTGATAAGGACCAGTCTCGCACTTCTTCTTGGTGTCAAATGGACAGGTACTGCTGTGTTTAGCAGTGGTCTCTAGAGAAGCGGACTGGTGCCCCGGAGAGACCTAAATTGGAGGCACTGATCAGACAAATCACACCAACCAAGAGAAGTTTTTAGGGTCACTTCTTTGTCATTCCTACACAACGGAGCCAAATTCCGGCAATAACTTGCCCTCTCATTGCCCAGAAAAAGCACCCATGGAGGTGCACAAAGTTGCTCCGCCACCCTATAGAAGCACCGCACGGAAGCTTAAGACTAGACTCAAAGAAACCTTCTTCCCGGATGACCCTTTGCGCCAATTCAAAGGCCAGCCAACTAGTCAGAAATGGATACTTGGTGTTCAGTATATTTTCCCTATTTTTCAATGGGGTCGTAACTACAGCTTCAAGCTCTTTAAATCAGATCTTATTGCTGGCCTTACCATTGCAAGCTTGGCCATTCCACAGGTTGCTTTTTTTTTTTATTCATTTCTATATGTAATGGATATATTTAAAATGATGAAAACAATATCTATATATATATATATATATATATATATAACCTTTTCTTCCCTGACTGTTGCGCAATATTCCTTGATGTTTCGAACATCTTTCAGGGCATTAGCTATGCTAAGCTTGCGAGTTTACCACCCATAGTGGGCCTATGTGAGTATACAGAATTGTAGAACACACTTTTTACTTTGTTCTTTTGATATTCTGATGTGTGCAATGTTTCTTTAAAGCCTCAAAACAGATTTTTTAATTGGATTTTGTTTTTCCCATTGTTATTTTATAACTAAATGCAGATTCAAGCTTTGTTCCTCCACTTGTGTATGCTGTTTTTGGAAGCTCTAGGGACCTAGCAGTGGGCCCAGTTTCAATTGCTTCGCTGATAATGGGATCCATGCTTAGGCAAGAGGTGTCTCCTACACAAGACCCTCTCTTGTTTCTTCAACTTGCCTTGTCTTCTACCTTCTTTGCTGGCCTCTTCCAAGCTTCCTTAGGATTTCTAAGGTATATAGTTTTTTTTTTCTTTTCTTTGTTCAATTCTTTTTGATCTGCTTCATTGACAATGTGTGGCATGAACATTGTTGCTACAGGCTTGGCTTTGTTATTGAATTTCTTTCAAAGGCTACTCTAATCGGATTCATGGCTGGATCAGCCATTATTGTGTCTCTGCAACAGCTTAAAAGCCTCCTGGGAATCACCCATTTCACCAACGAGATGGGTTTGGTCCCAGTTTTGAGCTCTGTTTTTCACAAAACCAATGAGGTAAATTTATGGTAAATAAACAACACTTGCTTGTAATACACACAAAGCAAATTGATATTATACAACCATGTGCACTCTAAGTTGTTCACTACTATCTTCCGTTACTGCTACTCTATTAGTGGATCAGAAGGGTAATTGTGCAAATAACGGTTGTTTTTTTTGTTGTTTTTTTTTTTTTGTGTTGTTGTTTTACTTATTTGATGTCTACATTTGTTATCAGTCTATAACTAATTTCTTTTTTAAATATATATATTTCTTAATAATTGTTGTATATTGAAAGCGGACGTTATTAAAATAGTGCAATACCGAGTGGATTTATCTTTTATAACAAAAAAAAAAAAAACAGTATGGTTTGGAATTGCATGCTTGAGGAAGAACTAAGTAATAGACTTTTTATTGACCTAGCAACAGTTTCTTGCATTCTTGATTTTTCAATGATGTGGGGTTCAAAAGTTATTATTAGCTTATGATTAAACGAAATTAAAATCAAGCAATTAAGGGTAAATATCTATTTTGACTGGATAATTTATGGCACCATTATTAGTTTCTTTTTTCTGTGCAGTGGTCATGGCAAACAATACTGATGGGCTTTTGCTTTCTCGTTTTCCTTCTGCTGACCAGACATGTTGTGAGTAAACTTCCTTCTTTCGGCTGAATTAAATAGGGAAGAAATGAAGAATTAACACACACATATTGGACACTCACTCACATTCAATTTTAATATTTATTTTTATTTTTATATTTTTTACTGTAAAATTTCTTCTTTTGGATGAATTAGATAAGAAGAATTAACACACTCACATATATAGAAATTGGACACCCTCATTAATACACAATTTAATTTTGTTTTGCTAATTTTTTTTTGTTTTTTAACTGTAAAATATTTTCTTTTGGCCGAATTAAATAAAGAAGAATTAGCGCACTCACATGTATAGAAATTGGACAGACTTATTTGCGGATAATTTAATTCTGTTTTAATAGTTTTCTTTTTATATATTTAACAGAGTCT
Organism: Ceriops tagal; assembly: GCA_021533255.1. Classification (NCBI taxonomy): domain Eukaryota; kingdom Viridiplantae; phylum Streptophyta; class Magnoliopsida; order Malpighiales; family Rhizophoraceae; genus Ceriops; species Ceriops tagal. The sequence goes on along the minus strand of CM038610.1, from coordinate 1,220,185 downwards.
TGCTAGATTAACTCTTTTGTTAGATCAAGACCCATTAATTCTTTCCTATTTAACTTAAAAGAACAAACCCAAAAAAATAATAATAATAAAATAAAAAAGGAAAAAGAAGAAGAAGAAGAAGAAGATGGACTTCAACTATAATTTATTGCCAACGGTTATGATTGTCTACACCCACTAATTGAATTTGCCTTTTTTTTCTCTTTCTTTTTTACTTAATATACGATATTGATGCAATGCTTAATTTGCTTGCATGACGAATGGGACTTTGTCATGCTATTGATAGTAAAGTTATGACAAATTTTTAGATAAATATGGTCTATTATAAAATTTATTAAAATACAACACATCCTCAATTTTTTTTTTGGGGGGGGCCTAATCATAAAAACTTAATGGAACTTGAAATAGGTTTGAAAAGAAAATAGAATTGGAAGAATAATTCAAAAAATAATTTATAAGTGGGCATCCCAATAACAAGAAGTCCATTTTAAATGGGTTTAGGTGGTCACAAACTTTCAAGTGCCCAGCCCATTTTGGTCTCCAAGGAGCTTCACTAATCCACATGGTGTTCAGTGACTTCAGCTAGGCTTTTGCAAATGGGTAATAGATTAGGGTCATATAATTGATTATGATTATTTAAATAAATTCCCTCATTTTCTTAAATATATAATTTTCTAAGATTACTCCATAAAACTTGTTTAATGCCTCATTCGCTTCTAAAACTGCCCTCACCATGTCCCGTTCTCTTACCAATTTGTCGGCTCTCAAGATATACCGGATCATTCCTTGTAGCCTGAAATGTTACTTATAAGGTGTGTACAGCAGTTTTTCTACCTCCCATTTGTCCGCCATGGTAGTAAGATACGAATCTTAGGCAATTTTTGATATTGATTCCTCGGCAACGAACCGACACAAGAAATCGAGCTTTCTGCGATTTGGTTCTTATAGTGCTGTTGCTAAAAAGCTAGCAATTGATAATTAATGACTCCTTGTTAGTTGCATCCGTAAATTGGAAAATTGAATAGAATAGCACAGCAACTTATGCAACCAATTATGCTAATAGAAATTAATATTGGGTGAACCAGAAAAAAAAGAGAGAAAACCTAAACATTAAGTGAGTTATTTTATAGGGAGAGTTCACAGAATGGGAGGGTTGGCATGCAGGGCATGAAGAGACCAAAGTTGTTTTGGGTTTCAGCTGGAGCTCCACTTCTCTCCGTGATACTATCAACCATCCTAGTTTTTGCATTCAAGCTTCAACGTGATGGGATCAGTGTGGTAATCCACAGATATCTATTGAATATCTTTGTACTAAATCCATTTGATTGCTCCTTATACGCGAAACATTATGTCTAATTGATCTGGTTGGCTCCCAGATTGGAAAATTGCAAGCAGGACTAAATCCCATCTCATGGAATATGTTGCAATTTCATGGAAGCCATCTTGTGCTGGTTATAAAAACCAGCATTGTTACAGGGATTATGTCGCTCACGGTCAGTTTGTTTCACCATGTTTTTGAATAATTAACGCCCCCTAAATATAGTAAAATATATTTTCTTCATCATTGTCAAATTATATTTAAAAAATATTATCAATAATTTAATTCATTAGTAAATGCAAGTAAAAGTCACATTATTATAACTATTCATTTTATACACTTTGTAATGATACATGTCAATCGAGTACAAATGTGTGACTAACATGAGTCGAACCCCAATCTGCCAATATTTTGTTAAAATAGAGTAAAATTTATTATAAAAAATTAATTATACGATTACCAAAAAAATGATTTCTACTATATATATCTATTTATTTTTTAAAATTTTTATTTAATTAATATATTATTTTATTTATAAATTTTGTGCGTTTTTATAATTAAAAAAAAGTACAACCCAATACTTTTTAAGAATCCACGTCTTACCCACGCTAGAACACTCGTCGTTCATGCGTAGCATTTCATGCATGAGAGTATTGAATAGGGGTGCTTATTTACATTAAACTTCGTTTCAATCAGGAGGGGGTGGCTGTTGGGAGAACTTTTGCAGCTTTAAAGAACTACCAAGTAGATGGCAACAAAGAAATGATGGCAATTGGGATAATGAACATCATTGGATCTGCTACTTCTTGCTATGTCACAACAGGTGGTGCATGTGCATTTTGCTCACTGTTTCTCTTTTGTTCCCTTGGGTTTTTTTTCTGATATTGCTGTTAGGTGATCCAAAACTGTAACTGGGACATTACGTTTCAGGAGCTTTTTCTCGGTCAGCTGTCAACCATAGTGCAGGAGCCAAAACTGTGGTTTCTAACATTGTCATGTCAGTGACAGTGATGGTGACGATGCTCTTCCTAATGCCTCTGTTCCAATACACACCCAATCTAGTATTGGGTGCCATCATAGTCACTGCAGTGGTTGGCCTCGTAGACGTACCGGCCGCTTACCATATCTGGAAGATTGACAAGTTCGACTTCCTTGTGCTTCTGACTGCGTTCGTCGGTGTTCTTTTGATCTCTGTCCAAGTAGGCCTCGCAATTGCGGTCAGTAGCTAATTCTTAACATCAATACTTAATATAACGGGGAAAAAAAAACTCTAATTTATTATAAAAATATATTATATTAAAGTAAATAATTTTTTATTAATAAAGCTATTTGTTAAAACAGAAATAAAATTATTCGTTTCAATAAAATTAATGTTTTGCAATAAACCCAAAAAAAAAAATTCTTCATATTTAACTTTACTTAATTCTTAGTAGACCAACCATAAACATATGGTTAAGGTTTATGACTAATATTTTTTTTTTCTTAGACCATAGAATCATATAATAAATATTTATATTTTATACCAAAAATAATAAATTTGTCGTAAAATATCAAATAAATAAGTCTACTTTTATTTTTTTATAATTATAGAAAAGACATTTACATTTTACTTAGAGTGTTTGGTTAATGTTTTATTCATTGTGCCACTAGGTCGGCATGTCTATATTCAAGATCTTGCTGCAAGTGACAAGGCCAAAGGTGCTGATTTTGGGGAACATACCCGCCACAGATATATATCGCCATGTCGATCAATACAAGGAAGCCAGCATGGTCCCGGGTATCCTCATCTTCAGCATTGAAGCTCCCATCAACTTTGCAAACACAACTTACCTGAAAGAAAGGTTGATTGATACTTCAAATGGCTCATTAAGAATGCTAATAAACACTTTATAACATAATTTAAATGATTCTCCTTTGTACGTGCAACTTTCGTCAACAGCATTTTGAGAAGGGTAGAAGATCATGAAGCAGAAAATGACATGAAGGAACATGCTAGCATAAAATATGTGGTCGTAGATCTGTCAAGTAAGTTATTTTTGACAAATCACCACTATAAAGTTTCTTACATTTCTTAAATTTGAAAGACAAAGTTTGGTATAATAGTAGTAATGTTATTCTATTATAAACTTTTAAGTTAAAAGTCGTAAAAACAGTTTTTTCTGTCAAAATAACTTGCTAATTTTGATTGCAGTCTCATTGTTGCTTCTACGTTATTCAGGTGTGAATGCAATTGACACAACTGGAGTTGGGCTATTCATGGACTTGAAGAAAGCATTAGAAAGCAAGGGAGCTGAGGCAAGGAAGCACCCATTGAAAGTTCTGAATTTTTTATTCTTTTCTCTTTTTTCTCACCTTGCTGATATTGTTTTATAACTGGTGCAGCTTGTGTTGGTGAATCCCCTTGGTGAGGTGATGGAAAAATTGCAAAGATCTGACAAAGACCATTGCCTCCTGAGGCCAGATACCCTTTACTTGACAGTAGCAGAAGCTGTGTCTTCGATCTCATCCACACTGAAGTGTGAATCATCAGACCACGTATAACAGCAGAACGTTGTTATTATTAGGACACTGTTCTTCATTGTCCATTCCCTATTTTTGCAAAAGGCAGAAAAAAAAAAGAAAAAAGAAAAAAAAGAAAGGATCTATAGCACAAATTCAGAGCAACACAATGTTCTGCTGGTATCAATGCAATTCCTTGTGTTGACAAAATTCAAAGTCCTTCCCTAAGAAGCTTATTTATGGGTGAGAATTGAGAAAGGTCTTGGAATCTCATTCAAATGACTGCATTTTAAGGGGCATGAGTACAGCCTCCCCAAAATTTGCAGTACTTCTGTGTTTTTTTTTTTGGGGGGGGGGGGCAATACAGTGAAAACAAGGTACTGAGTGTTCATTTTGCATGCCTTTCTTAAGTCTGAAGTGCATGGTGAAAAATTGTGTGTTAAAAAAAGAAAAAATAATAAGTAACATATAAGTAAAAAAAAAATTATTGTTTGAAGATTTTAAGTTAAATTATAATGTTAAATATGCGAGTTTGTTTTTTATTGAAATTTTATTAATTAAGCATAATTTTTTAATAATAAAAATTAAAAATTTAATTTTAATTCAGTTTAATTAATGAATTATAAAAGTAATTTTATTAATCAAAATTTTAATTTTGAAGCAAAAACCCAATTTCTTTTAACACCCTGATTGCGCGTGAGCCGCAAACCACCACAACCGTCAGATTCCAATGGGACCCACATATTTTGGGATGCCCCAAATTCTAGGGAAAAGAATTTCGTTGAATAAAAAAGGAGAAACACAAAGCATATTGCAATCACCGCCGTCAATCACCCGGAAACACTACCACCACCATCCACCGTCAAATGGCGAGAGGCAGGAATGCAGATCCTCTGAGCTTGCAAAAGTACGGCGTACCTTTCTACGCCGCCGCTTGGGCTCCCTACAAAGAGATCAGATCCAAGCTCCGCCTTTGCCGAGAACAAAAACAAGAAGATCATCGCTCTAAGGACGACTCTCCTCCTCCGCCTGTAGAAGATATCTCCTCCGCTTCCGATACTCCTGAATTCTACGTCATATTGGCCGGTGGCGGCGGAGAAGGCCGTAGCGGCATCCCTAACGCAATCGTTCTCGCTCGTTTCGACTTCGCCTCCAACTCTCTCTCTCCTCAGCCTGTACGTTAAAGAAACAGTTCACGAGCTCAATTCTTTGTCAAATCTCTTCGATTTCTCTGTGTGGCTTTTTTTCCCTTTTTGTTTGAATATAGATTTGGTGCTCCTGTTTGTTTCTCGGAAATCTGATCTCATCATTTTGAAAATTGCATTGCGTATAGAGTTAAATGCGATTGCTTTGTTTTTGTTGTTGTTTTCAGTGTTGGAGTATTTAGCTTATGTATTATTTGGTCACAATTTTGTGCTTTTACTTTGTTCTGTTTTCAGGTAGCTAAGCTTGGAATTGGCTCTGATTTGCCATATAGAATGGTTGTTCACCCAGGTGGCGATGGCTTGATTTGTGCATTGCCCAAAAGTTGCCGGTAATTACCAAATCTAGTTGTTCGTTTGCATAAATAATGTCTTTTAACTCGAGGAAAGCTATGATATATGTTGTGTGATATTGAATTAAACAATGATCTGTATTAAGCTTGACTACCTTGTGTGTAGTTGAAACATGGGATAGATTTGATGTAATATGAAAGCTCATAATACAAGGTGGTGTGGGATTGGGTCAATGATAATTGCATTTGAAAGCTTTTGCTTTACTTCATCTTTTAGATGGTCTCATCAGAACATGATGCCTATATTGTTTCTGGAAAATGCATCTCAACTACTATATGCCTTTGAATTTTTATTGTGGATAGCCTTAAGTCTTTGTTTTTTATCTTCTTTTCTTCACTTCATTTTGTAGCCGGCTTTTCCTTGAATTTGTTTTCTGTTTGCAGTTCATCAAGGGATGAGTTGTTAAGTTACTATTATGCTTTGCTGTGTAGGTTTTTTGAGTGGGATGAAGTGAAGGACAATGAAGCCAATAAACTGGGTGTAAAAGCATCTGAGAAAGTACTCACCCAATTAGAAGACATTGGCCAGCAATTAGCTTTGGCCTTTAACCCTGAAGGTTCTATTCTTGCTGTTGGTGGCGAGGTAGAGATATTCTTCATGTTGCACTCTATTTTGAATGACATTGCTGCTTCAAATTAAGGGAAATACATTTTAAAAATAAAGAAGGCTGACTAAATTAGGATTTTTCTTCGTGTTTGGATCTTGTGCAAATCAAGTGGTTGTGCTTCATTCTTTTAAAGGTTGAAAACACGGCACTTGTCGTATATATATAGTATATGCACTGTCAAAAGTAAAGAACTTCTGAGCAACTATTTTCTTCCTATGTGGCTTGCATCAACATATTATTGCTTTATTGATGATGCACATTTCCATTGCAAAATTATTCAAGCATGGGAAATGATTAATGATTTTCGGTCAAGATAAAACAAACCAATTTCCTGTTTGATGCTAAGGATGCAGACAAATCTGCAGGAAACTGTGGCCCAGTCTTGTGAGCCCATCTTCATCCTTAAACACCACCATACTTAAAAGGGGTCTCTGGCCTTTAGTTAACTAGGCAGACAGGGATTAACATGCTCCAGACTTAGGAATACCAAGGCACTGTGGATATTTTCAGTTTTTTTTTTTGGTAGTGCATATAGTTGGTCATTTTCAACTTCAAGTGCAATGAGCCCAAAATCATGAATAATACAACTAAGGCTAGATATTGTAGGGTTTGTGAAAGGTCAGGTCCAGGCAACTTCTCCCCTGCTTTTATAGTTTGGACCTGTGACTTCCAGGTTAGGAGGGTGAAGCTTTACTGTTGCTTTACGGTTTACACACTAATAGTAAGAAAGTAATGAAAAAAAAAGTAATAATAAGAAATTTATTAACATGAAAATATTATGATGACGATGATGATGACAATATTATTATTACTATTACTTCTACTGCTTTTAATACTAACAGCAACAAAAACACCACATAGGGCCTTGTCAAAAAAGGAAGCAAAACAATATGCAGGCCTTCACTTGAAATCCTGGAACATGAGTTCCTTGTTTAATTCAAGACAAAGTAACAAAAGATTTCATGATCTTTATTGCAGTACAGGATGGCAATTTAAGGGTTTTAAAGTGGCCTACTATGGAAATTATTCTCAATGAAGCTCAAGCACATGCTTCTGTGAGGGACTTATGCTTCAGGTTGTACAAAAATTGTCAAAAAATTAGATCTTTTATTCCTGATTCTTTGACCATTTGTATGTCTTATTGTTGAATCAATATTGATTGTATGGCTTGATTTTGTTGCAGCCCTGATGGGAAATTTCTTGTCTCTTTGGGAGGTCGTGGCCCTGGCAGGGTTTGGGATGTGACTTCATCAACAGTTGTAGCTTCTTTGTCTATTGAAAGCGTAAGCAACTGAACAAACCAATTCTTAGGGTGAAAAGTTTAATATGGGCTGTGGTGATAAGATCTGTTCTATCTTGCTAGTGGACACCCGGATTGATGGTCCATGTATTTTGACCTTCTGCAGGAATATAGTGGATTAGATTTTAACTAATTAAATACAAATGTTTCTTTGGTTCATTTGAATCTGTATTAGCAATATACAGCCAGAAACCACATGTCAGTTTCATGTATGGAGTGTTCAAAATTTTCACATTGTCAGAAGTTAGTTGTGCTTTTTCCTCACTTTATACCTGGTCCTCTATCTATTTATCATTATTCTGGATTTGATTGGATTGTTGTGTGACCTGCAGGATGAGGTTTTTGCTTCTTGTAGATTCTCTCAAACTATTGATAAGACTCAAGTTCTGTACATTGCTGCAATAACAGGTGTTCTATTTTTTTTCAAGTGGAATAAAGGTCCCCCTTCTCCTCTTTTATGAACAGATCACCAACAACATTGTTTTGAATAGGCAAAGGTGGAAGTATTGTGACATGGAAGACAAGCCCATGGGTAAGAATTAGGTCAAAGCATGTAGTCAAAGAATCAATTTCTTCCCTGAACGTCTCACCTGATGGAAAGCACCTTGCAGTGTAAAGCATCTTCAATTTTTACTATTTGGTGATTAAGCTCCTTTATAGAGCACTTTATGATTAAAATTATTGATTGCTGTAAATTGATTGAATTGTAGTGGCACGGCTCAAGGAGATGTGCTCCTTGTAGATGCGACCAATATGCGGATTCAGATGATGATCAGGAAAGCACATCTAGGCATAGTAACTGGACTGGGATTCTCCCATGATTCAAGGTTGGTGGTCTATTAGTACTGTGAATCTGGGATGCAACATTCCGATGTAATCAGCTTTTTAGGTTAAATGTCATCCCCTTTGAGGAGAAATAATTGCCACTGAAACATCATATTTGAATATAGGGCTTTGCTCTCTGCATCTATGGACTCAAGTGCAAGGGTGACACTAGTTGAGGACAAGAAAAGTGGTATGTGCATCCAGATCTAGAACGAACTTGTGTGCTTTTCATTGACCAAGTTTAAAGCATTCAGAAGCAACTCAAGAAAAAAGGGTTCATGCATTTGCTCACGTGCCTTGTCAATCTGCATTTCATTTTTTTAGGAAGTCTTTCATTTTCCTTTTTTAATTGTCTTTCCAGGAGGACAGAGCATTTGGATTATTATATTTATTGTCTTGCTCGCAATTGCTGCATATTTCTTGAAGAAGAAAGGGGTTTCCTTCCTTGCCTAGAAAGCATATTCTTCATGTTGTTCATCGAGGGGATCTTTTCCGTGTAGTCTCACTTCTTATGCAAGGTTGGTATTTCAGCTCAAGCTGAGGCTTGGGCTCGAGGTATGAAATGTCAAAACCTATTTGTGTATTGATACTGACCATGTAGAGAATGTGAGATTGGTTATGGAACTTTTTGTATCAGACCACAAAGCCAGGTGTTATTGCTTAGGGATTTGATGCTTTATGATTATAGGTTGACTTATAATTTTTTGATGTTGGGAATTTAATACTTCTATGAAAATAGTAACAGTATTGATTAATAGTTTTGCATTTAAATCATAGTTTTTGTCTCTTTTATCTCATCATCTGACTCCATGTTGAGTTGCCTCTTGGCTGTTCGACGAGGAGGGAAATGGCAAAAGAGGCCATTTATGATAAATCCTCCTCTTTTTGTCTTCTGGGTTTTGGCACTAGGTACCCTCCGTTGCTGGGCTAGAACGAGCACTACATCTCATTCTCTCTTAGTTCTCATCCAAGAATGCATAAGGACGTCCTAAACTTTTGTACTGATTTTTTGGGACCATATTGAAAGGAATAAGAGGGTTAAGACTTCATCGGAAAAAAATGGGTAAAATTTGCGGACCAATCCTGTTGTTATCCCTCATCCTGGTTGAGGCATTAGAAAAATGCTGGCGATCAACCGAAAAATTCGGTTAATCTATCCAACTACCATGGTTAACAAAACCAAATTGAAACGTTTATTTTTTAAATGCTTTATTCTAAAAATTCTAAAAATTATTATTAATAAAATTATGTATACTAAGTAAATGCAACTGAATTATTATTATATCTTAAATAATTACATATTTATCTCATATATAATTACAATTGCAAATTTTTTTGAACAATTCATCAAAGTTGTTTTCTTTTTCACTTTTCAATTAAAATTTTAATTCTTTTAGCTTTTTCAAAATTGATTAGCAGATTGAAATTTAGTTTTACTAATAATTTAAAGAAATTTAAGATGTCTATGCCAAGACGCAAAGATTGGATCAGCCTTGTCGACCGAAGGACACAATTATTAAACACAAGCGTCAGTCACAATACGTTAGCACTCAAGTGACTGATTTCCTGTGCATTGAAAGAGGCTATACAACAGGCAAGAAGACTCGTTATCAGCTCTCAAGTGACTGATTTCTTGTTGCTAATGCTAAACTCGCAACTCAATGCTCCTTGGTCTCTCTTTGCCTTGCAAGCATTCTGTTTCCCTGTCATCTCATCCTCATCAAATACAATTTCAAAGTCCTCGTCAACTTCCTCCATCAACGTTTGCTGAACTTCGTTATAGCGCCCTCAAGGATAGACATGCCAATTGCTTTACTTACCAATGCAGCAACATGTCGGAATCAGACTCAGATCACGCGGAAGCCTCCACCAAAATGTTTCTGGTTCCCCGTTTCACAAGAAAAATGTCATCCGCCACTAACTCCAAGATTTAGTAGCAAAATCATCTTAACTCTTAAAAAGAGAGACACAGAGTAACGTAGTGCCATGAGTATCAACCATCCATAGTGTCCATAAATCAGACAGCACAAGTAGCTGCAGTTTCAATGGGCACTTCTTCCTCACCCTTCAGGAGTTGTCTTGATAAGACTATTATCAACAATATTACTTTTCTTTTGCTTTTTCTCTTTCTTTCTTTTGGAGGGGTGGGTGGTGTTGATTGGTCCCTCTGCCAAAGTATCATAAAACTAGACAAATAACCAGGGAAGCCGGAGGATAAAAAATAAAAAATTGGATTGTATGCCACATTGACGATAAGTTGCTGCGACATTGACAAGTAAATCAACAGAAAAATGATGACTCTGATCCAAGTAGGTAGCTGCTGAAGAGAAATCAGTATGGATGTGGCAATAATCTAGGCCAGTTTAATAAATATTTCTAACCGTCAAACCATGTGCAGGACCTAAGGATGGTCTAATCATAATTCTTAATTAACCAAGGCACAAACCATAGCTAACCCACACAACAAGTAGCTAGTATTAAGGGAGGTAGAAAAATGGTTTTAAACATTTCAACCTTCACAAGCACCTTGGCACTACTGTCCCTTGTCATAAGCAGCTATATTCTGTGGCTCACACTCAGGACTGAAGAGTCGCACTAGCAATGCAGAGGTTGAACTGACAGAAATAGCTCCACAGGTAGCCCATCGAAGACTCCTTGGAGTTGAAATTCTAGGACCTGGACAAACAAAGCAGCTCCAAATATGGTGAGTCTTAAAAGATAGTAAAATATGCTAAATTCCTATGTATTAAAGATGAAATTTCAAAAACCTCTGCAGATCATAGTGTTGACTTTAGACATTGTATAGGTTATAAGCAGAAGAAAGAGAAGATAGGAAGCAGAAAGTTAAAGAGACAAGCAGAAGATGAAGATAAACATATACGTCTCAGCAAAAAACATTTATTTAATTAATATTCAACTGCATGTTTCAAATTTCACCAATCAAGAGACAACAAGTGATTGAGCCAAGAGAAAATAAACGTGTAAAAAGGAAATTGGGAGAATAAAATATATGTTATGTTTGTATCCCTCCATCACTGATAGGAATGTTTCTATGGTGTCTGCTGCGCACACTTGATTCCTATCATATTCCTCAGGTTGAAGATCAACATAAGCTTATACAATTCCTTTCAGACATGCTTCTTTATTGCGAAAATTTTTTTTATGTCTAAATAATTTTCTGAGATAATTACCCTTTTCAATTGCTTCAGACTTTGCCAAACATAGATTGCATCACAAAAAACCCACAAAACACCCCCACAAAATTTTCCCACATGGTGCATGTCTTTCAAAGTTTAACTCAAGTGGTTTTTAACTTTTGTGATGATAGTAAACCAAAGCCAAGAAAAAGCTAATCATGATCAAATACTAGATCAGTCAGTGGGTTAATCCTTACTAGATCAAATACTTTTTCTCATCTTTTAATTGATTAGGCAAACATCTCAAAAAAAAAACAAGATGGTTGAAAAGAAACTCTTCTTTTTCCATTAGATTCAATTAGGTTCAAACGTGCACCCACTTCTTGAGAAATTTATGAACTTGGTACAAAAAAAACACACAAAAGGTCACAAAGAAAAAGAAAATTCCCGCTATAATGCAGTCAAAAAATGAAACACAGAGGCGCATGGACAGCAGGTTAATCCTTACCATAATGCAGTTTACAGAGAATCCAAAATCCTAAAGCTCCTCCGACGCTAAAAACTGCTGCCGTTTGCCTCATCAGTTTTGAGCAAGGCTTGGCTTCAGACCTCATTAGCTCCCCATCAGAGAATCCAAAGAAACGTCTCAATGCCATCTATTTGCAAAATCCTAAATGTAACTCAATGCCACAAGACATGCACTGCTTATGGTCTTATATCGAACCATTAATAATCCAATGGCAAGTCAATCTCAAGTTTTGAACAGAAAAAAACCATTGTACAAACATACAAACAAAACAGTTGACTGGAAGCATGTGTCAAACATATCATCCCACAGCCAACTCTTCTACTGAGGAGAAGCTTTTCACTTGGTCCATAACACAACCAGGCCAATTTCTCTTTTTCTTGTTATTGTTTAACTAAGTATTGACAGGTCAAAGAAATACAAGTACTAGTCATCTCTCTCTCCACAGTTTAGACATGCTCTCAAACAGCAACTTTGTCAAACAGTTTCACCACAAATGTTAAATCCTTGAACTAGTAGCATATTAACTACAAGGTAATTAATATTTACTGGCAGATTTTGGTCTTATATACCCAAAAACCGTTGCTTTAGGTAGCTACAACAATGGTTTTTATACTTAATGCAAATGGCTTTAACGCGTATAAAGCCAAAACCTGCCTGTAAATAACAATTCTCTAACTACAATAGGTGCAGTGGAAACTACAATTCAAGTGAATAGGAAAAAGACCAAAAATGAAACAAAAACGTTAATATGAAATTTCAAGATTGCGGGTTTGGCAACTCTGATGGGGACCAAAATTTTTAGCAAAGGTTTCAACTTTCACGATTTAGGAGGCAAATGTGACAAAGATTGGCAAAGGTTTTTGCCTTAAGAACAAAGGGGCATTGGATTCAGCTTAAAAAATGGAAAATGCACAGATTGTTACCTGTAGAGAGTAGGGCGGCTCACTGATAATTTGGTGTCTGAAACGGGCCCAGCAATTAGGCTAATCCCGGGATTCGATGCCAACCGACCGTCGAAGGAGAAGGCGGAAGAAGGGATGGAGGGCGGCGCCGTCGTCCCCCGAACAGTGCTAGTGGCGGCGGTACAGGCTATGAAAGTAGGAGACGTGAAGCGGTTACAATTTGGGTACAGGCTTCTTCGTTTGCTTTATTTTATTTTCAAAAATTTGCGAATTACAATTTAAATTTTTTAGAAAACTCAGCATTTAAATTTTTAAATACATCAGAGAGAGAGAGAGAGAGAGAGAGAGAGAGAGAACTTATTTTTAAATTTGACATGTCCTAATAGAAAAACACAATTTTATAATTTGAAATATTATTCTTTAAATTAAGAATCTTATGATATTGTAGTAATTAATTATATTTATAAATTCAATAAATTAAGATGTCAATAAATAATTTATGTGAGGTTACGTATTATTATTTTATTTTTATTTGTAAATTAAAAATTATTAACGTTGATTTTTATTTTTGGTTTAAAAAAGGATTTTTTTGATTTAAAAAAAAAAAAAGTGGGGGTGTGGGGAATAGAACCGGTTTGGAACGGACCGGATGAGAGGGATGCAGGCGGTTAGGGTAGTTTTGGAAGAGAGGCGTTGTGTGTCAGTATATAATGGAAGGGCAAATGGGTTGGGCGGCTTTAGGGCGTGAAAGAAGAAACGAAGCCGTAAAATAGGGCTCTTATCTATCTATCTATCTATATATATCTATAATATATATATCGACCGAAAACGTAATCTCCAAATTCTCTCTCTCTCTCTTTTTTTTTTTGGGGGGGGTTTTGGTTTTTGTGTTTTTGTTTTACAAAGGTATTTGAAATTATGATTTTGAAATGATTTCTGTGATTGTTGTTGTTGTTGTTGATGATGATGATGTTGTTTTTGTGTGGAAATAAAGATGGATCGGTACCAGAGAGTGGAGAAGCCGAAGGCGGAGGCGCCGATTGACGAGAACGAGATTCGAATTACCAGTCAGGGAAGGATGCGCAGCTATATCTCTTACGCCTTGTCTCTTCTTCAAGTAATCTAATATATATTACGCCTTGTTTTTATATTCTGAATTTTTAATGTTCTCTTGCTGTAATGAATTGTTATTATTATGATTTTGTTTATATTAGGTTTAGGATTAAGGTTTTGTTGTTGTTGTTGTAATAATTGCTCTGGAGATTGTGCCATCTCTCTGGGTTCAAACTGGGATCTGTACGAGGTAGTTCAAATTGTTAGAGAAAATTTTTTAGGTGTTAAAAATTTGACTGGCTTTAGGTTTCTCTGAATTTGCTAATCCTCTTAACTGTTTTCCAAAAAATAAATATAACAGTGGTGGATTTATTAAGATGTGACGAACACTGTGTCTGTTAGTGCTGTTTTAAGGGCCTATGATGGATCTCTCACCACCGGGATTGATTTTTCTTTTCCTTTTTTTTTTTTATTAGTCAAACCATGTTCTGAGGAAAAATGGGTATGTGCCTGCAGTTGCTAGGTATGTGCACTGCTGGGTCTTGCAAGTCTCTGAGAAACCATGGAGATATACCATCTGTTTTTTTAAATGATTCATAGTTATCTTGGTCTTAACCTTTCTCTTGTGTTGATTTTTTTTTTCTTTTTTTTTTCCATTTATCTTGTAGGAGAAGGGTTCGAATGAAATTGTGTTCAAGGCAATGGGACGTGCCATTAATAAGACTGTAACTATAGTGGAGCTTATTAAGGTTTCTTTGTTTCCTTATACTTTATACTTGTAATTATTCTTTTGAAGTCAATTTTCCGAAAATTTTATACAGGATAATAATACATCCGTTTATCTTGCACTTGCACTGCAGAGAAGGATTGTTGGTCTTCATCAGATCACTTCAGTTGGATCCACAGACATAACTGATACATGGGAACCCCTTGAGGAAGGCCTCCTCCCGTAAGAACATTTTAAATAAAAGTTTTATTGTGGTTATGCTTTTGGCAGTGTCCGTTACTATCCATGCCTTTCCTCCCCCACCCCCTTCCCCTGGGGTGCCTTCACCCAACTGCCAAACAAACGGCCTCTGTTAATATTTTCATGCCTTGCAGCTTGGAAACTACAAGACATGTGTCCATGATTACAATAATTCTTTCCAAGAAGGAGCTGAATACATCAAATGTTGGGTGAGTTTCTGCAGCACTCACGTAAAATTGATTCATTCCACACTAAATAGTTTGTTAATGCGATTGTTGTTTTAGTTGGAACATTCAATATAAAATGTTTTGAATGGTCATATACCTTTGGAAAGGCCGTAAAAGGTTTTGAATTTTTTTTCACTATGATTTCTGCAGGCATTGTGGGGAGTGTTTAGTATTTTACAGTTTATGTTGATATTGTATTGTCATTGTCAACATAATCACATTCTTTCTGATTTGTTTTCTTATGACTCTGGCATTTTACAGTTTATTAGCAGTGTTATGATATTCCTGTGGATGCATTTTCTGTGATGAGTTTTAAGATGTATGTTGTCACTCATGGAATTTCTCTGCCTTCAGGTACCAGCATCCATTACCTGCAGAGCTAGTGAAGGCATCCACAGAATTTGATTATGATGCTGGTAATGCACTATGCTAATAAATATATTTGTTCAAAGATCTCCATATGGGCATTTGTTTATGTAGTTTTCTGTTGCAGAGGGCTCACCTAATGGGCGAGGTAGAGGTCGGACCAGGAGAGGACGAGCAAAGGGTAGAGGTACACAAGAATGTGATTTGATATTTTATTTGGGAAATCTTATTATATATGTGGAGATATGGGGTATTTTGTTAAATAAATGTGTGAATATTCTGTTAAAGTGTTACTACCACCTGGTATGACAGATGCATTAATCTTCTCAGGGAATGGATTTGTCCCTTTTGAGTATGATGATGGAGGTTGGGACCGTAACCAAGGAGGTGGCAGGGGAAGGGGTCGCGGAAGAGGACGCAGTTTCCGTGGCCGTGGCAGGGGAGGATACAATGGCCGATTTGCTGATATGCAGCAAGATGGGGGCTACAATTATGACGCACCTGGACAAGGCCGTGGTACTATACTTTTTCTGTTATCGTGGCCCAATTTGCTATTAACTGTGAACATATATAGGCTTTCATTCTTGTTGGCCCTCATAGGATGGCTTGTAGTATTTTGGTTATTCATCCTTTCTTGTCCTATTTGCCCATTGTTGGTGAAATCTGAATTTCATAGTGATTAGTTTCCCACACTGTATGCCGTTTGGTTTGGGTTGGATTTGCTTAGGTATCAAAACCAAATTGCCAACAGTGATTTGACTAATTTTGAAACCGGAACCAACTGAACAAAGAGTAAAAACCAGCTAAACTGATATGGTTGATTGTGGTTTGAGTTGGTCGGTTCAATGATTATGAGTGATTTCATCTGAACAACATTGAGCATACTAGAAATATAGAAAAGGATAATAATTATAGAAAAGGAAGAAAATGTAAAGATCAAATTTAGAATAACTTGTGTGCAACTAGAAATTACAATAAATATGGCTAAACCAGTAGGGGACAATATTGTCAAATAATTAGTCATTATGTGCTTGAGACTACACAACATATGAATATTACCACGGCCTTTTGCAGGTTGTTTAAATTCTCATATGTGTGTTTAATACTCCATCAACTTGTGTTAAATACTTTGATTGAGAATTTAAATTCTTAAATCTGCAACCGAACCACAAGTTGTGTTTTCCTGCATCATCTTTTGCATCCAATCCATTTTTCAACGGTTTGATGGTTTTGTTTTGGATTGAGTTGATTTAGTTGGGTTAGGTGGTTTGAGTGGCTTGATGAACAGCCTACAGTTTGAAGTTTTCTTTGTCAACATGTATGCTTCTTGTTAAAGTATCAGGTTATGAAAGGTTGTCAGTGACAATGAAAGCCTGGTGTTGAATAAAACAACAGACTACCTTGGTGTAGTTATTTAAGCTACAAGAGGCTTTTTTTTAATCCCCTTTTTCCCTGCCGTGGGACTTTTCATGCTGGGTTGGTGACAACACAAGAACATTCTTTTTCCTTTGATTAATGTGGATGCACCCTATTGTCTGCACTACTTATTGCTCATATTATTGTATATTATGTTGTAGGTCGTGGCCGTGGGAGGGGAAACCGTGGAAGGGGTCGTGGGTTTAGATCTAATGGACCAATCCAGACAGCCGCATGAGATGCTCGTTCGGCTTTCCCCTTGGGTGCAAGTCCGGATGATGGCATTTGTTAGCCAGTATCTGTGTTTATCATCTTTCGTATTCCTTTGCTCATTTTGCGTCTTTTTTTCCCCCAGCAAGGACCCGACTTCTAGTGTTGACTTTAGGACATATTCATGCGTGACCTCCATAGACTAATCTCTGTAGTTTGAGACAGGCGTTTTGAGCAGCCCTTTATCTGTTGTAGTCTTAGGCAGAGTGCCTGAACAGTTGTAACTCTTTGTTGGCAGCGCATTCTTTTATTTATATATTTGGTTTTTTTTAATTAAAATTTTGGGCAGAATTTTGGTAAAACCTATTGCCTTTTTGTTTTGAGTCAGTGAACGTATTTATGTTTCTGCTTTTCTACTGGCCGACAATGGTCTTTTAGTTTTATTATTATTCTTTTCGTTTCTTTTTGATAGACAATCTTTTAGTAGCTCAGCCTAGCGTGGATATGTTCTCATTTTGCATCGGAATATTTTACAAGAAATCTACGAATATTTTGGGAGGGAATGGCTTGTTTTTTCAGACGTAATTGTTTCTGGATCTACTATGGCTACCATATAAAGATCGACCTTTCTGTTTTTTTATCTTTTTCTCAAAAAATCAACGTTCTGTCCAATAAGATAGTACACTTGATCAAAATCCCCGTGTTCTTTTTCGCCTGTTTCTCGGTTTTATGTTTTGCTTGGCGATTTTAGCAGAGATCATGACAGAAACTTCATGTTTTGTACTAGCCACAGGACTAGTATACTCTTATCTATGTTTTCCTGGGACCGAGGTCGTGAAATTCTGCTTCTTTTTATAGAATCTGCATATGCTTCTAATGTAGCTTCTACAACCATTTGCTGGAACCTAAATTTGGTCACTTGTAACTTATACCAAATCAGGAATAGGAATAAGATCACGCTAATAACCATTGTAATCGAAACTCATCACTGCTAAAACTCCTGTGTCAAAAATTGGGGGCATGTGCATAACCCAGATAAGTAATGGCATAGTAGCATAATTCCTGTGTCAACAAATTGCTTTTTAAAAAGAAGTTAATGGTACCGTGGCAAAAGTTTCAAAAATAGACTGGTTAACAATGTCAAGGAATTGGAGAGCTGACTGGCAGTCCAATGCTCTTAATGGCCAATCTTTGTCCTTCAGGGTCACAATTACCGATAGAGCAACCAGGGTATTTCCAGACGTTGTTCCAGCCAACGGTGCCTTTGGCCAGACCTTCTCCAGCGCAATGCAGTTCTGAAGTTAATAAATAAATAATAGAATAAAAATGTTTTTAAAATTTTGTATCTTACGTAAAAAAAAAGAGTGAGTTTTTATTTCTTTATTTATAAAGTTATATTTATTTTATACCTTACGGAATAAAAAACTTAAAAATGACTTCAATTATAAAAAATATATCAAAATATGCCTCAAACATTATATTCAATTCAATTTCATTGTATTCATATTTTTTATATTTCATTATTTTAATAACACAAGCAACTTAAAAAGTTGAGCAGGCAAGTTGGCGGAGGCGTGCTTATAATTTTACTAGAGCAGCCCGCCTTATTTTTTCATCTCAACCCATGAGGTAACGCTGCTGTAAGAACATGTGCTTTCTGACTGTAGATGGTGATGGCAACTGGGAATTTGTGTTAATGCTTCATTTCGTTTGATCTCAGGAATTCTGCATCCTTGGATGGTGTTGAATCTTCCGTCTCAAATCATGCCCTTGGGGGTTCCATCAGCTTGCACATCATTGAATGCAATGTCCTGCCAGCATACTGCTATTGTAACTTCCAACGATTTGCTGTTAACAAATGGAATGCCGGCTATCTGCAGAGATCAATCCGTTTGTTCGGGAAAGAACCAAAGTAAAAGAAATGTAATAATTGCCATGATGAAAGTGAAAACAGGGGGGGATAAATTCCAAGACCAAGAATTTAAATCTACCAGCAACCAACTAGTTCACCAAATTTTTTGAAGTATTGTATATGTTTGAAGGAAAAACTTTTGTTACAATGGTTAGAAAACAATCCATCCTGACTTGAACATCATGATCTTAGATTCAATAATAATTTCTGTGTAACAATGTAAATAATCACTGATAATTGTGATTTAGTGATCAAAGAATTCATTTATTATTCCATTAAAAGTTTTAATTTTTAATCTCCGCTGACACACAATCCTTTCTTATAGGACTAACTTTTTTTTTTTTTTTTGAAACTTTAACACGTATATTAGAAGTAAAAGTA
This sequence comes from Ceriops tagal, assembly GCA_021533255.1. Taxonomy (NCBI): domain Eukaryota; kingdom Viridiplantae; phylum Streptophyta; class Magnoliopsida; order Malpighiales; family Rhizophoraceae; genus Ceriops; species Ceriops tagal. The sequence goes on along the minus strand of CM038610.1, from coordinate 1,200,983 downwards.
ATATTATTTTAAAGAGAAAATAAAAGGTATATTTATGTCTTGTAATTACATTTGGCTAAAATAGGAACACATCCCGGAAGAACAGGGCATTAATAACAGGAGTTAATTCGGATCGATGAGGAATCCCTGTCCTCATGATCGGCCCTCGAAATCTGAAAGCCTAAACCAAAAAACGACATCGTTTCTCTCACTAGCGTCAGGCCTTTTTTTTTTTTTTTTTTTGGCAATTTTGGAAATATAAACGCATCCCGCGAACAGAACTCTCTCACGCTCTCGCTTCTGCGTCCACCATCACCTCCTCCATCAGCTGCCGCAGCTCCTCCACGGCGCACTTGGTTCTACAACCAACCACCACCCTCCGTCTTCATCGTCGCACTCTCTTTCCCCTCAGCCGCCGCATCATTGGGCCGCGCCTCCTCCACCCCGTTCATCTCTCTCCTCCACCTTCTCCTCTTCCTCTTCCTGCAGGTTGTCCTCCACCGCCGCCGCCGCACTCTTATGCTACACGCCCTCACCGACCAGGCGCCCCTCCCATTCCATTCCTTCGAGGCCAACCAGGTGATTTCAATTATCTCCATTTCTACTTGTTATATATATATATATATGTGGTTGAATTACTTGATTCACCTTCCTCGGATGATATTTCTGCTCTGTTTGCATGAAGTTATTAGACCCAATGGCTTTCTTTTTTTCTTTTTTCTGTGTTTTTTTTTTCAAAATTTTAGGTCTGTTCTCTTTAATTTGATCTTGCAATTAACTGCGCAAATCATGTTCTGGTGCTGTTAAGATACTACTTCAATAAAGCTAGTAGCTAGGCTTTCATCATGAATCACATAATAGTATAAAGTTGACAAATTTCCTGAGATGAAGTGAATTTTTGCAGGACACCTTAGGTTTTACAAAGATTTTCTCATTAGATGGAATCCATCCGTATGTTAACAAAAAATATTGTGCAAGTTGAAGTGAATTAATCCCTGTCCGACCAAGTCGGATGCGCTTGTTGAGACGGCACTATCTCGCAATCTTGAGTTTGTTTGTATTTGCTTATACTCAATCAAGTACTTGTATGTTATAGTTTTTGGTGTTGTTTTGTGTAGGGTGGCAAACAGTAGGCTTGATTATGTTATTATTATTTTCATTTTTTAGGGTTGACATATGATATTTTTCTTATTTCGATGTATGTTGAATATTTGATTTTTTTCTACTATTATTGATATATTTTTTTTAATTAAATATGTGTTTTGATTTAGTGACCTAGTGATCCTGTCTCTTATTCGAGTCAATTCCCGGACTGGGTTTGATAACTATGCCTAAAACCCTAAACCAGGCAGAGAATAGGCAAGAGCACATAATGGGTAAGCTGAAAGACAATGTGCTTGAAAATCTGTTGGGTATGGAAAGATTTAAAAAGGTTAATCCAGTTGAATTGAAGACCCACATTGAGAAAAGGCTGCATGAATTCTTCCTCAGTTTTCAAACCCCAACACACCCACCTTATGCCTCTGTAAGTAACTCACTGTCCAATATGATTTTCTTTTTACTTATTAATTTTTTAAAACAATACAATTTCCTTTTAGGGCTCACGATGTTTGCTTTTGTTGTTTCGTTAATTCCTTGTTTTGGAATATTTTTACTTTGTTTACTTATTTTTTCTGATAAAAAATCTGTAAAGAATTGACAATTTTAAAGGCATTGTATGGTTAATCCTTTCGTTACCTTTGGAAGAAATTTTGGCTTTGATTTTTTATTTTTTAATGGCAAAAGGGATAATCTAAGAAAGTGGGTTTTTTCTTTCTTTGGAGGGGATGGGGTTCTTGCTTAATTTATGGAAGATGAAAATTGTTTTATTGTATCTAGGAACTAAAGTTTGTTGTTTAATTAGCCAAAGCATGATGGAAATAATGTTTTTTGGCAGAAGTTTGTTTTTCTCTTTATTTTCTATTCAGAATGGAATTTCAATTTCATTTTAAACTGCCTGCAAAAAGTGCCGATCATCATTAGGGAAGAATTTTGGAGGGGTAAAAGTTTGGAATTTTATCCTTTTTTTATCACTTTTTCTTATTTACACCCCCGTCCCCTTTTTTTTTCCTCCTATTTCCTGCTTAATCATTCTACTTTTTCTTTGCAGATGATTAGAATGGCAATTCTAGGGCTAAATGAGAAAGGGGGGTCAAGTGAGGAGGCAATATCAGCCTTTATTAGAAGAGAATATAAAGGCTTGCCATGGGGCCATGATAGTTTTTTAAGTCATTATTTGGGGAAGCTTTGTGGAAACCTTGATATAGAGAAGTCAAATGACGGACGGTATATGCTTCCCATAAAAAATGGTGATTCTGGAAATGTAACAAAGAGAGGTAGGAAGAGGCCACGATGTAAAGGTAAGCAGGGCAAAGATAAAGAAAGGAATGAGTCAGAGGAGCCGAGTATATTGGTTGCAGATTTGCTCCAGGAATCAAGTGACTCAGACAGGCAACAATTTGAATTGACTAAAAATGAGGACGCAAGTGGGCAACCAGAGAATGCTGAAGAACTCAGAAGAGAAAGGATTAAATCAAAGGTGGAGCAGAACAAAGTGTCTGAAGAACAACACAAAGTGGAAATGCAACCAATAGAAGTGACTGAACAACAAATAGAGGTGCCATATCTTTTGCTTGTTCATAACGATGGATTTATATATTTGCATATTTGGAACAATCTATTGCAATATATGCAACTTGTTTCTGGGGTCTAGCAATGTAAGAGAACAGCAAACTTGATGTTACTCTTGTCATGTATTAAGCTTAAGCCATTAAAACTTTAAAGAGGCTGTATAATATGCCTATAGCAATTTGACTAACAAAAAGGAGATCCATGTGTTTTTTGGCATAATTGGCATGTTAGAGATTGCCTTGAACTTATTTAGACTTGCACATCATCATTGTCATGTGGCTTGTAATGAACATGTTTTTGGTGTTATACTGCATCAAACTTTACAAATGCAAGTTCATTTTCAGCAATATGACAACAAATTATAGCTCTGACAATGAAAACGAATCTTGCACTGAATAGGGAAGATAATATGAATGAGGTTATGTTATGCTTATCAACAGCTTTGCATTCTTTGTTGATTGATTATCTATGATATAACATCTGTTTTCTTGCTCCTTCCTCACCCTTTTCCTCAGGGCAATTGTGATCATTCTGTATTTGTGATGGAAAGAAGAAAGGAATGCCTAGATGAGGATGATGGCAAGGAAATTGAAGCAGAGAAGCAGCAACCACATATGTTGGAAGATAATCCGGTGGGGGAAAAAGGTCTGATGGTGAAACAAGAAGTTGATGCCAGTGACGGGATATTGATCTCATGTTGTGATGACAAAGGTAATAATGGTGCAAACTCTAGGGTTCAATCTGAGGAGTCTTCCCTGCTTGTAATGGATGTAGAAGAACATGACTTTTCAAAGCAGGAAAACCAGCCTCATTCAAAACTCGGGCCTCAAAGGTCAGTCACCGTATTGTGTCCGTGTAAAATATCTGGTTCATCTGAATTACTAGAATATACAGAGCAACATCCCAAGATGTCCGGGACAGAAAGGCCTCCCCGGCATCCTTGTGAGCTACTGCAGAAAGCTAAGCGTCGAGGCCGAGGGAGGCCCCCTAAGCTAAAACCTCATGAAGATGTGATTCTGGGTGCACACTTGCTCCCCAACAATAGGCATGGCAATGAGGAACAGCAGCAACTAGAGGCTCGAGGCAGTGGGGCACGTCCAAAATCAAACGTAGAAGCAGATTCAATAATGGTACCATCAACTCAGTCAGCCTCAGATAAGAATTATGATGAGCAGCCCCAAAAGCAGCTGCAGCAACCACTGGCTCGACGCCGAGGTAGGCCTCCAAAACTGAAGGCCAAAGAAGCCATGGCTACAATGCATCATCGCTAACACCCTGTCAGAAGCAGCAGCAACAGCAGGCACCCAGACGTAGAGGAAGGCCTCCCAAGGAGAACGAGTGCAGACTTTAGTACCAGGGACCATCTGAAGTCACAGAACAACCAGCATGATTTGTTTAACCATGAAATGTTTCAGTGTTATCAGTATTTTTCGTAACAGCATTTGCGGCAGTTTTTGCGGTTAAAATAAACCACCTTTCTTTTCTCATTCAAAGATCGTCAATTCTCTTGCTAATGAATGGTTTGCTTCCAATTTCTGGATTACATCAAAAGGAATAATGCGCTGAGGCTTGCTTGATTTACAAAAGAATGATTATTGGTTTATAAAAAAGCCTCACATGATTCTCCTTTCTCTTCACATTTTTCCTGAAAGCAACATCTAAACTTATATTACTGAGTTTTCTACAAAACAACAAAGTCAAAACGGGTCGTGTCCCTTTTTCTGTTAATTTATAATTTTACCAAAAAGAAAAAAAAATTATTTTATCAAATACCATTTTATCAGTTTTTACTGGTTCAGTCTGTGGAGAAAAGACAAGTCCATGACATGACTTGTCAGATATGCCTTGAGTTTAATGTAATGGCGCATCCTCATCCTTGTAACTTGCTTGTATTTGTGGTGTTAGTTGAACTTTAGGAAGTTTGGTGAGGAATTTAAAATTTTCTTATTATACTTTTTTCGCAATAAAAAAAAGGGAGGAAATTTTGGTTTTGAAATTTTCACATCAAGAAAATATGGTTTGTCGTAAGTACTCATCCAATTCTCTCCGTAGGGGCAATGGAAGAGATCGGATAAGTATCCAGGATTTGTCCGGTAACAGAGAATGTGATCCTGCCACTGAAATTTTCATAATTTTTTCGTAATTCAGACTTGTTAATGATCTATATAATACCATGCGCCAAAAGAGGTCATGACCCACAAAGAAAATATTGGAATTTCATTCGTTGTCCGTTTTGCTATCAAGAAATTCATCGAGGAAGACTCTGCCAAAAGGAACAAATGTTTCCCAATTTCATCATCGTCAGCTTAGATACAAACAAAACTACACATGGGTGCCAATTCCAATGCCATGCATCCGTCTCCAATCTCAAGATATATATATTTTTTTTGAGTTAAAAATTTACAAATTCTAGCCGTATTTTTTCTTTTAAACGTTGTCAAGAGAATTGTAGTTTGGTGTTAAAAAATCGTACTTTTGTTTTCCAATTAATTCTCACATAAAAGCAAAAACAGCCATTAAAAAGAAGAACATATTCGACATACGAATCAGATGCCATGCACATTCTCTTCGAAATCAAAGTATCCTAAAGAGTTTTGGGAAGAAGAAGAAAAAAAAAAACGTTAAACTAAGAATGTTATTCATACATAATTTTAATTTTTTGTATGGTGTCTACATGTTATTATGACTTTTAATTAATTGTGACAAATCAAACTTCGACTCAACAACTTTAATTTTAAAGATGACTTTTTTTTTCTTTAAATAAGTTTATAAATTAAATTTTTTGAAAGTTAAATTTCTATACAACTTCGATTTTCATACATTAGAATTACAATTCATTTTTTTTATAACTTCATTAATTTTTAATGAAAATATATTACAAATATATCAGTTATTACATTTATAAATTATTATGATTTTCATTCAACTGTTTTTATAAAAAAAATTTATTATTTAAATACTATTAAATTTAAACATGTTTTTCTTATTAATTATTAAACTTATAAATTGTAATTAAAAGTTATTTATTATTATTATTTATATTCAATTTTTTTCTCATAAATACTATTAAGCATAAGAAAGCTTCCCTTATCTTGATTTTGATATTAAAAGGTTAAGAATTTGATGTTATGTATTCTAATAATAATTTCTTATTTTTAAAATCATTAATAATAAAAACGTTCGAATCCAAAATCATTGCGAAGAACGACAAGATGAATCACCAAATTAAGCTTCGATTTTTTATTTTTTATTTTTTAAAAACCCCTTCATCGGAGCTTCAAACTTTGCCATCGAGATCAATCACCAGTCTCCTAACCAATCCAACCCGGTGGAGTGTTCTCCTTTCCAAAAAGCTCCCCGTAAACGCAGGGGGATGAGAACAAGGCACGTTTTTCGAGGAGCCGTTGCTTTCTTTTCCCTTTTTTTCTCTCCTACCAAACAGTAAATAAAATAAAATAAAATAAAATAAAAGCAACAGTTGTCTGTCCGTCCTCCACTCCTTTTGGGACAGGACTTGTCTAGTGCAGTGTCCATCTGGGGTCCTTTTTGACCTCCATTTATTACCGCATCCCCCTTACGTCAACTTCGATCATAATGCCGCACGGTGAATTTTCGTTTCGTTCACAAAACCCCAACCAAACATTGCTCTATTTATAACAAAATCCATATATATGATTATAATAATGAAATCGAAATGACCCCTAACTTTGGTAATTATCCTCCATAATTTTCCCACTGCATTTCTCTTCTAAAACAAGCATTTATTATAAAGATATTGGGTTGATTTTTAAATTTGCTAGGTAATGTGGTTGAGTGTTTAGAGATTTGTTAAGGGTCATTATTATTTAGGTAACAACTTTTTTGTAAAAAAATTAGATTAAAAAATCAAATATAATAATTGTTATAATTGAATATTTAGATACTTGTAATAGTTATCGTTGTTAAGACGAAATGAGCTTTCTTTTTTTTTATTTTTATTATTAAAAAAGAAGTTAAATTAAAATATTAACAAGTAATTTTGATTATGTTATTTTTAAAATATATTTTTTGTCAAGAAAATAAGTGAAAAAATGTGTAATATTCGTACTTCTTAAAAAAATTTAAGGGTATTTTCAAAATATTATGAAAAATTCTTTATCTTTCTCACGGTTTCTCACCAATTTGGTGGGCTCATAAGCGAAAATTTCCCTCCACCTTTGTTTGGGATCGTAGGAAAATGATATTCTTTTGGTGTTTTGAGTGATGATGGTTGGGAAATAAGATAGTGAAGGTAAGCAACTTTCGTGTGGGCCCATAAAAAGCTGAGAAAATGGGAGCATGATGGACGACTGACTCTCCATTTGATTAAGAGACCGAACGTAGACCTCATCCCTCTCTGTGGCAGTGTTTTAATCTAAATTATTTTGTGTTTTCAAAACCCAAAAAGAAGAAAAGAAAAGAAAAGAAAAGAAAAGAAAAGAAAAGCAAAAGTGTTTTTAAGGGTTCATTTGATTATGGTTATTTTTCTATATAAAAGCCATTTTGAAGAAAATAATTATTGATTGTTAATTACAAGTAAATTAATATAATAAATTTTATTTAAAAATATGAATTTTTGTCTTCAAAATTTTCATGTCTTTTTCTTCTTCTTCTTTTTTTTTTTTTAATTATGATTGGTGGGCTATGTGTCCTTCTTTCACGCATAGCTCCTAGTTGTCAATGTTCTGCCTTTTTAGGCATTTCAATAATTTTTTGCAAGTTAATATGTCATATCACACATTCTCATGAAATTAATTAAAGAAATTAACATGTACTTTATGAATAAAATTGTTTTTTTTTTTCAAGGTCGTTTCAAATTTTCAAAGAAAAGTAAAATTCAAGATTGATTAATTCTGTTTTGAAAAGAAAAAAAAAACTTATTCATAACCAAAATTAATAATAATTGTAAGTCTTATTTTATAAAATTAATTTTCCCTTTTCATACTTTCCCATCACATTTAAATAAAAAATTTATATTATTTATTTATTCCGTTATTATTAATTTTTAACATATCTAAATAATTAATAAAAAATTACATTCTTTTTCTATATTTTCTTTCTTATAATTTTTTTATTTGTTTATTTATTATTATTATTATTATTTTTTTCACGCCTCAGATCGAAACCAAACAAAAGTGTCGGCCAATTTCTAAGGTGTTGCCCATCTCTGACCACATCTGGTTGAAATCTTCAAAAATCTACTCTTTTGTCAGTCTGTCACGAGTCGCTACCCTACGCATATCAACCACACGTACGCAAAACCAACCCACGTACACGCCCCACCTCTTCAAACGCCCACGAGCCACATCTACATATGATATGAACTGAACGCCTGAACGCCTGAAAGCCATAGACTTTTATATTACAGGACACAAGTTCATGTTCCAGGAAGCTACCAGTCGCCGTTCCCTCACCTCCCACGTCCGTCAGCTTTCCCGTCTTGTTGTGGTCTTCCCAACTGTAAGGTAAGCCATTTCTATTTTCCATTTTCTATTTTGTTGTTCATTCATTTCCTTATTAAATAATTCAGAGTCTTTTTGATCCTCTTAACAACTCGTCTATTCCTCCCGGTAACATCTTAATTGGGCTAATCTACCATAAAGATTTGAACTTGAGACCTGCGCTTGATGTACTTTCACTGGGACGATCTCGGCATTTTTTGTTCTCTTCTTCTCTGTGCTGATTTGATTTTTTTATTTTTTTTTTGATATTTTGTTCTTTGGTTGGAAAAAAATTGGAAACTTTAGACCATGCTTGACAAGGAATTCTTCACGGAGTACGGCGAGGCAAGCCAGTACCAGATACAGGAGGTGGTGGGGAAGGGAAGCTATGGCGTGGTTGCATCAGCAATAGACACTCACACTGGAGAGAGAGTTGCCATCAAGAAGATGAACAATATATTTGAGCATGTCTCTGATGCCACACGCATTCTCCGCGAGATCAAGCTGCTCAGGCTGCTTCGTCACCCGGACATCGTGGAGATCAAGCACATCATGCTTCCCCCTTCTCCCAGAGAGTTCAAGGACATTTATGTGGTGTTTGAGTTGATGGAATCTGATCTCCATCAAGTTATTAGGCTGAATGATGATCTTTGCCCCGAGCACCACCAGTACTTCCTCTACCAGCTGCTTAGAGCCCTCAAATATATTCACTCGGGTAATCAAGCTTATGGGGCCTTTTGATTTGATTTTATGTGAATATTAGGAAGTGGGTTTAAGGGTTTTTTTGGTGTGATTAATTCTTGGATCGCGTTGTTTTTGGCAGCTAATGTGTTCCATCGAGACTTGAAGCCGAAAAATATTCTGGCCAATGCGGACTGCAAGCTGAAGCTGTGTGATTTTGGGCTAGCTCGTGTGTCATTTAGTAATGCCCCTTCTGCTATTTTTTGGACTGTATGTGTCTTCTTGGTGCAGTATAGTTTGCAATTTTCAATTACTTGTTTTTGAGGCAAATTTTGAATGCTAGTTAGATTGGTGTACATTTGCTAACTAATACCTTCATTGTCTAGGATTATGTGGCGACTCGGTGGTACCGTGCACCTGAACTCTGTGGTTCTTTTTCCTCCAAGGCATGTTTAATGCATGTCTATATGTGATATATGCTCTGTGAAAATGATTTGTTTATGTGCTCTGTTTTCTGTAGCCAGGTCCTGAATTTTGTGTTTTGGGTTTTTTTTTTTTGTTTATTTTCTCCTAATCAATTTTACTTCCAGTTTCATCTAGAATGAAAGCTATGTTCTGTACAATCAGACTGCGAAACATTTTGGACATTCTTTTCCACAACTTTGTTTTTATTTATGGTATTTGTGTCATTATAAACTGATGTGAACTATGTCAAGTATTCAATATGATCTGGAATGCATAGTTGTTAAGCCTTTAAATTCCTACTCTTTTTTGGAAACTAATACAAACAGACTCCATTAGATTTGCCAGCTTATAGCTTTTGATCTGTTATTGACTCATGGCTGTGGTATTTTGTTGCTCTGTTCCTGCATTGCAGTTTTGGTTGCAAGTTTAATTAGTTAGCCAGAATGGTAACCAGGAAACTCTTTCTTTTGTCATCTGAATGGGTTCTGTTGACCATCATTAGACTATCTGGCCCATTACTATTGTCTATGCGTTTATCGTGTTATTGTGAGAGTTCCAAAGAACATGGAACTCCTCTTTTTATTAGTGGTGATTTATTTTTTTGGCAAGTCCTTTATCTTCCTTCATTTTCATATTACTGCTTTGCTTTGGGCATATTAAATGTAATCTTTTTGCAGTAAGTGCTTACAAGAGTTGTAAATACCAGTAAAAGAAGGGTTTTTCAATTGATATGAAAACGAAGTTTGTGATATACAAAAATTAAATTTTATTCCTCGATATTTGTGCAAAAACAGCTTCCTTCCCTCTTTTGTTTACTTCGGTGGTTCTAAACTTTGTGTTGAACGATGCTTGTTATTCTCAAAAGCCTTTTGCATCCCAGGTGCAGCTGACTGAACTTTTAATGCTTCTGATTATAAGAGCACCTTTTAAGTATGTGGGTGGTTTGGCCATTCTGTATTTCTCTCAACTCACAATTATACTAGTATTATGGAGGACTACCAGTTTGTGGATTCTCTAATTCTCCCCCAAATGCTTATTCTTAAAGCTTAACATTGGTAATCTTTTGTTCAGCTAAAATGCTATCTAGATTCAGGCCTTTGTCTAAATTATGCTCAGGCCTTGATTGTGAGTTATTTTGTCATGTTGCATGATCATGGCCCACTAGTTTCTTTGGCTGTGTGGTGTTTGAGAAATTTTAATGAGAGATCAATTGGAGATCCGATTTTGTGCTTGCTTGAGTTTGTTGGTTCTCCTTTTCCCCTTTTAGCTGTTCAGTGTGACATGATGGCAACATAGGACATATTCATTCTTTTTTTTTTCCCAATTGTTGTTATTCCAGCTTTTATTGTTTTTGGTTGGCATACCTAAAATTCAGTTATGTATTTTACACTTAATTGCCTTAGGATTTAGTAATCTGTAGCACATTAGCTACACTAATGTGAATACTAATACATCTTATTGGATTTGTGTTCTGCAGTACACTCCTGCCATTGACATTTGGAGCATAGGCTGTATATTTGCAGAGCTGCTGATGGGCAAGCCTTTGTTTCCTGGAAAAAATGTGGTGCATGAATTGGATCTGATAACCGATTTGCTTGGCACACCTACTCCTGAAACCATTGCACGGGTTGGTTACATATTATTCTGTTATGCCATTTGAATGTCTTGCATGGTTTTACGATGGGTATTTTTGTAACTTCAAAAGTAACAGAACTCCATATGAATGGTTATGCACTCAATTCTCAAAATTTGGTTTACTCCTGATACCTGCAGATTGGAAATGAAAAAGCAAGAAAGTATTTGAGTGGCATGTGGAAAAAGAAGCCAATCCCATTGTCAGAAAAAATTCCAAATGCCGACCCATTAGCTTTGCGTTTACTTGAGCGTTTGCTTGCATTTGATCCTAAAGATCGTCCATCTGCTGAAGAGGTAAGCTTTATTAAAATAATAGTCTTGTGTTTTCATCCACGCTGTTTTGGAGCATAAATGAGTTTTTTTGTTGCAAAATTTCATTCATTTTTTCCTTCCTAATAAGGGTTCTTGGGCTTCCCTTTGCAGGCCTTAGCTGATCCATACTTTGACAGTCTGGCAGACAGGGAACATGAAACTTCAAGACTACCCATTTCAAAATTTGAGTTTGAATTTGAAAGGAGAAAATTGTCTAAAGATGAAGTAAGAGAGCTAATTTATAGAGAGGTATGGACATGCTCAATTCATGCTAGATCTTGCTCATCTTGATGGTATCTTCCTTTGTGATTAATTTAATTTTAATGTCAAACAGATTTTGGAGTATCATCCTGAGATGCTGAAAGAGTACCTCCGTGGCATGGATCAGACCCACTTTGTGTACCCAAGGTTAGTCTCAATGTTCAAATAGCCATTTCTCACAGTTGAAAGGGAAAAGGGGAAAGGGAAAGTGGAAGAAAAGAAAATCATTCTGAAGTTCCACAAGATGTTGCTTGAACTTTTTTTTTCTTTTTTTTTGTTTTTTTAAATGGTGGAACAATGATATTGTTTGTGTACACAGATGAGCCATTATTTAGCCATGCAATATCAAACAAGCCTATTGTGATATTATGCAACATTGGACTTTCAACAGACATTCATAATTTCCTCTCTAACAGGAACTTCTACGTTCATACACTGACTTTTGCTGCATGTGCTTTGAAACTTTACCATATCAAAATGGTGTGTGTTCAACTCTTGTTTCTTTGGGTAGTGTTATTGCCTATTAACTTGTTTGAATTTTATGCCAGTGGACTTGATCGATATAAGGAACAATTTGCGCATCTTGAGGCGGAAAATGATGGAAGTGAGAGAAATAGTCCTCTCCACAGGAAGCATGCCACCTCCTTGCCTAGGTGAGGGTCAGGATTATTTATTTATTTAATTGTTTTGTTTCTCCAATTTTACCTCAAAGAACATATGTGTTTGTTTTTCCCTGCCTAAGTCCTTTCCTTTTCACAGGGAGAGAGTCTGCACAACCGATGAATCTGATAATGATGAGAAAGGTAATGCTGCTTCTCTTACCGATGCAACTGTGCAGAGCCCTCCAAAGGTGCAAGCAGCTGAAGAGCTGAAATCTGCCAACAGAAATGCAATAGCCATGCAGAACAGCCCTACTAAACCCAAGTGTAGCACTCGTAGCCTGATGAGGAGCGACAGTGTTGTTTCTGGGTGCATTAGTCTGATTGGAAATGAGCGCAAGGTACAGGCTGTCTAATTTACGTTGCGTGGTTTGCAAAGAGTGGTGGTTCAAGAATAAATGATCTGAGCTTGCTGCCACAGGTGTTAGTATATAGACTTTGCACTGTCTCTCCTTGTATTTTAGACTGCCACGGACACTCTTGGTGCTTGCATTCTTACTTACAATGTGAAATGCAGCTCCAATACTGGGGCATTGGCAATGTCTTACGTTTGATGATGACGACAAAGAAGAGAAAACCATTCCAACTTTATGTTGTGTAATGTTCGCTTATTCAGTTGCGTGTTAGGATACTGTTGCATGGTGTCTCCTTGTACCAATATACTTTAGGTGCTTGCATTCTCATGTAAAATGTGAGATGTGGCTCTGAAAACTTGGCGCAAGAACAATGTCCTGTTCTTTGCTTAATGATGATGAACAATAATGCTGCATATGCAACATCGATGAGGGCTATATTGAAATGGGTCGATTTGTTTTATTATGCTAGTAGATTCCAGAATGCCGAATAAGAAGTTGAAGGCCTGCTTGTAAGATTCAACAGTAAGTGGATGAGACCGAAAAAGACCAGAAGTGGCTACGCAGATCATACTTATGAAACCGACCCAAAACAGTTACTGTTCAATTCAATTATACTAATCTTCCCCCTGCTTTGGTTGGTTGGTTGATACGTTCTTTTGCAAGACCTCGGCAATAATTTGGCCTGGCATTGACCCACCTCGACCAAACTGTTCAACAGCATGGGACCATATATAGTTGTCCATACGACTCAGTTAGCATGAGACAATTGCTTGTTACTACACTAAGCCGTGGAACAGCCTAGCCTAGCAATGGTATTCTTCTTTTGTTACCTTGAGTTGCCCAAAATCTTCGTGCATGTATCTCAAATTGCTCAACAATAATAAAACTTTCGCTTATAGCTTATGCATCCAAACCGGGAAATTACAAATGAAGATAACGATATCATGTCCTTTAATGCTACTGTTAATTTATATGTATATCCTAATCGTGTAGAAGCAAAAACCGAGACGCAATTGTTAAATTTAAGAAGTAAAAGATTGGTATTTTACCTAGCATATTCTTTACATTAGAGAGGATAAACCAAACTTAATATCTATATGAATATCCCTTCAAGCTGATAGTCGAATCCAAGTAATGTATGAAACTTGAAATTCACATCGACAAATGCATTCAGCATTTTACAGCATTGCCTGTGAAATGAAGCAGTTGAATGCAGGCTGTATGAAACAGAAACAGCATTCTACGCAATCTTCCAACAAAATTAAACTTTTAATGGTTCTATGTAAGCTGATGACAAAAATGTTGCCACAAATTCAGCTTCATGATTGCACTGCTAAAAGTATTCCTCTTATTTATCTGGCAGCAGAGTGGCCTTTCCATTCTACCCACTTCCATCATCAAGTTGCCCATGAGAAAGAAGGTGTGCCATATATTGCTGCAAGAACATAGAAGCACAAGATCAGAAAGCACAGGAGAAAAAGAAATAACTGTTCTGGAGGATTGTAGTAGCAGGTGCCAGTCTCCATCTCGTCATACTGGTTAGTATCAAATTGCGCTAAAGGAAGCAAATATATCAGAGAATTGACAAGCACACTAGGCATTGACAAACACATTAATAGGTTCTCTAAGAGTATAGCATAATTTGCATGGTGTCAATACTGAAAAAATGAGCCTTGCTTTTCAAACAGACTTAACAGAAAATGTAATTGCAGAAAAGGGCCCCCCACTGTGTACTGTTTTGTTACAACAGACTCTAGTATCATCGGCTATCTAAAAAAAAATTCCACATGCAAATCATTTGCAGAAACTAAACTGCTATGGTACACATTCATTACCAGGCACTAAGAAGCTCCTTAAACAATCATCCACATCAATAATTATCCCATAAGAAGTTCTTGGATTTTGTGAGTACAAAATAAAAGAAATGATCATCAAAACAAATGGGTAATACTCAATCTTTAAAATGGTCATTCATGAAACTTTGATGGACAATGTGTATAGGTGCATGGGTGCATGTCTGTTAAAATATCAAAACACATTTCCAAATTAGAGAACAGACTATGGTCAATTATATGAAGTTTCATGTCTTACTGAATGATATGCGTATGGAGATTTCCCTTGGCGTTCAAAATGCTTAGCCATTATGCAGAACTCAATTGGACCCCAATCCTCAGATTCAAAGCAGTTCCCAAGAGCAGCTTTATATAACTGCAAACATCTCACCAAACCATCTCAAACATAAACAACTAACCATCAAACAAACGTCAAGAAACACAGTTTAAAAAACTGCGTAGAAGAACAAACATTGCTTACAGACCTTAGTCGTGTCCGATAGAAGCTCAGTTCCAGCAGGGTAAGACGCATAGAATTGGTCAGCTTTAGAATACCCCGCTCGAGTTCTGCAACACAAAAAGCATTGAAATTTCAGCAAATCAAATAATATTTGAATAATGACCCAAACAATGATCAGTTCCAGATGGCCCTAACGACAACTAGAAAAATCAAAGAAGAGATGGAAAACCAAAAACCCCACCTAAAATAAAATGCAAAGCATTACACCCTACAAAGAAGACAGGTCCAAAATGAAGTTCAAACAGAGTATTGGTCAGCTTTAGAATACACAGTTCGAGTTCTACAGACAAAAATCACAGATATTTCATCAAAAGAAAAGAAAAGAAAAAAAGGAATAACGATCCCAACACTGACAGAAGGGTCAGTTCCAGATGGCCCCGACAACAATCAGAAAAATCGAAGAAAAGATGGAAAACCATACACCCCAAACCAAATAATAAAGTGCGAAACACTAAACCCACCAAAGAAAAGAGGCCTAAAAATGAAGTCAAAAAAAAAAAAAAGTGAAACAGAGTATAGCAAGCAAGCAAGGGATGTGGAAAAATTGGGACTCACGTATTGTTAGTGTAAAAATAGGTGAGGAGCGTAACAAAGCAGTAGAACCCTGTATAGGACACGATTCTCCGAAACTTTTGAATCTTCAGTATATCTTTGAAGTCGTCGTATGCATCGTAGAGGTTCATCATGACTGGCGGCCCCCAGAATCTAAAGAACGAGTCACTGCGACGTTTCGTCGAACAGCTTCCGTTGAATGAGCACGATCCTATAACAAGGAACAAGGACAGAGAGTCGGACAAGAGGGCTTGGCTTGTAATAAAGAAAACAAACAACGTACGAACGACTTGATTTAGTGTTGTAAGCCCAAATTAAGCCTGAAAACTTTATTTATTTATATTTGCAATGTAACCCTCCAATATTTTTTTCTTTGTTGATTAAGTCCTATATCATTACATTGGGTTAGTTTAATTAGGTTAATCAGATTGACCAGTTCTATTTACTTCCTCACATTGTTTGTTGGGAGAGGAAGAACAAAAAGAAAAGAAAACAAAAAAAAAAGGAGAGAAAAAGAGGGTAATTTTATAAAATTATCAAATTATTTATAATAATTCTTTTATTAATATTTATGAATTTAACATAAGTATGAAAACAAAAATGTAATAAATGTTATTTTACTTCCTCTTATTTTTTATTTAAAGAAAAGTTTGTTTCTTCACATTTACCATTTTATAAATCTTTTTCTTTTTATTTCAATTCTCATTCTCTTGTTTTCCTTTTCCTTTGTTTTCCTCCCTCCTACTTTTCTATCCAAACAAATTTGCTCAAAGCAAAAGTGGTAAAACGGCCTCTCGTCCACCGTCTTCCTTCTCGGGAGGAGCTGCCTCTTACTTGCCAATTGCCACTTTACACACACACACACGAGGACACGGTTTCCCGGAATGTCCGGCTCATGCTGTAGAGGGTCTTCGACTTCATGGCGCTGACTCTGTCGATTTTGCAATCTTGTGGCCTTGTAAGCTTAGTATTGTAGTCTTATTCCGCCCATTTTGCATAACTTGTAGTTTTATTGATCTCAGTGTGTTGCTGAGTTACTCAGGAAGCTAGTTTGAACTTTGGAGCTGTTACCAATTTTGTTTATTAGGTTTGTGTATTGTGCATGGTATTGTTCGCCTTATATCATGAACCCCTTCTGCTGATTCCAATGGAAGTTGTTATCCTGCTTTTAGGTCACCATTTTGGTTGTTTTTCTGAGTCGGGTTTGCCTTTCGAAACACAGTTAAACCGTCTCCTATGAATCGGTTGGGTCATCTGACTGGTCATTGTTATCTTGGCTACTTGTACCCGCTTTTCCTTTGATAAAAGTTTTTACTTAACCATCTTGTGTTTAAAATTCCATCCACCTGAAAAATTGCTTTACAGTGTTGCAGTGGGAAGCAACTGCGTTGTGGAATTGTCTTTAAAGCCGAGAGAGGATATCAGAACCATTTGGGTAGAAAAATGAGGTATTGAGGCATTCACTTTTTCTTTGCTTGCATTCTGAAGGAAATATGTTTTTTGTTGTGTTGTGTTAAGTTGCATTCTCTGGTTGCAGGTTTAATAATGTCCTCTTAAAAATATTAACATTGTGTACTCGATCAAAGCGTAAGTTTGCAGACAAGCTGTTGGAAGAAGTAAATAAGTTTGATGTAACCAGCATCTCAAACCAGTCAAAGCTGCTTAATAGGGTAAATATATGTGCATTTGATGTTTGCATGAGTGCTGCATCACTCTGCTGTGTCTGCATGGGGGAAAATAGAGGGTTGTTGGCTGCTTGTTATATATTTTTCTAGTTGTTTTGAATACATTCTTGCCACGAGGAACTTTCCAAGAAGATGTATGCCATGTAAGCTTATGACCAGGGATTAGTGACCCATGCTTGTGATAGTTGATGGCTAAGATGTGCTTTGTTACAGTACAACACAACTGGAGACATAACTTGATAATAAACTCCTATCCACAGCCAAAATGGATTTAGTAAACCTACAGTTTTGGTATTGGAACTTGCATAAGATCATCTTTGCTCACATGTGATATTCCATGGATGTTAGTTACCATGGTCAAATGATCTGTTAGGTAGTTGCACAAAGCAATATGATTAGAGCTTCATATGTGTGGTCTAGTTTTGGCTTTTGGTCTGCATGTTTCTTAATTTGCAATTTTGTTTCTTGTAGGTATCAATGCTGATGGGTTATGATGGTTTTGATGATTTCATGGAAAATGAAAAGGCTGGATTGCAATTTGGTGAAAATTTCAAAGATGCAGCAGATGATTTTGATCTTTCTTTGGCATGTAAAAGGTTTCCCTCCATTGTCTTGGGTAGTTCTCCTCCAGTGGAACTGTATAATGACTCTATGAGTTGCTCCCAATGGAAGAGTATTTTAGCAGCTGAAGTTTACAAAGGATATATCCAAGATACTTTGGATTTGGAATGGGCAGGTCCTGATTTTCCTTGTGAAAAATGGCCATCTGTGCACACCCTTTCAGGTGTAAACTCTTCCATAGCTGAGGAATTAAAAGATCGAAATTTGTCCATAATAAGTAAATCAGGTGGCAAAAATGCATACATGTCAAAAGAAAGGAAAGAATCAAATTCATCTAGTTTGCCAGTACACTTTCAGGACATGACTTTAGAAATGGAGGAAAAATCATACCATGATGTTAGCATTGAGGAATCTTATTCTGAAGCTGGGCCTGAATCACAAATATTAGATGCTGCATTTCTTGATAGATCAATCAGTTGCATACCTGGATTAAGTAAAAGGCAATGTCGTCAGCTGGAAAACTGTGGCTTTCATACGGTGGGTCTATTGGAGATTAAATGAAAAGCAAAGACCTTTTAAGTCCTTATACTAGAAAGAAGGCATGGGTTCAAATTGTACTTGTTGTGTCCATGCAGTTACGGAAACTGCTGCACCATTTTCCTCGAACCTACGTTGATTTGCAGAATGTACATGTTGGAATTGATGATGGACAGTACTTGATTTCTGTTGGGAAAGTTTTATCTTCCAGGTGGTTACATACTGTTTGCAGCGAGTTAGATAGATTTCTTATTTGTTGAAGTAAGGCTAATTTTGCAAGGCCATGCTGTTGTTTTAGTTTTTCATTTTGTACTTTCTTGTTTTCTTTTTTGGATGTATTGCTTAATATTATTTTTAGGTCAGGGCGAACAAAAGTAACCTGACATAGTAAAACCTGTGGAGTCATACAAGGTGCAGACAAGTTAGCAGAATACTGATCTTTTCCAAAACACTCATTTGCACTGAGTTTTGAATGATGAAGCTAATTGGTTGTCAGTGGGCATTAAAAATTTCCTAACATAACAGGTGACAATACATTTTCATTTTGTTCCCAGCAAAAGCGAGGGGTGGGGACACTGCTAGCCTTTCTCAGACTAGAATTTCTAAGATAGGGGAGAATTAATGGGTCTATTTTTGATTGCAGATCAAGGCCCAGCTTGTGTTGCATTTTATAGAGGAGTTGTGACTGCTTTATCACTCATGAATTTTTTTTATGCACCTTTATTCTGGATGCATGACTAAAAGTATCAGTTTTCTTTGTTATAATCTCATGCAGTCACACCTCTGATATGTTCATATGTGCACATGAATAGAACTATTTATTCATTAATATATAAACTATGAATATCTATATGCACATATGTGTGATAGTAAGTTTGCATGTTGGTGTGATGCTATCTGCCCTCTCTTGCAGGGGAGTTAGAGCCCGTTCTTCATTTGCATTTCTTGAGGTTGTTGTGGGCTGTGAAATTGAAGATAATGGATCTCAGGATATAGGGGTTGGTGACAATGATTATGGTAGAGAAAAGAGAGTCATTTATTTGCATCTTAAGAGATTTTTTTCTGGCACTCGTTTTACCAGTCAACCTTTCCTTAGATGCCTTGAGGAGAAGTATAAACCAGGAGAGCTAGTTTGTGTGAGTGGTAAGGTGAGTTGATGTTTCTCATAGTAGTTGGTTTCTTTGCTTTGTATCAGATTTATATTTGATTGTTTTCTTGCTGCCCATTGCTAGAATGATAGTATGAGCAAGGATGAAAATATTGCAAGTAACAAATCCATGTTTTGTTAAGTTCTTTCTTTTTTGGCTGGGCGATTCCATGGAGTTCTGCTTTGTATGACATTGTAATGATACCAATCAAGGAGGGATGCTGTTGCCTTTGTTTTCTTGTAGAAGAAATTTGTTTTTTTTTCCCCTGCTCAAGATTCTTTTCAATAATTTCTTGATGCAAGACCAGAAGAGGATTGATAAGGATGCTGGCAAAAAGTGAAGGACCATCTATGTTGAATCTCAAATAATTATTGTGATGCATACTGTGCCCATGGGTTTCTGACGGCTTAGATAGTTAATTTACTTGTGAGATGTTGTCCATTTCTCCTAAAATATTTCCTCCCAGAAAAAAACAAAAAGGAAAGATAATTATTGAGAAATGAGCACTTTTTCTCAGAAACATTGTTTTCCAAGTGTCTGGCCTTTGGAAGACCTTTCATTTTTTTATCCCAATCCTAAATACACTCAATTTCTAGAAATTGAGATCAGATTTTCATTTTCTGAAGCAAGTATGTTCTCCAGTCTTTCTAGTCCAGGAAATTATTATAATGGAAGATGAAATGATCTGCATATTCACCTTAATTAGAGGAATAGACCATAGTTCCGAACTTTCAACAAGTAGCCATATTTTGTGCAATATATTTTTGAAGGAGTGAATTGCAAAACTGGGTTGTGATGCAAATATTTAAACTTTTTTTTCTCAAAGTAAATGCACTTAATACATGGTGATACATCCTTGAATCATGTATTGTGCTAGCTAATTGTTGATCTCAGGTGCTACATTTACCCTTGGAGGTTTTGTTTAAAATTTCATAAGACACAATGGATTTTCATTTAGCCAAGTAGAAACCCAAAAAAAAAAAAAAAGAATGGCTTTTTTGAATTTTGGGGCAATTTTTCTAAGGGAGGAAATATTGCTCCTAGTTTGTCTGCCCTTAAGAGGTTAAGTGGGAAGGGCAAGAGAACCAGGAAGTTTGTTGTTGTGGATTCAACTTTCTGATGTGTCTAGAGTGCTGAAAACTTGCAATCTGCTTTGCTCTCAGTAGGTGAGGTTTCAATATTACTGATGTATTAATTGGCAAAAAGGGAAGCCCTACAGGGAGATGTTCATTTTCCTTTTCTCTAACTATGGAACTTTAAAACTTGAAAAGGCTGTTTTTTTTTTTTTTTGTAGTTTACATCCTTTATTTTCTTGTTGTTTCATGGTGTTGTCCCTTGTCCCCTTCCATGTATGGGTATACTTTTTCCTCTCCTTCTTTTCCACTAAAAAGTAGAATTTGCTCCCTGTTTAATGAATTGTTTATGGGAAGAGTGAAGAGCTAACTAAGGCCGAAGCACATTATTTATGCCTCAAATGGTGATCATATTTCAATTCATAGGTTGTCAAATACCAGATGTTCTCACACATAGTTTACTTTTTCAACTCTCTATCACATAAAATCATGTTTTAGGTAGCACATATTTCAATGCCAGCTGCAGTCCTGTAGATGTAAGGAACTTAGGATTATTTTTTTTGACTGCTAGTTGGTTAGTAGAATTGACGATGACCAAAGTGGTCAATACTTCTGTATCTAAATGAGGTATGGTTGATACTTCTACATTTAAATGAGCTATAGTTTCACTATATACAACTATTTTTTCAAAAGGCTATTGTTTTTGTTATTGATCCTTTACTTGGTTTTTCTTTTGCTTTTTCTTTTTTTCACTGTTTTTTTTTTTTAGGAACATATCAAGAGTAGATACCTGATTATTGTTCTGCAATGTAGGTCAGAGGCATGCACACCAAAGATCACTATGAAATTAGGGACTACAATATTGATGTGGTAAAAGATGGAGATTCCTCTCTTCATGCAGAAAGCAAGCCATATCCTATATACCCATCAAAGGGAGGCCTAAGTCCTGATTTTCTCAGAAATGTTATTGCAAGGTTCGTGTTTTACACACACACATATATATTAATGAAAATTCCTTTTCCCTTTAAGATCAAGCTAGTGAGCATTTTGGCTCATTGCAATTAAAAACTGGTTTGGGGTCTGTCATGCTTGATGGCTAAGGTCATATTTCATGTGCCTGGATTTCATGGCCCAAAGTTGTTAACTGTAAGAGTGAATTATCTTTTTCTAGAGTGTGCATAATATTTATGAGACTAGTTGTCTGATAGCTGGAATAAAGGACTTAATTGAATTGATGTTAAAGCTTGCATCTGCTGAAGGGTGGATTCAAATAAAAAAGAATATTATTTGTGAAGAATAGAGTAAGGCATCCTCTTTCTCTAGTAATAAAAAGGGAGAAGTACTCATGCCCTGAAATGTAACCTATGTTATTGTATTATCTGAAGATAAATATGAACTTGTGCATTTCCCTTCAGGGGAAGGTGGTTGATTGATGCAGCCAAAATTCAAATCATCAATTGTGAGGTCATAACTTCTAAATATGCATTTACAAAAAATAATGTAGATGATCTTTTATTCTTCCAGGGCTGTGCAGGTCTTGTCCTCTGGCATTGATCCCATTCCAAGAGAAATTACCATGGACTTTGGACTTTTACGTCTTCATGATGTAAGGAATTGTTATTTATTATTTTGCATATATTGATTTGTACTAACAGTGTTAATATTCTTAGTTACCTGATTTTTTTTTTTAAATGCCTTAATAGTGGTTGCTTCCTAGTTTTATATGCAGATAGTATGAGTTTCATGATGAAGAATCCCTGGCTAGTCTTGTATGATCAAGTATGAAAGATTACTGATAATAAAATAATTAAAGTGGCTACTACATGCAAAATCACAAAAATGTTGAGACTATATTTCTGTTATACCTCTCGACTGATCAAAGTGGATGCGATTCTTTATGCATTTTATAAACAATAAAAGGTCTCTATGCAAAAAATATATTATTTGGATATTTGCCATTATCAAATGCGCTTCAAATCTGCGGGGATGTGATCAGATGGTCTTTGCTTCAAAATTGAGGCAACGTTCTAAAATCTGGGAATGCACTCTCTCTCTGTCAGTCCCTGGGAGAACCCCCCTTTTGAAGAAAATTATTGCATGTATGCACACACATACATCATATGTATGTAGAGGTCAAACTTTGTGGATCAGGATACAAAATAGAACCATGCAGAAGTGAACTTGGTATCATTGGGAGGTCCTTTTTATTGTCTTTTTGAAACTCAAATTGTCACAGGAAGGATATCATGTGTTAGAGACTTCCTAGTCCCATGTTTTCAGTTCAATTGTCTTTTTCATCATTGTTTTTTTTTTTTATGTTGGGGAACCCCCTGTTACACCATGCATGAGTGCGGCAAAGTGGAGTATCTTTTAGCTATGCTTTTTATGGATGAAGGAAAGGGATGAAGAAGGTTACTCCCTTCCATCATTTCCATTTCTTCTCTTTCTTTCATCCCTACCCTAAAACAATGGACTTGAAACTTTCATGTGCACTTTGTAAGTTATATGCTTAATGATGCTTTGGATGTACATGTGTCTTCAAGCATTTACAAGAGTAATAATTGCCATGGAAATTTTTTTGGGGATTTTGGGTGTTGCTGGGGGGGGGGGGAGGGGATGGCTTCTTATTAACTTTCGAGGGCTCTTTTGATGTTAAGCTTTTATTGTGTTTGGTACATCTCACTTCACAGGTTAAATTTCTTTTTGTTGGAAGGTTCAAAATATAACTTCTTCTCCTCCATGAGAGCCATGCTCATCTATCCATCAAGGAATTTTTGGTGCATTACAGTGTACTGTTCAGTTGTGCTTTCTTTCTATTGTTTTCTTGTACGCTTCTCATGTATTAGTGTCCTGCCCCTTCTATTTTGTTCTTGTTCTATTTGACTAAGATTCCATCAGGATTATAACTTACTGATCTTACTCTTTACCATACTATGCTTGTTTTTTTGTGGACAATTAGCTTTATTTATTCCACTATATTGTTGGCCAGCTACTGCTGCTGCTAATGTTACACTAGTAATTGTTTATGTTAAGGTTTTAAAAAATTATGGTTTGCCAGCTTACATTAAATGGTCAATATTAACTCTTTCATGTGCAAGATCAACAAAGTATGCATGTCCATGGATCTTTCACTACGATACATGTATTGATGATTGACAATGTAGGCATATAGTGGGATCCACCAGCCTAAGAATGTCGGGGAGGCTGATCGAGCTCGGAAAAGGCTTCTTTTTGATGAATTTTTTTATCTACAGGTATATATATATATATATATATATATATATATTTATTTATTTATTTATTTTTTTCTCCTGTGCATCTTACTCTCAATTATTGTTATTTTGGTTGTTGCTACCACTGTGAAGTTTGTGTAATCTGTTATTGGTTGGTTGCATGAAGTCCCTTGTTTCTCACAAGAGATATAACCTGAAGACTATTTCTCATAGTTTATTGGTTTCCATTGGAGAGAGTCATGGTGTCCTAAGGTCTGATTGTGTTTACTCATCCACTGGACACCTTGTTCATGAATAAATCATCAGTGAATCTTTTTATTGGATTTTATCCGATTGTAATTGCTACTCCTTTGTTTTCCCCCTAACCTATTGGGTTTGCATAATTGTTGGACTCTTTCTTTTACAGTGAAAAAATATGATGCTTCCATGGTAGCAAGTAAAGTATGAGAGCATTATCTTCAATGAAGTGAACATCTTACAGACAAATATGAACATAAATGCTTTTTAATCCTGATGATGTTCTCTTAATCTTATCCCATGTCTAGCAGTCTCAAATCTCATGGCTCCCACCTTTTAACATCTGTGGTTTGGCTGCACAAGTTTTGATGATAGGTTTCAAAGTGATGTGGAGATTATGTACTTAAATACCTAAAATACTTGTCTGATTTTACCCTTGAAAATATAATCTTGGATTCACCGAAACCATTGTCTCCATTTCAAAGTAGGGGCTTGGGCAATAGCAAGATTATGCTTTTCAAGTCTTCTATCATAGAAAATGGCTTAACTTTTGCACCATGCATAATATTTTGGTTGCATGGAATGTGGAAGTCCTCAACTATTTACCCGAATTTTCTCATTTCTTCATATGGTGATCAGATTTAGTCTTTCGTTTTGCAAACAATCACATTTAGACTCTGCATATCACCTCTGCAGTTGGGACGCTTGTTTCAAATGCTTGAAGGCCTTGGTACATCAATAGAGAAGGAATGTCTGCTGGACAAGTACAGAAAACCTGAATTGAGTGCTGTTTATGTGGAGGACTGGTCTGGTCTCACCAAAAATTTTTTGAAGTCTATTCCATACTCCCTTACTTCTAGCCAACTTAGTGCTGTTTCAGAAATCATATGGGATCTAAAGCAGCCTGTACCTATGAATCGACTCTTGCAGGTTTCAGTTTGCATCAGTAGTGAGATTCTTTCATTACTGAGTCTATTTTAATGTTTCTAATTTCTTCATGTTCACTTTTTGTTCCTGAAGCGACCTAAACTTTGGATTTGATGTGTTGTAAAACATGAAGATAGCTTCTTACCCTACAATTGGAGTTCATATAGCCACATTAATGAATTCAAATTACAATGAACTGACAAATGATAAGATGGTAGCATCTTTTTAGGCTGAGAATTTTGATAGAAAGCAATTGGATATGTTTGTGCATCTGTTGTGGGCATTAATTCTCTTGCTTCTTTCCTTTACTGGGTCTTGTTTGTTTGCTGAACCTTGGATAAGCTTCTGAACAGCAAAGACAGATTTTCTGATGGCCCTTATAGATTTATTACAAACTTTAGAGGACTCTCTTTGCCTTCACTGAAAATCTTATTGCTGGAAAGGAAAGACAATTGGACACAATTGATCAGGTTAAGATGTAAGGACTGTGAGTGAGATCAAGAAATGACACTGCTTAATTTGCAAAAATATGTAAAGGTGCGAAGTCTAATCCACTGCTAGCATACACCAGAAAAGTATGGCTGGGGCTTGATTTTTGATCCAATGTAAAAGTTCTGGCTTGAGTTAGTCAGATGATGAGTCTAACTAAATCCCTGAAAGATTTACTGAGAAGATTTATGACTTGAAGATGTGGCAATAATTAGTGTGTTTGAAGCCCATGCTATTTGCCTAAGTGCAAGATTGTCACTTAGAAAGCTAAAAATGGGCCATGTCATGGCATGGATGCCAAAATGCCTGCCCCATTATTAAGATGTCATGACTTGAAGTCTCTTGTTTGTGGAACATAACAAACTGTTGCAATCCTGTGGATATCCAAACCCAAAGAATGATCCAACCTCCCTGACCCCACCCAGAGGTAACTTCTAGTGGTATTTGTTCAGTCGCATTGCTGGAAACTGCATTTGCAAGTGGTTTTCTTGCTTTTTTTTAGGAAAAAAAAAAAACCAAAGGGTCATAGCAATCTACAGTTACTAGTGAAAATGAGAAAAAGCTTGACTAAGTCCTTTCTCTCATCAAGGAAAATAGAAGTGAACTCAGCCTTAGAAAACAACGAAGCAGCAGAACTTGCTCTAGGTGGGCTGTGTCTGATTTGATATTTCATAATCAGGCTTGGCCAAAGGCATCTTCATATTATGAATTCTGTGAACATTGAAATAGTGTTACTGAGATCATTGTTACATGGCAGCATTAAACACAGGCTCATGGGAGAAAATGAAAAATAATGAAGATACCATACAACTGCCCCCATGGTTTGGTGGTAGAGCTGCAGGGCTCTTAGTCTTAGCGCCAAGGTTCATATCCTGGCCCTAACAAACCACAGAAAAAAAAAAAAAAAAAAGATAAGGATACTGAACATTACTTGTGGCAGGAAACTGATGGAGAAAGTTAGGAGTATGATTTGTTCTTAAAATGTGTTTAAACATAAAAGGACACAAAGCAATTGACTATAATTACGGGAGAGAAAAATGTTCAGGTTGGATTCTTTAGTGATCTCGATGACATGCTCAGTTGAGATAGATGATAGCTATAGAGGTTTTATCAGCTATATGGTTTGTTCATTGTTAACAGGGTGAGGTTGGCTGTGGGAAAACTATGGTAGCATTTTTGGCATGCATGGAGGTTATTGGCTCTGGTTATCAGGTTGGTCAGTCCCATCAGTTTTATTTTGAATTTAACAGTTTTGTAGCCTTTATGCATTGTCTGCTTTTTTGATGACTTTGACTTGGTTATTTAAAGATTATCTGTGCTAGGCATAATAAATGTTTCCAGAAACTTCTAGTTTTTCTTGATTGTAATCCCGTTCTATATGTGGGGGTGTCCTATGATTCACATTGTTGTTTGTTCTGCTTTCTAACTGTAGGCAGCTTTCATGGTTCCAACTGAGTTGCTTGCGATCCAGCATTATGAACTCTTGCTTAATTTGTTAGAGAAAGTGGAAGAGGACCGGTTCAAGCCATCTATTGCCTTATTAACAGGTTCCACCCCATTGAAACAATCACGGATGATCCGTCAGGCATGTGTATTTGTCAAGTGATTTGTTCTTTTGTTAGTATCAATTTGTGATATTCTTATATTGACACAATTAGTTGACAGGATCTCCAAAGTGGAGATATCTCTATGGTCATTGGAACCCACAGTCTGATATCTGAAAAGGTAGAATTCTTGGCCTTACGTATCACTGTTGTAGATGAGCAACATCGCTTTGGCGTGATCCAGAGAGGAAGGTTTAACAGTAAGGTTGTTTTCTTTCCTTGGTTAGCATTTGCTGTACCCATTTTACTGTTCTTTCTTCTGTGGGCTTATGTCTTTCACCATGCACCTATTTCTGGTTTTCTTTTTCTTATCCTTGATGGGATGCTTTTTAGAATGAAAATAAAATGATAAGGGATACAGATATTATTGCTTTGCTGATTCAAATAGATGGTTCTTTTTCCCCTTTTACTTGTTAGACATCAAGTTTGGTCTTCTGACTATTTTGCTTGCTATCTTCGTTATTTTCTTTGCAAATGCAATTTGTTTGTCTAATGCTTCCAGTTTTGTGTTGGCTAACTGCATTTGGCAGTCAAGGTTGCTCCAAAGCCAAAGTTGTGTCGGTTAATTCACTCAACATATTGTTTTTAATCCCATCTCATTCCTTCTCTTTATGGAGGGTAGCAAAGCTGTTCTTGGGGGTAAAAAAAATCTTTCCTTATCTTTTGTTTTTTTTTTTTCAATTTTGATCTAAAAATGAAATAACAATTATGGTCTACTTAATCAAAGTGTTAAAGCTAGTGAAATGCTTCTGTTCCCAATGTTACATATTTTGCTGTTCCCATTGATTTTAAGCTAATGACAGCTCATACAAATTTGAATTAAAGCTTTGTTGATGAGTTGTTTTTTTAAGGACTACACCTTGGGTTCATCTAGGGGCTAAAGACTAGTTAAGATAGTTCCAACATAACTGCTACTGCATTATTTCTTTACTTCAAGTCAGCTGAGATATTGAGGTTCTACAAAGCCTAAATGGTATTGAGATTCTAGGAAGCGGATGCATTGATGGAAAAAGTGTAAAAACTGTTGTCTGATGATAGCTGAGAAATGTATCATTTTTTATGGTCTTAAATTCTAATATGGGTAATAGCTGAAGCCAGGGTTTGCAGATGTAATTACAAATTGTTATAGTTCAAAGTTTAAAGATGATTGTCAGAAAATCCTAATTGGAGGTCTGCATACAAATACAGCAGTATTTGTCTCAATTACAAGGCATAAATGATGAATAGTGGAACAGGAATGGTTTTGTGTGGATTGTGAAGTAATTGCAATGTACCAATGGTAGCATGGCAAAAATTGGAGGGATGGAAGGAAGTGGCACCTTTCTTCTTTCTTTGATGGGGACAAGGTTAAAGAAAGCGGAGGAAGGTCCTTCCCATTTGATTTTATAACTGTTCCCCTCAAAATTTTGCGGAGGATGGAAGATAGAGGATATAATATAGTTGGACCTCTTTACTTTATGCCTTGAATTTGTAGTCATTGAATAGCATATTTAATTGTCTCTTGCTGCTTCTCCTTGGTGCATCATCAGAAGAATGAAAAGTGAACAGATGTTCTCAGGGGATGGTCTAGGATTCAGTCCTGCAGGGGCCAGCATCTATTATGAGCAAGTTATTTTGATTTGTAAAACATTGCTGATAATAACCAAGGAAAGCAAATGTCTTCCAATTGTTCTGTTGTTCTTTGTTTTCTATGGATAATTATTTGGCAACTTTCTTTGTTTTGCTCAGTCTGATTTGAAGAACTTCTTTGCTTGGTGGGGTTGCATGGTATTTTAATTGAGGCTTCCAGGTGGAAGAATATAGAGACCAAAATCAATGGATTAGTAAATAACCCTGTTTGTGATTGCTTACATGAAAAATGTGAATGTTCCACTCTTCTGTGCTTCTCCAAATATCTTTTTCTGAGCTTTCAGAAAAGTATATGTGAGGTGATTGAGATACCTATTGCTGCAGTTATTTCATGTCTCGCACAATTCAGGAATAGCAGTAGTCACTGCTGATAAATCCTCCAAAGGTGATGTCTACATGGCCCCGCATGTTCTTGCTTTATCAGCAACTCCCATTCCGAGGACACTTGCTCTGGCCTTGTATGGCAATATGTCCCTAACACAAGTACGTAAATTTGCTTCCTTGCAAATTTTATTGAGATGTATGGAATATATTTACATTGGCCAATCTGTTTAAATGCATCCTTCAAACTCTCTCTTATAATTACTGTCATGTAGATATATGGCATAATGCCGCCCATTTATATGTTATGGTCTGGTTGTTTAATGTGGACATATGTGCGACATCTTTAAGGACTCACGTGCACAAAAAGGAATATGTAGGGCAAATTTTTGGGCTCTCTAAATTTGTATCCATGTGCCAGTTTTTTTGTGTGTATACATACATACACGCATTCATGGAATGTCTTTGTAGGTTAGTAAATATGTATGTGTTCTATGCTTTGGGGAATTCTGATTCCTTTCCTATTGCAGGAGAAAATTGATTATACCATGTAGGAAAAAGCAGTTCAGTGAACTTCTTGGCTTATCTGTTTTTAAGTTGCGTGTTGAGGAATTTCTTCCAGCCAATGATTTTAAGCTGGATATTTTCGGCTATTTATTACAATTCAGTGGGCTTCACATCTGAATTGGGGGTCTGGGACTTATACTGTATGTAATTTTAAGTTTGTCCCCCTAAGGCATTATTGGTTCCTTGATGACAGATAACTGGCCTGCCTCCTGGAAGAGTTCCAGTTGAAACACACATCATTGAGGGAAATTCTGACGATTTTGAGGATGTCTACAAGGTATTTGCCAGTCTTGTGCTGTCTTCCATATTTCGTAACCTCACAAGGTATTTGCTTGTTTTGTACTATGTCTTGTGTTCTTTGTAGCATCACAAGTTGTTTATCTGTCTTGTACCATACCTTGCATGCTTCGCAAGATCTGTATGTATTTTTTTAATAGATGACACTCACTTGGTTTAATTGTTGCTTTGGGAACTAAGAAAAACATTTATTTGAATGTGTAATGTTTGTGGACAAAATTGTAAACTCATGTAGCCTGTGCTAATAAAAGAGTTTGAATAGAGGAAAAAATAGGGTTGTTTCTTCTGCTTGAAGGTATATCTCGTGAAAGATCATTTGCTTTAACATATGTGAGTTGTCCTGTCCGGCTGTCCTTATTATTTCTACCAGGTAAAAATTATATGCAATTCAGAGCTCATATATTCGATTGTATTTAGGTTTCAATATGTTGACTTATGAGATCTCTATACATCAACAATAATCTTATAGGAGGTGCAAACTGTCATGTATATTGCTTTCTCCGTCCTATCCTCTTATGTATCAAAGTTTAGATTAATGATATTACTTTGGCCAGATGATGGTAGATGAACTAGAAGCAGGGGGAAAAGTGTATATAGTGTATCCAATAATTGAACAGTCTGAACAGCTCCCTCAGCTCCGTGCAGCCTCTGTGGATCTTGAGTCTATATCATGTAGGTTTCAGGATTACAACTGTGGCTTGTTACATGGGAAAATGAAGAGTGATGAAAAAGATGAAGCATTGCGACGGTTTAGATCTGGAGAAACTCGCATTCTGCTTTCCACTCAAGTAATTGAGATTGGTGTCGATGTTCCAGATGCATCTATGATGATTGTTATGAATGCAGAGAGATTTGGAATAGCTCAGTTACACCAACTTAGAGGGCGAGTTGGACGTGGAACTAAGAAGTCCAAATGTGTACTATTAACATCTACAGGCAGTAGCCTTGAGCGTTTGAAGGTGCTTGAGAAGTCATCAGATGGTTTTTACTTGGCAAATATGGATCTTCTTCTTCGTGGACCTGGTGACTTGCTCGGAAAAAAGCAATCAGGACACCTTCCAGAATTTCCCCTTGCCAGGTTGGAGATGGATGGGAATATCTTGCAAGAAGCACATGCTGCTGTGCTTGTAAGTTCTGCTCTCTGAATCATACTTTAATCAACTGATTTCTTTTCTACTGAATTACATATGCGCCTAAAGTTTGTGTTGTTTTATTTATTATCTATTCAAGAGGTTCTTTGGTTCAGCCCATTTCACTGACAATGTCAACCCGGGGGCTGAGCTAGGGGTGGTAGCGTAAACCTGGATTTTCATATTCCTTTCCTCCCTACAACATATATGTAAACAGGAAATTTGAAGTTAGGCAGGTAAACTTTTGCAAAAGACAGCGGTTCTATCTTGAATGGAACTTTTGTGCAACATCACCAGGAGATGGTGGCCTGAATAGAACAGTATAGTCCTAATTATTTTATGTTGAACGCTGAACCATTGTGCTGGTAGCCTGGTGGTTAGCCGCCTGCCCTGAGGAGTAGGTGCTTTGAAACCTGCACCCTCTTCCCTCCGTTGGACAGGGAAAGAAAATATTATCTATAATTTTAGTGGCCTCACATCTGAAAATCATGCCCACTTACAAAATATGTGAATGCAATCATGGATATCGTATCATATTGCAGAACATGTGGCCTAATAATCAAACATACTAGAGCATCTGCTTTAATTTCATCTTTCCACTGGCTCCTATTAATCCATGGCCTCTATCGATGATGAATTTAAAAAGTAGTTTTCCTTGGCATATAATTCAGATGGAAGTTCCCTTTTGTCTTTTGTTTTTTTTTTTTTTTTAACAAATCCTTGGCTGCAATTCTGTTGTCCAATTTATGTTTCTATGAGACAAATGTTTGATTTATTTGCAGAAAATTCTGGGCCAATCACATGATTTGGAGCAATTTCCAGCACTCAAAGTGGAGCTTAGTATGCGACAACCGCTTTGTCTTCTTGGTGACTGATTGAGACATAAACTTTGGCAACTTCTCCAATCCCGTCAAAGGCCAGGTTTGCTGCATATACAATGGCTAAGAAGTTTAGCATCTCTTTGGTAAATTGCCCATATGTAACATTTTTTTTCCTTTTAATCTTCAGGGGGACAACTTTGTGTTTTGCTTTTGGCGGTTATGTATATACTTGAACTCCTCCACGAAACTATTGTGAATTGGTTCGAAATGCAGTAAACTTGTCCATGGTTTCTTTCAAGTTAGGCTTACTAAACGAGTGTTTCAAGCTGCTTTTGAATTCCAGAAGCCGTTCTACGCATTCCTCCATCCCAACATGAAAGCACACTTTTGGCAGCTGATCCTCACAAGGAATCCAATAAAGTCGGATAGACCTACAGGGGAGATGCTGTCCGAAACCCCCCCCCCCCCACCAGCATTTGTTTTTGGTATTATCATTATGTTAATCATGAGCGGTTAATGTTATTGTTGTACGTAGGCCACTTGATACAGTCGCGTGGGTATATTCGAAAATGGGAGAAGATAAAGGCTGTTCAAAAATTAAAAGTGAAAAATGGAGATAAAAACTGTTCAGAAGTTAAGGATTTAATTTTTCAAGAAATATTTTGGTAATTAAAAATTTAAATTTTTATTTTTAATATCTTGCTTTTAATTTTAAGAAGTTAGGAAGTGGTATAAAATTTGTAGAAACTAAAAAAAGAATTATGTTTATTGCATAATCGATGATATAATAGATTGTTTAATGAACAAAAAGTTAAAAAACTTCAACTCTGAAATTAGAAATTTAGAATTTGGGTTTACAGATAGGGAAGAAAGGAAATTCTTGGAATAAGAGATTGTATCTTATGTCCTGAGGCCGAGATAGAACAAGCCTTCATTACAGATATAAAAAAAACAAAAAGGAAGAAAAGAAAAACTCAATTGCTCAAAAGCTTGCGTAAGAATGTTTTAGAGTATTTTCATTAAGAAGAAGGTTCACAAAAAATATAGATAGATAATTTGGTTTGAATGATTAAGATGTTGTTTTTGTTATGCTTCTAAAAAAATAATAATAATAATTTTCTTTTACTTCTATGTTTAACTCCATAACAGCTGATCATATCGATTTTGAGTTTGATTAATCTGATCGCAATTCAATTCCAGTAAACACGAGGTTACTACCCTAAGCTTGTTTACCTTTGGGAAACGAAAAGGGTGATGAATTCCCTTTTTTTTTTTTTTCTTCCATTTTATTTTTAGGGTCCCGAGAAACATCTTGTTGGCAAGCTTTGAGTTTATATCCAAATTTTCCTGATTGCTCTGAAAAGAGCATCATCCCTCTTAGTCGTAAAGCATAAATTCCAATCAGCAAACACTAATGGTCTCCTTAATTAGAACAATTCTAACTTAATCAGATCCCCATCCCCTTTAGAATTTGCAAAAGATTTGATTTTTCTTTCCTTTTTCTTTTTGTTGGGGGGGGGGGGGAGGGGTGGGGGTGGCGGGCGCAGAAAAGCAGGGGAAATTATATAAATTTGGAGGAGGCTATTGGGCCCACATGCTATCCACTCAGATTACAATCCCAAACCAACAACCCCAAGAGAAAGGACAAGAAGACAAGGGGGGCCCACGTCCGGTTCATTACCCAGTGACGACGATGGGGTCCCACATTATGTTCCATGTTTTCCATAAGAGAGAAAAGAGAAAAGAGAGTTTCCCCATAAGCCACCCCCCCGTCACCAAAAAGCTTGAACCCCACGGCTTTTCTCTCGGGGGTTGGGGGTTTCATTACATTACATGAAGGCGGCACGTGACATACATGGGTAATTATTGAGGTGGAAATTGTAACGCAGCCGGTCATAGACAGAGAGAGACGCGGTTGATGTGAACCGACATGACTCCCCGTCGGTCAACTGGCATGACTCTACCTCGATCCTGTCTGTTTTTTTTTTTTTTTTTTTGTAAAGAAACATACGATTTGGATACAATAAAATTAAAACCTATAAACAAATATTAATTTTATGTATTTAACTATTAAAAAGTGTTAATCATACTCTCTCTCTCTCTCTCTCTGTCTGGCCTGGTGTTTTTGTGTACGGGTGTGTGAATGCGTGGATTTGCGGGATCCGACAACTAATCAAAAGCTCCAGAGCATTGCAGCTTCGTCACGGCAGATGACTCAAATCAATTGTCAAGAGCATCGCTCGTTCGATAAAATTCACACATTCCTCCCCCCTCCCCTCAATACGATGGTTTGAACTAAAGAGTAGGGGACGTATGAAAAGGATAGGGTTGATCATCATCAGTCGTTAACTTAAACTAAACAAGCATCAGGTCCATTAAGTATTGGACTATTAACGTCAGCTAAATGGAATTTATAGCTCAATCTTTGATTTTTCTTTCACCTTTTAGCGGAATGTTTTCATTGGCCAAACTCTCGTTATCGAGTTGAACACGGAAACGTGAAAATGTGAATGGCGTCGGGCAACTTTGCTGGTATCCTGCCCGCCTCCTACCATGAAGAAAGTCTATTTGTTCTTTGTGAGAAGAATGCAAATAACGGCATGAGCATAGGCCTCAAAATTAAGAAGACCTCGACATTATTGGTTAATACCGTTAGTGTTCTCTTTAGACTTTGAGCTTAATGTCTCATTACATGACGTTTCTAATGGGGGCGGCGCCTCAATAATAAATACATTTTCAAAAAAAAAAAAAACAATTAACGATTTAATTTTTTTTTAGTGTGATGACAAACATTTAATCTTAATAATTGATATTAGAAAAATTACAGATTCGAATTTTTCTAATAAGGCTAAGGGCAAGACTATTGATTAATATCATTAGCATTCCTTTTGAACTTTGGCCTTAATATCCCAACTCATGACACTTATAATGGGTGTAGCCCTTTGATGTTGGATGTAGCTTTGAGGGGATTTAAAGAAATAAAGTTGCACTTCAACCGACAATTTAAACTTTCAACATACTATCAAGCACTTAATCCTAGGAGACATGATTATGCCAAAGGAGGGATCGTAAGTGTGTTGTAGAAAGATGCACGGGACAGAACAAAAATGTCAAAAACATTTAAAAGCAAAACTTTAGTTCGATTCAGTTCATATTAGTATTAACATGACTAATTGTATGAGTTCTTAGTTCCACTATTCACGTCTAAATAAGAAGAACCAACCTTGATGTGATGGTAGGTTTGTTCCATTACAACGTGGAAACTATAGGCTTGAGTTATGCAAATAGTCCTCTTATTTTATTTTAGATCTAGATAAGCAAATTATGATTTTTCTTGATGCATATATGTACACGCAAATGAATCCTTGTACAAGACACTGCATTACTTTGAAAGATTTATTTTGATAAACACCAATACAAGCATTTATTTGAAATTAAGGACACTGCAATTCGAGTTATTGTACAGTTAACTGTTTAATAGTATTTTAGATTTATTGTTTTAAAAAAAAAAAAAAAAAACCAGTTGTGCCTGTTTCAAGGCCTCGGTAAAATGATCAGCAGGTCAACCGTACATTGAGTCAAATGGATAGGTGGTAAAATGTTGTCCGCGTGGTTGAAAATCTTGAGTTCAAACTACAATTAGAGTCGATTAACGAAAAAGGACAGATTTCAAATCGAATCATGATCAAAATGCTAATATATTGGATTGAAATTATACTAGAAATAGAGTTGGTGGGGTTAATCGAATGATAAAGTAGCAATTAATTCCAATTTACACGTATTAACTTATGCCTTGGAGTAGCATAGCTTCTAATCAAATCTCTAGCATGGCAAAAAGGCAGTGTCTTGTCACACATGAGCAGAGAAATACGGGGTCGATTAACATGAATCATAATTACGAGTTA
Organism: Ceriops tagal; assembly: GCA_021533255.1. Taxonomy (NCBI): domain Eukaryota; kingdom Viridiplantae; phylum Streptophyta; class Magnoliopsida; order Malpighiales; family Rhizophoraceae; genus Ceriops; species Ceriops tagal. Next base: position 1,165,438 of record CM038610.1, on the reverse strand, counting down.
CAAAGATAGGAGGATTGGTCGATCTACATTCTGTGCCTGTTCAATCTACACTCGTATCTATTCCGTGTCAAATCTTCTTCCTATATGCAATGAAACTCCATCCAACCTCACCCCAAAAAGGCCAAAGCGGCAAAAGCGGAAGATGTCCACAAAAACCTGGCTGATTACACGTTTTTCATTTTCCCGTTTTATGGCGAACATTGTGTAGAAACAGGAAAGAGCTAAAAGACAACTTACCATGGAAATGTATGCGTCATGCCTTTACTCGATCTGTTATGATGGTCCACTAGAAATTCGCAAATCGCAGCCATTGAAAACCAACCCTCCTTTTTATTGTTGCAGCACCAATTTTGAAAGTCCAATTTCTAACGTGGATACCAAATCGTCAACCAGTCTGGTTTGTGACTTTTCTTTCGTGGGACTCAAATAGGATATTTGTTACCAACCCATCCACTAAAATCTAAATTTAAAAATAAATTTTTGTTATCAATGCATCTAATAAATTTTGCATCCAAATATCTAATCATATTAAAGTAATTAATTTTTCAGTATATAAGTATGTAATTTTTTATTCTTTCAAGTACTTTAATACTCTTTTTACAATTTTATAATAGTTCATTATAAATTTATTTTTGCACATATTTAGTATTTTAACCATAAAATTGATATTTAGTCTGATATAAACTAGCAAATATATTTAATTATCAATAATAAAGACATATGAAATTGATTCTATTTTATTATATTCTTTATCATTCTTAGAATATTCTATGAAATTGAATATATTACTCCTTTTGTATAAAAATAACCTTAGCTAAATACATATTTATATTAAATTTCTCTTGAATTTTTTTGATATTACTATTTTGAGACAATTTCCATTCATTGTAATTTATAATGGAATATTTTTATTATTATCATACAAAATGTCTCTTTTATATCTTTCATTATATATATGTATTTTTAAAAAAATCTTTAATCTAATGTAATAGTTTAAAATATTAGTAGCAAGTAATATATCATCAATATATATAACTAGAAAATAAATTTACTTCCATTAATTTTTTGTTATATATATTGATCAATGATATTTGTTCTAATATCCAAAAGATATTATAATATTATTGAACTTAATATATTATTATAGGGAAACTTTTTTGAATTTATATCTTAATTTTTTTTAATCTAAATATTATTTAATCTTTACCTTATATTAAAAAAACCCTTCAAGGTAATTCATATAAATTTCATCTTTAAGATTTTCATTAAAGAAGATAATTTTCAATTATATCTAATACAATTTTAAATTATTTTAAGTTACTAACGTTAAAATTATCTTTGATACTTTTATTATTATAAAAACAAAACCAAATCCTCATTTATTTCAATATAAAAATCTTGAATCTTACAAATAAATTACATAATTATTTAAAAATAGTTAATCTTTTTTTTTTTAGATCTTAATATCACCCTTGTAATTTATTTACATTAATTAATTGTAAATTAGCTCATTTATAGAGTATCTCTTTATCTAAATATATTTTAATTATTGAAACAATATTTAGTATTGTGGTGGATAAATAAATTATTATGGGTAAAAGAATATTTACTCTAAGTTCTTTTATACCTATATTTGGATATTTATAACTCTTACTAATTTCATCATTTTCAATGAATTTTACGTTATCAATTTTTATAATTTTTGAACTATAATTATACACCCTTTAGATATTTTAAAATAATTAAAAAATTAACTATTAATTGTTTAAAAGTCTAATTTTTTTTTCATGTGAATTCTCACTCATGCATCCCAAAATATATCCAAGTGCATTAATTAGGTTTTCTTTTTATCTAGAGTTTAATAAAATACTTCAAACTACCTTACTTGAAATTTTATTTAACAAATAATTTGCAGTTTTAATTATATACATCCACAAGATTTTTCATTAAAAGCTAAAATATTAAAACAATACATCAATATGTATAACTTAAAAAACTTGAATACTTCTTTCATGTTATGTTTGGTTTACTTATATTTAATGTAATCCATACAAGTTCTCATATTAGTAAAATTTATATTCAAAAAAAAAATTATTATTAACCAATCTCATTAATTTTTTGGATATATAATTTAAACATTTATACCATAAGTAAGCAAAATTTTCATTTATCTTATTGTATTTAATTTCAATATTATGATACATGATAAGTAAGGATTATTTTAAACTTCATTATATTTTAGTTGACATTAAATATTTATAAGAATACAATAAGAAAAATGTTCATATTCTTATATCAGCTAAAACAATCAAATCATACTAAATTTTTGTATCATTTTGAATACATTAATAAGAGCATTAAAATAAAACCATTAAGTATTATGAGCAATTAAATTAAATTTGATTTGAAACATACTAAAATATTTAATATACTTTTCTTTTCTTTTCTTTTCAAACAAAATCTTACATTTTGAGTAATTTTTCTTATCATATCTAACATTCCTTACAAAAGTGGCACTTATACCTTTTTTTGTTCATTCTTTTTAACTTGAGAGTCTTTAGTTAACTTTAACTTTTATTTACTCCTCAATTTTCTTACTTATGAAATTAATAAAGTGATTCATTTATTTTTTTTTCATGTTCCTTCTTAAATGTGCATATTTTAATTAGTTAACATTCCACTTTTCCTTTATTAGTGTTATAATGAATTTGGAATGACTTATATCATTAAGGTAATGAGTTCAAAATAAACTATATCAAAAAAGAGTCATTTACCATCAATTTTAAAGTTTTAATCTTATTGTAAAATTAGTCATATCAATAATATGCTTTTGTATTGTTCACAACCCAATAAACTTTATAGTCATAAGTTTTGTTATTAGAGTACTAATGAGTGACTTGTCTGCAAAGTAGAATCATTTTTTCATAAACTATAAATATTCTTTTGCATTTTTTGTTTGTGGAATAATTTTCTTCATATTATTGACAATAATTATTTTTATAAATATAAAATTCAACCTATTGTTTTGTTCATACATTTGTAATGTAACGTCTATTTCTCATTACTTGAATATATAATAACAACAAGTTTATTTACTAATAGAACAAGTAAACATTTATAACATATAATTAAATATTGACTTGTTCTATTAGGAGGAGTTTAATCCTTAACTAAAACAACAATTAAGACATTTAAGTGAATTATAACAACAACATAACTGTAAATATTTATAATTAATTATAAGTCAAATAAAATAATTAGAGTATATTATAATTTTCCTTTGAAAAATCTTACCATATACTACTATAAGTAATACTATTAATTTTAATAGGTAATTAAATATTTTTTCATCATATATATTTGATATCATTAGATAAACAAATATATTTAACCAAAATATTAATTTACCTCAATTATATCATGGAATAATAATTTATCTTTGGGTAAATCCTAAAGTTTAATGATTAATAATGTCAAATTATCTAATCATTTTTCATTCATTGGTATTTTATTAAAATTATAGATAAATGACTTATTTATGTGTGTCATTATGTATACAAATTTAACAACTTTGGTAATTAACAAACTACAATAACAATATACATATGTTGATTCAAATATTCTAATTTGTTCATTTTAGTGATAATCAAACTATAAAGAACTATAATCCTTATCTTTGAATAGTTAATTAATTATGTTAAAATAATGCATGCACAATCAAATTATGATTGGTAACAAATTGTAATAATAATGCACTCATATTGGCTTAAAGATAAAGAATTATTCAAGTTACACTCATGTTTATTCCGTATCAAATTTGTTAGCCCAAACAATACTCAAAAGGAGTGGTGAATTTGGTTGAAAAATGACATAAGACTATAATGCACGTAGTAAAAATATTAAAATGAAAATTATCATAGCAAATTAAAATATAATATAATATAATAGATAAATGAATTAATATAGGTTTAACGATACTAATGTTAATTAAGATAAGAATATAAATTAAACAAATTTAATTTGTAAAACCAACAATTAATTTGTGTAAAAAAATTATTAATATATGTTATGATAAAAAGCTTACTAAGTATATGAACTTATACAAAAAATTGAGTTTAAAGAGAGTAAGATATAATGATTTATAGATGTTTAAAACTTTCATTTTTATGTCTTCTATCTAAAACCATTATTTTGAATATTTTAAATTCATTATCAAGTTTTTTTAATAGGAAGGAGACCAAGTACAACAATAATGTGATATTCAACCATAATTGTATATAAGTTTATGACTTTGTTACAACACATTTATATAATTGTGTTTTTTAAGCTCTTAATCACTTAATCTTATAATTTCAAAAGCTTATAAAAATTTATTTAATATTTTACTCGTTTTTAATAAATTTTTTCTTATACACTCTTACAAAAATAACTCAATATAAATTTTTTGGTGTGTATCTTTTTAAAAAATTTAACAAATTTTTGTTTAAACATCACAAGCTCATATTGATCTTGTTGATTAAATGAATTATCATTCTTATCATTTTCATGATCATCTTTTTCTACTTTTCTAGTTGAGATAAAGGCTTTAAATACCATGACTTTTTTTTCTTTGTGACTTCTTTTTAAATGTCATTTTGTATATGACTAATAGGCCCACTAATTCATTTAAGGGTAGCAAGTTTAAGTTTTTGAATTCTAAAAATGTAATCATCTTTGAGTTTCATAATTCTAGAGGTAACATGAGTAATTTTTTTCATGAGTTTTGCATTTTCAAGATTTTTTAAAGGATAGTAAGTTTTAAATTCATTTTTGTAAGGTTTTCATTATTACTCATTTCATATAATTCATACTTATACATAAAAATATTAATTCTAATATTCTTCACTTGAGTGGTTGTCATATCTCTTTAACTAATGAACAAGAAGACATATAATTGTATTCATTTGTGGTTATGAGGTAATAAAGTAAGTACTTGATTTTTAAATTAAGACTTTAGTTTTTAAAATATTTTGAAATGTACTTCTTTTCAGCTTTATTAATTGTAACTTCATTTTTAATTTTGATAAGTCTTCTAGAACTTTGAAAAATTATTGGTCAAATAGTAAAATTATAATATTGAAGGTATATGATCATTTTGTTTTTTCAATAATTAAAATTTATACCATTAAAGATAACAAATTTAAGAGGAATATTATTCTTGAAGTGACACGTAGGTGAAAAAGAAGTAATTGATTAATTCTAAGTAATAAAATTAGTATTCTAGAAACCTTACTCTAATGTTAATTGTTGATATATTAAAATACATAACTAATAACATATGATCTAACAAGATCTTCCTATATGTAATGAAACTCCATACAACGTTAAACCCAAAACAGCCAAAGCAGCAAAAGCGCAATATTTCCAAAAAAAAAAAAAACTGGCTAATTGCACGTTTTTTTTTCCGTTTTATGGCGAACAAAGTGTAGAAACACGAAAGAACTGCGAAATATGTCCACAAAAAACTGGCTGATTGAACGTTTCTTTTTCCGTTTTATGGCGAACAAAGTGTAGAAACACGAGAGAACTACGAAAGAACCTACCATGGAAAAGTATGCATCATGCCTTCCTGGATTTGGTACGTTGGCCCACTAGAAATTCGCAAATCGCAGCCACTGAAAATCAAGGCACCTTTTATTATTACAACACCAATTTCGAAGTCCAATTTCTAACGTGGGTATCAAATTGTCAACCAATCTTTTTGGTGACTTTCGTTGCATGGAATCTAAATGGGATATCCATATATGGAGAGCTTTGGGAAATTTTCATGTGTGATCCTTTCACTTTGGCCTCCATAGTCTTTTAAACTACACTAATTTTTCTGCCTACAGCCCATGATATATACAGAGGCTTTTATGGACTCGTGTGTGGTAATTTTTTTACGAGCTTTATTATACATGTACAAGTGAACGATAGCGGCCATTAATCTGTACATTTAAGTCTTTATTTTTAATTGCAATCAAGTATAAAAAAACAAAAAAAAATTAAAAAAAATATATATATATATATGTGAATTGACGTTTGTCTGACATCTATTTACTCACATCCATATAATATTTCAAATTGATTTAAATCACAGATTGCAAAAGGCACGTACTTGATCGGCAAAGAGTTGCATTGCAGATGGTTACATACAACAAATGGGACTAATGCAATTTAGCCGAAGCAAATGTTGCCTGGAGGTCTGTAGGTCACAATTATCTCGAAAATTGCAATACTGAAACCATATAATTGAAATTGTTCTTAGGCCAACAATTTCAATCCATGCCATTGAGGCCTTAACGGAAATCAAGTTATCGCCCGGATCAACAACAAAATGTATATACGCATATAGGGCTCATTCTTGGACTGAGTGGAACTCCCGACATGCCCAGTGCAAATTGCCAGGAAAGCACAAAAAGGCAGACAAGCACAATCCCATGTTGGAGATACTCTCCAAGAATGTCTTAGCTTTTGAAGTCGTCACAATCATTTCAGTTTTCCTGGTCCTCCGTCAATTGTCCCCAGCTAGATATTTAATGTGTTGTGGCCGAGAAATCAATATGCTCCAACAGCTGTCCCCGTGTGAAAACGAAGACAACACATAACTGATAGATATATAGCTAAACAAAATTAATAAAATCATATATATATATATATATGCAAAAGTGAGAAAAATAAATAATTTCTATTATATCAGTTCCAAATGGGAAAAGTAGGAAATATACTGGGTTAAGAGTTGGACAAAACGAACTGTCGTTCTCCATTCTATAGATTCTATCATATATTCCTCTTATTTCGATTAGTCAAAGTTGATGTTAAATGGTTTGTGGGGTGCCATGCTTAAATAAAAAGGAAAAAAAAAACAAAAAGAATATTTGTCAAAGTTGATTGCATTTATAAACAATGTTATAAGTCATAGACCAATTCAAGACTTATTAGGAACAATTCTCCCATTAAAAGGTCAAATTCTTAACCATCAAATATCCCATACTTACAATGTCCCAATTTTCTTGGTTGTTAGTGAATACTATGACTATCCAAGGTGTTTATCCTCGCTTGACCTAAACAATTTCCCTATACTAAGTTCATCGAAAATGACTCACATAATGGTCAGCCTCATCCGTATTAATAATAATAATAAATAAAAAAATCTGCATATTATGATATTAAAATCGTTTTAAAGTTGAACATCTCAAACCAAACTCGAATTACAATCGATGCAAATTGCAAAAAAAAAAAAAAAAAAAAAAAGAGTTTACGATACTCTACCTACGTGCACTTAAATTTGTTTGGTCGTTCCTAAAGTATTTACTGGGTCCAGTGCTGAAGACTTTCAAACTGTCCTGTTCAACGTGGCCATGTAAAAACTAATGCAAAATGAACCCTTGGAAAATCAGTGTGACCAAATTCCAAAGTTTGATTTTTGGTGACAATTTTGAGTCAAATTTTTGCCTCACGCACAAGACATTGGAGTTCAGAAGGGTGCAAGACCTAATCAATTGTCTTTTCTCTGACTTTTTTTCCTTGTTTTTTTTTTCCTATGCGATGGCTTCTCCGTATGTGCGTGAGTGTCTGTGTCAACGTTTGTGATCTTTGGGAGATCCTAACTAAATTTTTCCTCTTTTTCTTTTTTTTTCTTTCTTTTTTCTTTTTTCTTCTCTTTGTTGTGCATGAGATTAATATACTATGAGAATGAGAATGAGTATTATTTTTAAGGCAGGTTATCTATAACCCATAAAAATTTTATTCAAAGCGTTGGATCATTCATCATGGGATTAATGAATCATACTTGGAGGTTAAAGGGGCAGAAAATTAAGAGGCTAACTAGCCATATATATAGCCTATTAGTAGGTTTCTATAAATTAATTGACTGGGCCAATATGTCAACTACAACTTCTTCCAAAACATCCTCTTAACAACTTATCTCTAATTAATGATAGATGAATAATTAAACAAATACACACACACACACACACACACTTTAGAGATTGTTTTTTAAACGCAAAAATAATCAGTGGTTTACTGATAAATATTAGAAGAGAAGGGAATGGTAAGTCCGAAAAAGTGCAAAGTACTCCTATATATATAATAGAGATTTTTAGAACATGGCAACTAATAATACTCTGACGACTCTACCAACCACACAAAAGATACGACGCAGTTTCATTTCTACCCATGTTGGTAGGCTAAGTTCACCATAAAAAATTCATAATATATATATATATACACACACATGAACATTAATTTCATTAACTACAAAACAGGGGTCGGATTCAAACATGCCTTTGTTATCCAAGTTAATAAATAATTGTTTTTTAAATTCTATTTAGAAGTATATTAAACATGATCTCTCTATATATATATATATATAATGATGGAGGTGATTTTTTTTATTTTTGTAAATTTTATGTTCTATATTTGAAAGTAAAACCCAACAATTTAAAATTTTTTTTAATTATTAAAATATTTTCTAAATAACTTTAGACTGTTTTTTTTTTTTTAAAGTTAATCTTCTGTCCTTTGCATTTAATGCGAAACATGAAGAGACGTTGGATTCCCTCTCTGATCCTCCCCTACCAGGAGCAGGTGACAGTGCATTTAATTACTCATTATCTAAAACATGTAATGGAAAAGGCCGGTACTAAATGACACAAAGGATAATAAAAATATATAAATTAATCATATTTTACTTAATTTTATAAATAAATAAATATAAAAATTAAAAATCAATTATTTTATTATCATATAATCCCTATTATATTACTTAATAAATATTATTCTCAGTATTCTCAATAGTAATTGCCATGCTATTTGTATGTAGTGCCCTGCGGCCACGCCCCCACGGCAGACATCCTTTTCCCATGCACACACCAGAATCAAAGCAATTAATTTCCCTACGGAGGGAGTCTATGATGCCAAAGGAAAGTTGAGATTACAAATGTCTAATCTAACACTACATATGGGGTTTTTTTTTTTTTCCTTTTCTTTTCTTTTTAGAATTGTAATCGTAATTGTTAGGACCAAAAGTCCAACTATTGGAATCAATTCACTTTTTGCCATCTTATATTCAAACAAAAATCTTGTAATTATAATTAATATTATAAATTATGTTTCATTCATGTTGTCTATCAATGACGCGTCTTCTTAATAAAAAGGGTGCCTGCCTTTAAGATAGGAAGGAAAAGTCAGAGAGAATAGGTGTAAAAGCCCCAGTCGAGACTCCCAATCATTTCAATAGCAGGCCTTTGAACCGACAACGAAACCTCAACCCTCTCTGCTTTTCACTTGAGCAGAAACCCTGCCTGCTATTCCCCCCCCCCCCCCCGGCTCAATTGTTTTTTCGTATCAGTTTGACACGTGTCATAGATCAGATGGGTCATGCTATTTGACTTAACGACCACAGTCTAAAAAGGCCAAAGGCCCCAGAAGGAAAATAACCTTAAAAAAGGAGAACAAAACCAAAACCAAAATCGCCATTAATTATTTATTTGACCTCTCTCTTTGTCTCTGTCTCCCTTTCTGGATTTCCACTTCCATTTCACATATTTCTTGCTTTGTTGTTTGTCTCCGTTTTGTTCTTTTCTTTCACTTTACCTTTTTTCCCCCTTGCACAAAATCAATCTTTCATTATCATCATCATCGTCATCTTCTTCTTCTTCTTCTTCTTCTTCTTCTTCTTGAGCTTAAAAAGATTCATGGCTGTTTCACCGACAAGCTCTTCAAGCTTGGAGTTGACCATATCCATGCCTGGCTTCTGTTCATCCCCTTCTCCTCCTCCATCTGGTAACCACCAATCTCTCTCTCTCTCTCTGTGTGTTTTTTTTTTAAAAAATTTTTTTTTTCACGATCTCTTTATGGTTATGTCTTCTTTAGTCAAATTGAATCATCATCCCCTTTCATTGGTATTATGTTCTAATTTTTTACTCAAGCCTTATTTTCCTGCATGCCTAAGATATTGAGTTTTTTTCTTTGTTCCCTCCAAGCGATCATGCTCCTATAGATTGGATGTTGAATAAGGTTGTCTTGTTGGTGACTGGAAATGATGATCTACTGATAATTATGTTGTATAACAGGTGATCATCAAGGGGTTTGTGCACTGGTAGTGAGAGATTTTGACATTAATCAAATACCATCAGAAGTAGCGGAAGAAGAATGGATCGCTGCTGCCGTGGATGATGAAGAGGAAAGCACTATCAATGGAGGAACCCCTCCTCGCAAGAAACTCCGTCTCTCCAAGGAACAATCTTGCCTTCTCGAAGAAAGCTTCCGGCAACACCCCACTCTAAACCCTGTAATCACCGTCTCCCCCCTCGTTCCTGCTTCTCATTTATAAGTAAAAAACGTCTCAGTACCACGAAACTCCTTCACCGTCATTAGAGGAGGGAAATGAAGAAATTTTTATTTTATTTTATTTTATTTTTCTTAAACGATGCAGAGACAGAAGGAGGGTTTGGCCTTGCAGTTGAAGCTGACAACAAGGCAAGTTGAGGTGTGGTTTCAGAACCGTAGGGCCAGGTACTTGACTGTACCTTCAAATGTTTTTTTCTGGTTATAATTCATTATTATTCCTATATGTTAAGATGAAAACTCAAAAGTGACATGCTAGTACAGCTAGAGTTAATGGATTTCAAAACCCCACATAGAATATCAAAAAAGGCAGGTGAATTTGAATCTGATTGCCACCCCCACAAGTCATACTCTCTCATAAAAGCAGCAAACCATCTTCTTTCAGTACAATTATCATAGATTAAAAAAAAAAAAAGAAGATACTTTTGGGTGGAATATTTGGGTTTTTGCTTGCTGGAAGTTGAGATGTTATGTCTATGAAGTCAGTATCATGTTATTGGTTCTCATAAAGACGCATGCTTTGGTCATTTTCATTGCAAAAAATGATTCCCATACCATGGTCTGTATGCATTTTCATCCGCAAGTAAGACGTTCTTTGGGGGGGTTAACGTGTCATTTTCATCTTTTGTGTTATGGAGTAAATTAAAGGGTTAAATTAAACACAAGTTGTGTACGCAGAGAAAATTAAGGAAAATTTCGTCAAGGGCATTTACAGTTCGTATACTACTGCTAGGAATCCATGAAATTAAGAGGCTGGCCCATGCAAATTACTATCACTAGGGGCATCTAATTAAAAAAAAAAACATCGTCAATTGAAAGGGAAATCCTTGGTTCACACACACACACGCACACACACACACACACAACTTTTTTTACCCGTAAATATTTTTCAAATTTATTTGCTCATGATGCTTGGATGTTGGGATTAGAGAGACCTCAATTACTTTGATAGTACCTTCATGAAACTGCCATTTTTGCATTACGGTTTTGTTACTGTTATTTTGCCTAATAAACATAGCAATTAATAGCAAAATTGAGATATATAACCTCTTGCCTTTGATTATCTAGTTCAATAATGTAATGCACACATAACAGTGCCAAACATCAATGCGTGGCTAAGCTGTTCCGAAGAATTATGAGTCAAAAAGGACACTTATTGGAGTTATGATTTGACTAGCACACGAGGCCAAAAACACATCCAAATATCATGAACACCACCATAGGCTAAAATCTAATCAATTAGACCGATGTTTGGACAACGATCATTGTAGGAGAGCTCATGAAATAACCCCATCATTAATTGTTTCATCATCATGCTGGGCCAATTCTGTTCATCGCTTGTGTCCTTATCGCTAGTTTGAAAAGTATGTGAACATTCATATTTGTTTCATTATTGGGTTCTAGAGCAATGATGCACGCACCGACATGCACACTTAGGGCCCTAGCTATTCTAGACCTCTTTGTACATAGAATTGTGCCCATAACTTTAAAAAAAAAAAATCAGAAGTTTATTGTCTTGTATATACCTTTTCGTCAAAAAAGATCACTGTATGCAAGTTCAATTGATTTGACTTTTAAAAGGGTCTTGAGATTTTCAAAAACACAGTGTTATTGTCATATGTCATCTAGATAATTTTGCGTGAGTTTAATTGCCCCAATATACACTTAAAAAAAATTACATAGTATATCCAAAGTCTTTGACATATGTTCGAATCAAAATTTCAATCCGACTTCTACTACCTAACCATAAATATGATAAATTCAAATAGACGTAAAAATTTTATACTATTATAGAATATTTTATGCTATTTGTAAAAATATCAATATAATATAATTTTTTTTTTTTTTTTGTAATTTCTTAACTCTATCATATTTATGTTCACCAAAATTTTCTCTATTATTAATGTTAGTGTAATTATAAGCAATAAGGGGGCAACTCCCCTAATTGCTCATAAGAGTATATACTTTTGCCTTCTTTCTCTCTTCTTTTTGTTTTTAGGCTTCTAATTACCAATACACTAATATGTTAACATCAATTAATGCTGCATCAGGAGCAAGCTGAAGCAGACTGAGATGGAATGTGAGTACTTGAAGAGATGGTTTAGTTCACTAAGTGAGCAAAACAGGAGGCTCCACAGGGAAGTAGAGGAGCTTAGGGCCAAAAAGGTGGGACCTCCAACTGTGATCTCTCCTCACAATTGTGAGCCTCTTCCTGCTTCCACAATTACAATGTGCCCGCGTTGCCAGCGGGTGACCGCCGTCGCCGCCGCCGACAATGGTAACATTAAAATCACTGCCGCCGCTGGCACTGCCGTGACCACAGCAATCTCCTTGTCCTCTAATGTTGGAACCGCCAGCCTCCAATCCCGGCAGCCTTCGGCTGCCTGTTAGTCAACCTTCAATTGTTGATGATTCGCTATTTTGTCTTTTGTTTTTTGTTTTTAAAAAAGAAAACATAGATTAGAGAAATTATTCATGGAGGTCGACCCCGTAATGCATGGGAGGGATACTATATCTTATTTATATATAAAGTTCCTGATATATTTGGATAATTTAATTGTTCGCTTTCTCTTTTCAATTATTTCATTCTTTGATGTTACCATTTCAAGAGATAATTAAGTACACTGATATAAAAATAGACGTACACAAATCATATATATATAATGTTAAATTATAGACTATGTACATCAAATCAGATCTCTAATTTTCTTTATGCTTGAGATCATGAGTGTGTCCATCTTGTTCTCGTTAAACTTTTCTTTTTTCATATTTAATTAGTTCCGAAAAAAAATTACTAAAAAGCAATGATAAAATTTCATGAATTATTTAAGGGAAGCAAATATTAGATTGTAGACATCAACATTCTTCAATAATAATACAAAGGAGTATATATCTCTCTCTTCTTCTTCTTCTTCTTCCTTTTTCTTTTTTTTATTATTTTTTTTAATCATTAGAAGGCTATAGGAGTAGTCTTACCTTGTAAATATATTTATACTCGGTAAGTTTAAATGTGTAATCTTTAATTTCGAAATTCAATTTCTAGATTACTAAAATGTTTGCTCGGAATTCATTTAATTTATCTACCGATTACAAAATGGGTATCGAGCTTTGTTATGTTTTGGATAGGTCAAGTCAAGCTTTAATATTGGCTGCTTCTGGAACTTAAGTGTATATGATAAATGAATGATCTTATTTCTTCTCCATATTACTCAGAAACACTGGTGTTGTGGCATACAATGTTTCTATATATATATATTAAAGATAAAGATCTCAAATCTTGTATAGGTAATTTTCTCAACTTCTCTATCAAATTATGATTATAATTAACAAGTAATTTGACGTGTTCTTAGAAATAATAAATTGTAACCTGAAATTCCTATGATAATTGTCAACATTGAATCCTAATATCATGAATGTTCCTAAAAAATTGAAACTTTAAGGCGCATGTTGATAATATGTGATGCCTTATTTGTAAAAGTATCGTATATTTTACATACATTTAAGTTCCCGTTCTGGCCTCCTTTGATGAAAGCTTTCCTACAAACTATTTAAATATGCCCATTGGGCCACAAAGATTTTAAGTACAGTTACGGTTTGGGCTTAATGGTAGAATGATCACAACTGTGCCTATTTAAATATCTGCAGGTAGCCTACAAAAACTTGAGCTTGGGCTCTTACATTGTTACAATTGATATTTGCCTAAGTATAAAACTCATCAAGATGACCCTCAAAGCCCGGATAAAGGATTAGGGAGCTGAGTGACATTCTCTTTGCGTCTGCTGGTTCAACATCAATCTGAGTTATTGCATTCCACCTACCACCTCTCCTCTGGACACAAATTAAGAAATCAAAATGAAGGAAAAATGAAGTTTTATTTTATGGCCGAGTTCATTCTGACTAGTCTTTTTGAAACAAGGAAAAGAGCTAATTTTAAAAGAAAAGGATCAATTTCTTATGGTTTGGCCTATTGATGTTCCTATAGTATATGTCATGTGGCATCTTATGAATCCACCAACATCCTAAAATTTGAATTCTACTATAAATAATTTCATATTTTTTCAAGCTATATTATTTTTCTATTTTATTTTTTTCATTGATGTGACTCCATCTATCTATATTCCAAAACTTTTAAAACATAATAAATTATTATCTATATTCCAAAAATTAAAAATCTAAAAAATTTAATGGCTTTTTTTTTTGCCTATATATACATTTTTCTTTTTTCTTTTTTTTTTGGCCTGGAGGCTAAATAAGAAGAGGAGGTTGTCCCCTATATGTTGGTAGATTTGGAGGCAAATTATAAGACTTATAAGTTAAGTTTTGTGGGTGGTTTTAGGGGTAAGGTTGTTTTTTTTTTTTAAATCATGCTTTTTTTAAATTAATATTAGAGAATTAGAGAACTTTTTGAAACGTAAAACAATCTATTGTTGGATTAATTGGGTAAATCCTAGAATTTTATTTATTTTAAAGATAAAATTAACCCACCCTTTATAGAACATATTATGACAGGTACAGGGCAGGCTGAGGGTCTAGGCATTGACTACAGAAGCTATAGGGCGATTGGGGGGTTAGTCGTGTTTTGAAATGATTCATTTTTATAGTTGTAACATAGGTTAGTTGCCCACCAATTTATGGTTTTAATGCATGAAATTGTGTCATTAGGTCAAATAGTGGTTTTAGTTAATGTATATACTTCTAATTGTCATGTTGAGCAATTTGATTTTCGAAATGAATATATATGATATGGAGTTAATTGATCTTTCATTGTAAGGATGATGATTCACTTGAAGTAATTTTCACAAACATACGTTGATGACCAGAGTGGATTAATTTTTGTTGGGGATTGACTGACTAGTTCAATAACCAAATTTGAAATAATAAACTGTCCTTAATTGCTTTAAATTAGTCTATGTTGAGGACATGGATAAGGATTAGGGTACAACACCATTGTGGTACTTCAATCGTTAGGAGAGGATTCATCACTTTGTCAACAAATTAAGGATTTATAAAGATGTCACATTGTGTTAGGATTTCTACAATATGTGCTTATGAATTAAATGAGATTGATCAAACATTTTAAGTCCTGAAGTGTAAAGGAATGAGATAAAAGACTTAAGGTATTGTAAGGTGTGAAAGTGAGAGTGGAACCATTAGGACTAAAGCAAGAGACCCAAACATTATCCTCAAGGGAAAGACATGATTTAATGCAAGCACAACATAATTATAGGGCTTGTCTTAAGAATAAGAATAAGAATAAGAATAAGAATAAGAATAATTTCAAAAATCTCATCTTTGCTAGGTAGTAGATGGTGATAAAAATATGAAATTTTCTAAATTATGGCTTTTAAGATACTATTGGTAGGTGGCTTATTAGAGTTTTGGAATCTTACATCGAAAATGTGTGGTGAGTGTGTATAGGGTATAACCTATATAAGAAATCATTGTATAATGGGTTTGGGTGTGGAAAGGAATATATAAATTGAGCCCATTAAGTATATTTGGCATATAATTTGTTTTCCCATTAGTATTGGGTTTTACCCATTTTGTAATCTCTCTTATTTAAAACATAGTGAAACTTTGCAGTAGTGGCCCATAGACATAAACAATCAAGCCAAACCACGTAATTCTGATGTGTTCTCTCCTTTAATTACTTTGTTTTGCTGCATTTAATTTATTAACTAGCATTTGGTTTTAAGTTTCCATTGAGCACTACATAAATGTTATCAAAACTTGGTTTTGGGTGATCTAGGAATTGACTAGCTATTTATGGTTATTAGCTTTAGCGTTATTTTAAGTAAGTAACGATTATGGGTAACTTTGCCTAAAGAGATTGGTTTTGTTTGGAGGTAGCACTGTGACCTTTCCACTTTCTTGGGAGTGATCCTCAGTGAGGCAGCTTTGTCAACAATATGATAAGAGTCTAAGGAAAATGGTTTTTAAGTGGGACCTGTGTGTATCTCCCTAACCTTTCCTGAGAATATACCCCTTTGAGGAACTGATTATTTTAAGCATCAAACTTTAAGTAATGATAGCAAAAATAAAGATTAAGAAATTTGATGGCTAAAATAATTTTGGCATTTGACAAAGTGAAATTAAAAATAAATTGTGTCAGCAAGATTTAGACATCATCTTAAAAGAAAATAAGCCGAATGATATGGAAAGAAAAGATTGGGAGAGATTGAATGCAAAAGCTTGTGGGTTGATTCGTTCATGCCTATGTAAAGAACAGAAATACCCTTTTATGAAAGAAGATTCTACTAATAAGTTGTGGAATGTCTTGGAAAATAAGTAAATGAAGAAAATTAATGAAAATTGGTTATATTTATTGAAAAGACTTTATCGTCTTTAATTGAAATCTAATACAAGTATCAATGATCATATTGATACTTTTAACCGTTTGATTGCTAATATGTTGAATTTGGATAAAACTTTTAAGGATGGGTAGAAAGCTATGTTATTGATTAGGTCACTTCTTGATGAGTTAAAAAATTTATGTATTACTCTAATTCATAGAAAGGAATGTTTGTCCTTTAAAGAACTATGTGGTGCTTTGCTCAATTATAAAATTCGTAAGATGGATCAGAAGGAAAATTGGGAGGAATCATCAAAGGCATTCACAACAAGAGAAAGAAGCCATAGGTAAAAAAGAAGACCAGAGAAAGATAAATGTGCATTCTGTTATAAGAAGGAATATTGGAAGAAAAATTGTCCAAAGTTAATGTAGAAAGATAAGGATAAGGGCAAGAACACTTCCGATGTATATGTAGTCAAACATAAAGAAGAAGATGTTGTATTGATTAGTACGTCATCCACTTTTGAAGTCCATAAATGGATTTTGGATTCAGGTTGCAGCTACCACATATGTCTACACAAGGAATAGTTCTTTAACTTCGAAGAGCTAGATGGTGGAGTTATATATATAGGAAATGATAACTCATGTAAGACGATAGGAGTAGGTTCAATATGATTGAAAAATAATAATGGATCATGCATAGTCCTAACGGAGGTAAAATATGTCCCAGATTTAAAGAAGAAACTCATCTTGTTATGAGCTTTAGAATCTAAAGGCTGCAGAATATCAATACATGATGGATCTTTAAAAGTTGTATATAACACTTTAGTTATGATGAGTGGTACAAGGAAAAATAACTTGTATTACTATAAAGGGAGAACCGTTATTAGATTAGTTACTACAATTTCTAATGAAAACTCAGATTCAGAAACTATCAAGTTATGACATATGCAAATGGGTCACCAAGAGAAAAGGCTTTGAGTAGTTTGGTAAACTGAGGCTTGTTGAAAGGAGCAAAGGTTGGTAACTTTGATTTTTATAAGCATTGCATTTTTTAAAAGCAAACAAGAGTAAAGTTTGAAACAGTTGTGCATAATACTAAAGGTATTCTAGACTACATTCATTCAGATGTGTGGGGACCTACAAAGACAGCATCCTTTGAAGGTAAACACTACTTTGTTACTTTTGTTGATGTTTTTTCGAGAAGGGTATAAGTGTATACTATGAAGAACAAAAATGACATGTTAGATGTTTTCCTTAATTGGAAGAAGATAATAGAGACTCAAACTGAAAAGAAGATCAAATACCTTAAAACAGATAATGAAGGTGAATTTTGTAGTGATATCTTTAAAAGAATTTGTCAAGAAGCTAGTATTGTATGTCATTATATTGTTAGGCATACACTACATCAAAATAGGGTGGCAAAACGCACGAATCAGACTTTGTTAGAGAAAATCTATTACATGTTGTCAAATTCAGAGTTAAGTAAAAAGTACTGGATTGAAGTAGTAACTTATGCATATCATCTTATTAATCGTTTATCATTTATCGCTATTTGTGGTAAAATTCCTTTGAAGGTATGGTTTGGAAAATTTATAGGAGATTATGATTCTTTGCATATATTTGGATACATTACTTATTATCATATGAAAGAATCTAAGTTGGATCCGGGAGAAAAAAAGGCTTTTTTTTTTTTAGGGATGTCTTTTGGAGTTAAAGGATATCGATTGAAATGCCCAAATTTAAATAGGATCATCTTTAGTAGACATGTTATTTTTGATAAGGCTACAATACTGGAAAAGAAAATAAATAAGAATATGAAGTCTACCTTAAAGCAAGTGGAGTTATATAAACTTGAAGTGTTTGTTCAGAAGCTGGTTGAGAATTCAAAAAGAGTTGTTAAAGATACTGAAGAGGAGATAGTTAGTCTACAACAGGAGGAGTCTATTACAGTAAATAGTCCAAGGCATGAGATAAGGCTACTTGCCCGTTTTGCTGATATGATAGCTTATACACTTCCAGTTAAGGATGGAAGCATTCTATCCACTTATGATAAAGCAACTCAGTGTGTTGATAGTGATAAGTGGAAAGAAGCCATGGGTGATGAGATGAAGTCTCTTTAAATGGAAGTTAGTTCAGTTACCCAAGAAGTTTAATTAAGCTTATTTGAAGGTCCTACTGTTTTGAATAATTCGCTAAGGTGGAGATTATTTGTAGGTAGCTCATTAGAGTTTTGGAATCCTACATCGAAAATGTGTAATGAGTGTGTGTAAGGTATAACCTATATAAGAAACCTTTGTATAATGAGTTTGGATATGGAAAGAGATATACAAATTGACCCTATTGAGTATATTTGACATACAATTTGCTTTCTCATTAGTATTGAGTTTTTCTCGTAGTATTGGGTTTTACCCATTCTGTAATCTCTCCTATTTGAAGCATAGTGGAGGCTTGCAATAATGACCCATAGACGTAGGCAATCAAACCGAATCATGTAATTCTAGTGTGTTTTCTCCTTTTGTCTTTATTTTAATTACTTTGTTTTGCTGCATTTAATTTATTAGCTAGCATTTAGTTTTAAGTTTTTGTTACGCGCCACAACAAATACATCATCCCAACTTAATTGATTGTTTTTGGATAAAGGAACGAATTGTCTCCAAACCTAG
This sequence comes from Ceriops tagal, assembly GCA_021533255.1. Lineage (NCBI taxonomy): Eukaryota > Viridiplantae > Streptophyta > Magnoliopsida > Malpighiales > Rhizophoraceae > Ceriops > Ceriops tagal. The sequence goes on along the minus strand of CM038610.1, from coordinate 1,146,112 downwards.
TGCAATTTGAGATATTATTTTTAAAGTTAGGGAGTGCTTAGGCATATTATTCCTATTGTGCTTATGGATAGACGAAAGTTTCTTTCAAATGTTGTAAAGGGTTGACAATTTGATTCTTCAAAACCCCTTTATAGTTGGAAAAGTTTAGGATGCTATCAAGGAATATGATAGGAACAAGACATCTGGCTCAAATGGCTTTAATCTTAATTTTATCAAACTTTATTAGAAGTTAGTGGAGCACAATATGATGGTGCTTATAAAAGACTTTTATGTGAATGGTCATTTATGTCAATTGGTTCTTCTTTTAAAGGTTATGAGTGTAGAGTCTCTTAGCTAATGCAAGCCAATTTCATTAGTGGGTTGCATCTACAAGATCTTAGCTAAGGTCTAGCTTAGAAGACTTAAGTTAGTGATAGGAAAACTTATGGGTAAGGTTCAGTTTGTTTTATTGAGGGAACATCAAATCCTAAATAACATTTTTATTGCAAATGAGATTATCAAGAAAACGAAGACACAAAAGGATATGGTGTCATAATCGAGATTGATTTTGCAAAGGTTTATAATCTGTTAGAATGAAGTTATTTGGTATATGTGATACAATTCATGGGTTTTAGGGATTGATGGTAATGTTAGTTTGATAATGTATATCCATACTACAGTTTTTAGTTTTAGTTAATGGTTATCCTACTCCCCTCTCCCAATTTAAGATAGAGCGAGGGTTATGTTGAGGTAACCTTTTTTCTCCCCTTTTGTTCCTTCTAGCAGTTAAGGGTCTCAATGTGCTCTTGCGCAAAAAGTTAGAACTTAGTTTTCTCAAAGACATTTTATCAGTGATGACGTTATGTTAATACATTTAAAATTCGTTGATTACACCTTTCTTTTTACTTATGCTAATGATGACTTAGTGAGGAATTTTTAGTGGCTTCTATGTTGTTTTCAATGTTGTGTAAGCTTGTAGGTGAATTTGCAAAAAAAAGTCATACATGACATTTATACAAACAAAACGCAAGTGTAAAATGGTGTCTTATGGATCCCACTGAAATTCGTATAATAGGCATAGGAGTAATGACATGGATTAGGACATGACTGCCAATTAAAGGAAATGTGGTTAATGGGCTTTTATGCAATTATCTAGTCAATTTGACTTGTCATAAATGTTATACTTTTTATGACTAACTTTTTATTGTCAACAAGGTATGTGACCTTATTTACATTTAAATATGATGGTGGTCGAAAGTTAAATGACTATAAAACTCCTTTACGCTTAATGAGTTCCTCACAAATCTTAGAGAGATTTGACCTTTTGGGCAACGTAAAGCAGAGTTTGATATTCTTGCATGGGATGTACGCTCAGAGGGTTCTATTGAGTTTAATATAAATGCAGTTATAATAGAGATGTTTAGGGTAAGTAAGATTAGTAAAGTCTTATGTGAACAAAATAAGAAGGTCATATGCATGTTTTCTAAAGCCATGGTTACATCGAGTATTAATAAGGTAGAATTATTGGTAATTAGGGAGACGATGAGTTTGTGGAATCAATGGCCTAAGAGTGATTTTTGTTAATCGTCAAAATTAATTCCAAACAATGATGTAATGGTTTTAAGAAAAGGTTGGAAAACCTTCAAAGTTTATGTCAATTTTTTTTTTATATTGACAACTATAATCAAGATCAATTTCTTTTGTCTTCTAACTTAAAGAAGTAATGACTTTGTTGATACATTGGCAAAGCAAAGACACTTTAAGACTAGTGACTTCCTTACTCGGGTGTAAATGTTTTAAATTTTTCTTTATAGGCATGATGGCGGTATAAGTGTCTATTATTCTTTGCTATTTTTTCATGTTATAAGGTTCTATATTTTGTGAGGTTCATATAAGGTTCTTTATTTTTGACTTGGGCCACTATGCATATTTTTTGTAAAACTTCCTTAATAAAAAGGTTCTACCTATCATTCAATAAAAAATATATATATATTTCTATTTTTATGATAATAATATTATTTATTAAATTTATTAATAATTCTATTATTTGGAATGATTTTAATCTTTTAAATTTTAAAATTAAGTATATTTAATCAAATAATATTATAAATAATAAAGTTAAATTTATGAAAATTAAAACCTTTCATATATTAGTTTCCCCCCCCCCCCCTCAACTCTATCAAAACTTCTCCATAACCCGATCATCAATTATTTACATATGGAATAGAAAAGAAATAAGCATGATCGATCACCAAATATGAAAATCAAAGTGAGGCAAGTTTTTACTTTTACGCAACTTTGACTAACCATTTGCTCATTTTCTACTGCTAAATAATGCTTGATGTTGACTGATAAGGGATGTTTTACTATTATAGTCAAATGGCAATTTTTAGTAGGAGCTAGGAAGATGCAAGATGCATGCATATGCATGGACAGTCTTTTGTGTGATAAAAAAATGTGGTCTTTTCAATCTTTGTTACCTACATGAAACTTTTTATTGTAACTTCATTTTGACTGGTTTTTTTTACATCCATGTCTCTATCATCACAAGATAATTGAGTCCAAGATAGTAACGGGTGCTAATCGTTAGCATTATATTGGAAGCAAAGAAAACTGATAGAGGAAGCAGGCAACGGGGGGAGATGGAAGTCGAATTTGAAATGGATTGGAAGAGTTCCAAACAGTCCCATTTTTATCTCATTGTACTTTGCTGATTGAATACAAAGACTAGTCTTTTTTGTTGATTGCAATAGTTTTGTTTTGGAGTGCTTCTACTTTCAAGAGCGAATTACATCATTATTTTTGTTGGTCAACAAGGTGGCTGTAACCTCGAACCAGATTCTTTAGCAAAATTGTGAAATAATGTAGTTTAAAACAATGTGCAAGCTAGAGTGACTTCAAGTCTAATCAATTGAGTTAGATAGGTACTTTGAGTGTTAAGTAGGGGACAAATGGTTGTTAAAATTTGAAATCAAAGAGAAGGGTTTTGGCATGGAGCAAAATTTATTGATTAATAAAATTTATAATTCTATGTTTTAACCAATTATAGTATTTTCATTCATTTAAAATAATTAAAGTCTGTTTTGAAGAAGGTCGATCAAGAAAGTGACCAATTGGGCAAATCAGTCTTTAGAAGATTTAAGCATCAATTTCAACAGACGGAAGCAATAAATTATCCAGGAGTTCCCTTAACAAGGCAAAACTAGGAGCAGATATGGTAGCTACCGAATCAACAAAACAAAGACAAATTCTCTCATATGGTACCAAGTCTCTCTAAATTTTTCTCACTGCTAACAATATTTATATGGACATATAATTGATAGTTAGCAGGTTAAGGTTAAAGTTGACCCTTGTTTTCAACTATTTTGTGTCATGCATCATGCGCAGCTGCCGTTCAGATGTTAATGTCGCTCTTAATTAATCTAATGTTGAATAACATGTTTTTGTTTTTTGTGCTGGATGATGACTGCAGATTCGAGAGGGTGATAAAAGTTGGCAGCTCGTTTACAAGGATAGTCAATAGATTAAGTGGAGGTAGCGTAAGAGATACCTGATTCATCGTTACTGCACGCAGCGTATGGCAAATAATAGTAAGAAGGCAGTTTGCTACTGAGTTAAACGTCTTGAATTTGATCATCTGTCAAGGCGTTTAGTAAGATTAAATAAATGTATTCACATGAAATTTTTTTTCTTTCTTTCTTTTAAATGATACACAATTCCTCTTAGTGAAACCGTGGAGTATTATTACCTTTATTTTTCTTTTTTTTTTAAAAAAAAAAATTGAATTTCTCACAAGAATTTGCATGCCGAGTAAGCCTGAAAACGCCCTCTTCCCCTACCTCTAATGGGAACAAAACCTTGTTTCGCACTAATTTTCTTGCATTGCATGAATTTTAAAACCGTCCTAATCTTGCATCATGTTTCAACTACTGAGCAGTGATTGCATCACTCACTAGTTCTAGGGACCTAACTCATGGACTTTTTGGAAGTAAAGTGAAGAAACACATGCCCCTCCCCAACCATGCGATCAATCAGTTGGATTACTGCCCAAGTCAAATGGTTCAAAAGAGCTAACAACACTGTCTTGATGCGTGGTATCCAAAAGTGCCTCCCTTTCTTTTTTTTTCTTTTCTTTTGATGAAGATGATGATGAGAAATCTTTCCAAGCAGACTTCCGACTGTTAGCATGATATTTTATTGCTACAACGTTTTGTTTGAGATATGAAACGGAAAATTTTAGTGAGAACGCAATGAACATGCACTAATATATTGTAATTCAGTGAAAATTTTATTAAATTGAATATATATATATATATATATATATATATATATATAGACTGTTAAATAGATTGTATATTAACATACTTAAGTCCAAGTCCAACCTAAAATGTATTCAAGGAATTCAAACTTGAAATTATGGGTATTTACACCGGATAAATTGATTCAAGAGGAGAAATAGAAGGTAACCTTTTCCTCTCTCGCTCTCTTCCCTTTAGTTATTAAGTTTGGCCCGAACATCGATCCAAACAAAAGGTTGGGTTATTGGATCATTAATTTAATTAGTGAGTTACTAGTTAATTTGATCGGGTTAATATCTAAAATAATTTTTTAGTATCACTTAATATTATTTAATAATTAACATTAATCCAATTATACGTACATTACATGAGTCTAACATTTTACTTCTCTTTCTTGTCACCTTTGAGTAAGCAAAAGAAAAGGTGTAGTCAAAATTTTAAATTTGTTCCCTTTTAGAGAGATATATTCATTAAAAATGCCAAATTCCTTAATTTAGAGATTTTGAACAACTGATTTTTAATATGTTAATAAGACGAAATTAAAAATTAAAAGAGTCGAATGATATAGATAAATCATTTTAGTATCAATTTAAATCATATATTAATGTAATTAGAATTCTATAAATTGATTAAGTGATATATTTAATGTGAATTAAATCGTGAACCGATAGTTGAAAATAGATTCAACAAATATGTAAACGAATTTAAATTTGAAATTTTAATTAACATATTTAGTACGTTATAACATTAACAATTAATTGAAAAAAGAGCAAAGCTATCATCGTAACTTTATAAGCTGCACTACTTTAACTAAAAGTTAATTTGTTACGGTTTGATTGGGTCGACGGGTCGTTTGAGTAGGAAAAAACTCCACCGAATCAACCAAAATTTCTCGGTTCAAAAGTCCTCCTCTTCCTTTTTTTTTTTTTTGTTGTTGTTGTTGTTGTTGGACAAAATATCGATCGGACCGAGTGGTCCGAGCTGGATATGATAACAATGCTGTCCTCGACTCTCTTATATAACCACAAACCGCTCAGGTCATGTCTCGAAAAATCACTTAACTTCCCACCAAGCTTCTCCCTGTCTGAAAAACCCAAGTACTCTCTCTCTCTCTCTCTCGTTCTCTCTCTGTATCTCTCGGTTCGTCAGCACAAATTTAGGAGTAGCTTGCAGAAGGGAGAAGACCGCAGCAGAGGACAGTTATCCTGCTCCCTTGTCAGTTAGTTAAATAACGGTTTCCCTTTCCTTCCCTCCTCCAAAAATTACCCTCCAATGCCATTCTCTCTTAGTTTCCTCCATTAACACCTCACCTCCATCCACCAAAAAAAAAAAAAAACCAAAAGAAGAGAAAAAAAAGCATGATTAGCTGGAATGATCTGTACACCGTCTTGACGGCGGTGATACCACTGTACGTGGCAATGATCTTGGCCTATGGATCCGTCAGGTGGTGGAAGATTTTCAGCACCGACCAGTGCTCAGGGATAAACAGGTTCGTGGCCATATTTGCGGTCCCCTTGCTGTCCTTCCACTTCATTTCCACCAACAACCCTTATGCTATGAACTTCCGGTTCATCGCGGCGGACACCCTTCAGAAGATCATCATGCTGGTGGCGCTAGGAATATGGACCAGTTTAACCAGAAATGGAAGCTTGGACTGGTTGATTACCATTTTTTCACTTTCCACGTTGCCCAACACGCTTGTCATGGGCATCCCGCTATTGATCGCCATGTACGGCGACTACTCCGGCAGCCTCATGGTCCAGGTGGTCGTTTTACAGTGTATTATATGGTACACTCTACTCCTCTTTCTCTTTGAATACAGAGGCGCCAAGATTCTGATCATGGAGCAGTTCCCGGAAACCGCAGCCTCCATTGTTTCCTTCAAGGTCGATTCCGACGTAGTCTCCCTCGACGGCCAGGACTTCCTGGAAACCGACGCAGAGATCGGGGACGACGGGAAGCTACATGTGACTGTGAGGAAATCGAATGCTTCCAGACGGTCTCTGGGACAGGGCTCCTTCTCGGCATTCACCCCTCGGCCGTCGAATCTCACCGGAGCAGAGATTTACAGCTTGAGCTCCTCTCGAAACCCGACTCCAAGAGGGTCCAATTTTAACCCGTCCGACTTCTACTCCATGATGGGTGTTCCGGGTTTCCCCGGACGGCCCTCAAATTTCGGTCCAGCCGACCTCTATTCAGTTCAGACTTCGAGGGGTCCGACTCCGAGACCCTCCAACTTCGAAGAAAATTGTGCTCCTATGGCCACCATATCGTCCCCAAGATTCGGTTTTTATCCCGCGCAAACGGTGCCCGCTCCATATCCGGCGCCGAATCCCGAATTTTCGACCACCGTCCAGGCCAAAAACACCGCTAAAAGCCAGCCGCCGCAGCAGCAACAAACGCAACTGCCTCAACAGCAGCAGAACAATAAAACGAACCATGATGCTAAAGAGCTCCACATGTTCGTGTGGAGCTCCAGTGCATCGCCGGTCTCTGAAGCGGGCGGTCTCCATGTGTTTGGAGGAACCGATTTCGGCGCGTCGGAGCAATCTGGACGGTCCGATCAGGGCGCCAAGGAAATAAGGATGTTGGTCACGGACCGAAATGGGAAAAGCAAAGGTAGTTTAAGATCATGAAAGAACACAAATTTTAATTGTTAATTATTAGCTAATTATTCAGTTAATTATTGTCATTATTATTATTTTCTTCTTTTTGTTAATTGTTGTTTCAGCCGTTGCACAAGCTGGAGATTTTGCTGGGGAGGACTTCAGTTTTGCTGGGAAAGGAGGTGGAGAAGAAGAAGAAAGAGAAGAAGATGGAGCCACCGGACTTAATAAGCTGGGGTCCAGCTCAACCGCCGAGCTGCACCCCAAAGCCGCCGGAGCACCGGAGTCCGGTGTCAACAGGCAAATGCCTCCGGCGAGCGTGATGACCCGTCTGATATTGATCATGGTTTGGCGAAAACTAATTCGCAACCCCAACACATACTCCAGTTTAATTGGCCTTACTTGGTCTTTAATTGCCTTCAGGTTAGTAAACATTTCAATACATATATGATATGATGTTTCTTCACTTTTGATTATTGAATTTTGTTTTCTTCTTTGTCGCTTTAAAACGAAATGGGGTTTAACTTTAATCATCTAACATACTATTATTGATTTTGATGTTTGTGATTTTATGGCAGGTGGAATGTGGCTATGCCTAAAATAATAGAGAAGTCAATCTCCATCCTGTCTGATGCTGGCCTCGGAATGGCTATGTTCAGCTTAGGTAACTTCAATTCGTAATTCGTGTAAATTTGACTCTTGGCTCTTTCACCAGCTCCAATTATCTTCAATCAAATTCCTGCGTTTTAATCGGGCTGAGCTGAACCAAGCTTTGACATGTTCAGACTTAGCTCATTAAGGTTTTGATCGAGATCGAGCTCGGCTCATGACAAAGCATCGTGTAAGCTAAGGGCACAGCTCATGACAACCATCCATGATTTTTGTGAACTTATGACCTCTGTGAGTTGTCATCGGGAAAGAAAATTAAAGGGTTCCGTCCCCGGGACTTAAAATGGATTGTCAAGCGGACATATGGGGCCGGCTTCGCTTGTGGTCCAGGGGCAGTCGACATCCATAGTGGTAGACACTACCGGTGTCGGCCCTGCATTAGTGAAAGTAGTTGAATTGCTGGAAATTTAAAGAAGCTATTAATTCTCATGTTTTTTTTCCTTTTTTCATTTTTGGATGAAAAATGTCCTGAACTTGGTCTTTCGATGTGTTTGAAAGGTATTTTTATGGCTTTACAACCGAAGATGATCGCATGTGGGAACGCCGTCGCTGCGTTCGCCATGGCTGTTCGGTTCCTGACCGGCCCTGCTGTGATGGCTGCTGCTTCAATTGCTGTTGGCCTGCGCGGTAGCCTCCTCCATGTTGCCATTGTCCAAGTAAAATGTTTCTCACCCAAGCAATCTCTTCTTTAAAAAAAAAAAATAATAAATAAAATTAAAAAATTATTGAACCATCGATTACATGACAGGAAATTGTCTTCTAGTATTTGATAAATGTGAGATGAGTCTTTTTATTATATAGATTACAATTCAATTAATATTATGAGTATGTAAGATTTAAAATGGAAATGGTATATATATATATATATATCTTTATTTTTTATTAAAAAAATATTTCTATAATTTAAACTCATGATCAAAACAAAAAAAAAATCAAGTTGGTAGGTGCTAAAATGTTTCCTAACTCCTCTACTTTAGAAATTTCATGCAATTATCACATTTTTTTATCTGCCTTTTAGGTGCAATAGCTTGTCAAGTGGTTAGTTGACGTGATTAACTTACTCTTTATTTAAGAGGCTGCTTTTTTCTTTTTTCTTTTTTCTTTTTTTTAAACTATCGTCTTGCAGGCTGCATTGCCAGAGGGCATAGTTCCATTTGTATTTGCCAAAGAGTACAATGTCCATCCAGCAATTCTTAACACTGCGTAAGCAAAAATTTTCTTATACATTGAAAAGGGTATTGTTCATTCGTAACCCATATGGCTAATATCTCTTTTTCTTTCCTCTTTTGCATTGTTACTTGCAGGGTTATTTTTGGAATGTTGATAGCATTACCAATTACTCTTGTCTACTACATTCTTCTTGGATTGTGATTTGTCTTCTCTCCAGCATAAAGCAGCCAAACGAAGAGAATTTTTTTGATTGATGAATTGCGTCTCACACTAATTGGCAGCATTGACTGCGCCAAAAGTATGCCCTTATTACAAGTCTACAAGAGGATTTCCAGGGCTAAGAAGATCTTCTAGTATCAAGTATTTTGCCCCAAGTTCCAAAGTTTCTTTAGAGCTATTTAATTTGAGCAAAGTCCTCCGTGATATAAGGACCGCGCACCCACTAAGAAACAAAGTCTTTTTTTTAAGATTTTTATGAAGATTGAAGGGAGGAAAACAAGGTCATTAATCTACCACAAAGGAGACATAAAAGAGCAAAACCAGTTTAAGAAAAGGCAATCATATGGATAAAGTTCACATTCCTCATTTTCTCCCTCGTCCACGTAAGGTCCGATCATAATGTTCTTCCCCAACCATCAGAGAGCGACAAGGATTGGCTAATTGGGGAAGATGCATATATGGAGGAGGAGGATCAAGGGCTTTTGCTCTATTTTACTGTTTAATTTTTTTTTTTTTTGCAAGTATTGTCTGGCTTTGGTTGTCGTGAGACCTTGCCATTGTTTGCGTTTGTCGTCTTTCATTGCTCATTAATGATTGATCACCTTGTTAATAGAAAGTTGATCTTGTATTTTTCCCAATTAACACAAAGACCTGCTGTTTGTTAGATGTTACCTTACATGCCTCCCTTAAGATTTTAAAAAAATAAAAATAAAAAAAACACTCACATAAGGCACAAGGCATAGCAAAAAGCAACCTCATGGTTGACTTATTTAGAAAAAGCAAGAGTTTTTAGCCGAGCAATGTGAGATAGATACCAAGAGATAAAGAGTGGCGTCAAAAGCAGGTAAGCTTACTTTATAACCTTATAGTTAGCTTTTGATGCGCCCACTCTCCTACTTCTACAGTCCTAACCTTGTCCATAGCCAAGGACTTGATGATGTGAATGGGGTGGTGGATTGGTCAAATCTTGCAACTTTCCCCCAAACTTTTGTACAATGAATATGTCATCCTTAAGGTAATATGAGTAAAGTTCAGGCGTTTCAGGCATGGATACATTCATTGCACTGCAATAACAGTTCGTTTGTTGCAGATTTTTAAATTTTATTTTATATACAGGTGCAATTAATTGTGAAAACTGGAAACAACAAAAATATTTATCTAACATATAACATAAATCTGTGTCTGCAACATACCCAGTTAACACGTCTATGTAATAAAGCTCATATGATATCACATGATGATTCCAAACTTTTACATCTTGTGTTCATTTCCTCATGGTCACAAAAGGCCTCCAAAATTGTTAGTGTTTATCTTGAGAAGATTAATCCCCCTCGACATCACTTCCCAAAAGTAAAAGAACAAATAAATTGAAAAACTTAATCATCTCCTTTGATGAGTACTGTTGTTTAGACAGATTAATCTTTTTAAATAAACTTGATTAAACTAAATCGTGCATATTAAAAGGACATGTGTATAGACTTATTGTTACATTACCATAATCATTTGATAATGCATATATTTCTAATAGTTATTTGTAAGAGTTTATTTCACAGCCAGTTCCATTTTGTTTTTAGCAACTGAAGCCATGAAATTCATGATTGGAATAAAAGATTTATTTTTGTGCAATGAAATTTCAAGTAAATCAAGAAATTGTTTTTGTTACAGGAATTCATTCCAGTATGTTACCCCGCCCCATCAAAAAAAATTATGGTAACAGGGTTTCGTCTAGAACTGTTATTCAATGATTAATTTAGGAAATAACTTTTAAAAATGTTCCCAACTTTTTACTCGTAATACATTTTAGATGATTAAAGCTTAATTTTGAACAACACCCATGTTCAGCTCAAAAAGAACGATACCCATGTTAGATCTCGGTTTCTGCTATAACGCAGACCTCAATAAAATCCAATTTCGAAAAAGGGACTGCAAACATGGCACCAACACCATCATCAATCCGACAAACCTTCTGGCTGCACAGGAATTGCCAAACCCTAGCAGAATTTTTTTTTTTATTATTCTTTTTGACATTTCTGTTCAATTTTATGAACTCTACTTCGTATTCTCTCATACCTCTTCGAACCCTTGACCTGTGGGTGTTCGGCCTAGAAGATTTGTTACAACTTTACTCGTTATAGCAATGGAAAGAGACATACGCTCAACAAAAAGGCCGTCTTTGAAGCTCTACTTTCGACTCACAAAAGTCATTCGTTCAGCCACCCTGTAAAGAAAATGGAGATCTTGCCCTCTGAATTATATATATTAGCCTTCTGGTTCCTGATCGAACACCACCATGTAAAAATATGGGAACAATTATGCAGCAACATGGGAACAACAAATATATGGTGCAATAATTTTTTTTTATATTCAATTTGATTTATTTATAAAACTAACTAAAATGTGATTAATTCACTTTTTTTATTATTACTATGTTACTCTTTAAATGTTATTGACTAGTTTTTCTTTTTCGGATTATCTTAGTTTGTAGCAAAACAATTTTCTTCAGCTTTGAAGAAATTAATTTTTTTCAAGTCCGAAAACAATACTAAGAGTAGAGAATTATTAAAGAATAACCTTGTCAAGACCCACTTTGTCAATTACATTAAATTTTGTATCTTTCGAAAAAAAAAAAAAAAAGAAGAAGTTAATTTTGGAGTTCTAAAGAGCCGTTTAGAGTAGAGCGATTATTACTCTTAATATTATTGAATTATTGAAATATGAGATTACATATAGTGTTGGAATAAATTTCAGAAGCTGTTTGATATGAAAGCAAAAAGGTATTGGAATCTTGATTTTCCTGTTAAAAGTAACATAAATACTTTTTTGATATTATAATTTAAATATCAATATTTTCATTTAGTTTGATGGAATGAAATAATATTAAATATTTGATACTTTAGTATAATTGTGTTAGATTTCTATTATACAATAAATAATAGAGATAAAAATATGAAGTACATGTTATCTACAATTAATTATAAATAATGTAATTATATCTACATTAAATATAACAAGTATGATGTAGTCAGAAAATATTATAATTCAAATTTTATTTATAAACATATATATATATATATATATATATATATATATAATCTAAATGTTAGTATTTATATTCCCGATGTGAATAATTTAAAATAATAATATCTAATATTATAATAATAGTTTCTTATCTTATCATATTCATATCCAATAATCACAAAATTAATATTTACCTATATTTTTAATTTTTTTATTTATATCAAATATAAGAACTATTTATCTCATGCAGTAATTTTTTTTAGTATCTATTTTGATTTTAAACATAAAAAATTTAAAATATTAATCTGTGCTAAATATAAATCAACATTACCATGTGGTGGTAATATATTAGTAATCTTTCCACTTCCTTGTAATAATTTGAGATTGTCATAATTGACATAGAGAGAGATTTCCATATATTTTTAATTTAGTTATATTTTCTGAGAATACGCTCTGCGAGATATTAATTGGAAGAGCAATCGGGGCAGGTGAAGACATGAACATGCCCGAGGCAGAAAGCGACGGGTCGCAGCGAGTCACGGTGGCTAGATTGGCCATAGCCCCCCCCGTGCGCTTGTGAAAATGTGCATTTCTCTGCTAATTGTGGTCCTGGAATTTAAGCAAATTCTCAGCCATAATTTTTTTTTAAAAAAAAAGTATGATTACGTAGTTATATTTATTAAGATATGTTATAGTTATAAAAAATATTTAAATAATTTTGAATTTTGAATTTTTTTAATTTATATTAATAAAAATATATAATTAATTTACATTTTTTATACTTACCATGTATTTATTTAAATATATTCACCTAACTTCTCTCTTTTACAAAGTAGTAGGACCACTTTCTAGAGAAGAGAAGAGAAGTGGTGAGGCATTTACGTTCAACGGGTTGCTTGGAACTTTGCTGGTCCAAAAATTAGTCTTGGGTTAGCTTAATCAAGGTGGAAATTCAGGATATGAGGATGGGTCTGATTCATTTGAAGGATCATAAGCAAGCTTCTTATTTCCAAGCTGGGTTATTAAAATTCAAAGAAATAGTATTGTGTTTCTAGTACAATTGATTAAGATATTTTTGTTAAAATCTTTTAATTTTTTTTTATTTGAATCTTGGTGACTATATTTTTGTTTTATAATTTTTCTGTCTTCCTTGTAACAAAAAAAAATCAAAAAGATATGTTATAGAATCAAAGAGCACGAAATACAAACTGCTACAATATACTTCACATTGGGAAAGTATATTTTCACAAATTATTTCTTAAACTAGCAACTCCAGTTCATAAAATTTTCTGGGTTTAATCCTAAAAAATTACGCGGTTGATTCTTTTCATTTTATTTGCCCGGGGGGTATTGGAAATTCCAAAATTGTCAGTAATGTTAATATAAGAAAAGATAAATTACAATTTGGTCGCAAACTTTAGCGGTAGAAAAAGAACCAATCGTGCAGAGATTCTGACAGAATTCTGTTGCTTTCGTTGTTTTTTAGTCTGCTTTTTTGCAGCCTTACGAGGCTAACTTGAAGCAGCCCCAATGGCAATATACGTCCGGCTAGAGCCGAAGTGGGTGGTAGTAGTGGATCACAGGTTGCCACTGCAATCGTAGATGCTGATGTGATGTTGAAGCTGACCTTAATTACGCCTGCCACCACCACCTTCAGTGCCCCAGATCTAGGATAAAACAACCACCGCTGATTGGGGCTCCTCTGCTCTCTCTGCCACACCGGACTGCTGTAGTCAACCTTTTCTGTCACCTCACTAAGCTTGGGAAGAAAATTCCATGCACACCATCTATACCAGACTTATGAGATCAGGGATGGGATTTCATGAAGTGGGTAGTCAGCCTTTGTTTTTTTTTTTTTTTTTTGGTTTGCGCAGAAACGTTAGAGGGAAAAAATTTTGGTAAAGACAGAATAAAAATTTTAAAGAAATAAATATTAAAAAATAACAAGAAAATGAGACCAGATTTCGAGTTTAAGAGAAGGCATTTGCTCTCCTCTTGTTCTCTGAATAGGAAAATAGGAGCTGCGTCTTATACTTTTATTAGAAAATTTTATGTTAAATTACACTGTACAGTAAATTAAATTATTATATTAAATTTATAAAAAAATTAAAATTTATAATATTCACTAAATTTGTTAAATATTTTCAAAATATATAAAGTTAGATTTACTTCTAATCTAACCGATCAAGATGAAAAAAAAAATTAGAGTTAATTTTTTAGTCAAAGTAAAAATCTCTAAATAAGATTTTTCTTTTTTTTTTTTAGCAATTTATCTTTGTTGTGTAACAGGAGAAGAGCAACTTTATAGATGAGTAAGGCTACTTTCTCGATTGTGTAATTCAAGGACTGTAGTCAATCAAAATTTACTAATATATCATTAATTTCACTGGTATTTGTTCCAAGCTTAGAGACCAGGACTGTAGATATGCCTCATATAATTATATTTTCAAACAACTTTTTTTTTTTTTGAACAAGATATTGTCAAACAGCATAAACTAGGTCACATGTGAATTATTGATTTTAAAATTAAAAGTTGATTTTTGATTTTGACCTAATTTGAAAAAAGATAACTAATTCATCCAACTTGCTTATAGTTAGATTTTCATTCTTAATTTCTAAATTCAGAGTCCACACAATATGTTTTGTCATTTCTAGCATTGGAGAGGCTCAATCCTAAAGAGAAATGCCACTGATGCTTAGCTCCACTGTCTATGACCTTCCATTAATGAGGTAATTCCAAACAAAAGCCCCCAACGTTCTCTTCCCAACCAAGAATATTATTAAGGCATAACCGATGCAATGACAAAAGTTAATTGCCGAGTTGTTTCACAATTTAAAAAAAAAAAAAAATCTATAACAAACAAATGATGAGGAGTCAACTCTGTGGATATCAATCATTCACCTGCAAAGAATGGTATTTTTCTCCTTAACCTATGTTCTGCCTTAGAAACAGAATAGGCTTCTAGTCATTTCTTAGCAGCGTAACTAGAGCCAAGGGATGATTTGTAGAATCAAAGGCAATTCCATTGGTCTCCCACATGATTAAAGATTCATGTCTCCTTCTCCTTGTTCCTTTTCAGATTCCCATTTGATAACCTTGTGTGGATGATCTATGGACATGCCAGGTTTGGACTGACCTTGCTACACAAGGGGCCCTTAAGATATTACATATGGTCCCTTTCGTGGCTTGCCCTTTCAATTATACTCGAAGATGAAGTCGATTAAATTCAAAATTTCATGGCCAAATTGGTTATGGTTGCTTTCTCTTTTTCTCCGAGTTTAAATTACTAGAGAAAATGGGAACAAATTTATCGGTATTGATTGAGACATTTGTTCCTTAATAAGATGAGAGTCGCACAATCAAATTAGATATTTGGAACTCCTGTTTCGATTCTCTCTTTTGGCATCCTAATCAGTGGTTGGCTCTATCATGGCATGCCATCCAAGAGCAGCAGCGAAACTGACGGTCGGATCTTTATCAGACGGGCCACATATCACATGGTCAAAATAAATGCAACACGACAGGGCGTATGGGTGTCCATGGATTGACTTGATCTTGACATGGACTACCAGGCATGATGGTCGTGCGGTTCGCACACAGGTGCTCTAAGCAATGGTGGGTCCAAGCTCAAGTGGATGCCCATACCCTAGTCATGTGGTGATTGGAGCGTTAATGAAAATGGGGGGCATTGAAAACAAGCATATACATCCAAGGTGTGTTTTGTGTTGTGATTGTGTGAATTATTGCAGGTTGGGGAGGGTGTGAGGGAAAAGGGAAAGGATTGAGAGGATAGGATCCAACTAAGGTAGGGAGTAAATGAAAATGAAGTATGGCAATATCAACTATGGACTTTGTAGCTACTTATCTAGTTTTTTCCCTTCAATTACAAGGATATGGACCCCCCCTTCCCTCTTATATATATATATATATATATAGACTTCAGCTACACTAATTGGGTCATACATTTCATTGAGTCGAGACCAAGCCAAAAAAAAAAAAAAAAGTGATTGAATTTGTTCCCTCAATGCTTAAGACTCGAATGTGAAGGAACCCTTTGCCATTCAATTTTTTGCAGTTGTTGCAACCTTGCAGGAATATGATCAGACATTTTATCGGAAAACTTTTAGCATTATAATGAGGGAGTCCCATATGTGTTTCTCAATTTATTATTATGGGATGTTTTAAATTAATAAAACGTAAAGAATTTATTTCAGTATAATTCAATATGTGTTAATGGTGATATCAAAGCTATTAAACGCTAACAATTATGCTATTGACATAGATAAATCCCAAGATTGACTCTGCAAGATGAGCCTACATCCTATGGGCTAATATTCTGGCAACACTATAAACGAAAGAAATTATAAGAAGGGAATTATTAACTTTACACCTGTCAAAACCACTGGTTTATGTGTGAAAATCATTACCTTAGCTAGTAGGGTCACGGTTTTGCATGTATATATGTGCTCAAAATTGGCGTGTAAAATAGCGATTCCCTTTTAAATAATTTAACACCCCCCCCCCCCCCCCAAGAAAAAGAAAGAAACAAAAAAGGGTAAACTGTGTGGAATTTGAATTTCGCATGCAGGCAAAAGGCCCAAGGGTCCTGATTTAGGTTTGGATGGCACATGCTGTGCTTTTGGGTTGGATAAAGTGTCACTAAAAGATAGAAACTACAATCATACAATTATTATCTAATAGGATGTAACATTAAAAAAAAAAAAGAAGAAGAAGAAGAAGTTAAAAAAATAGTGTGCCCTACAGCAGGATATGGCAAAACTGTGGAAGAAACGCCAGGGTTATTGCTGTGATTGTCTTGTTGATTTGTACAAATCTTATTGTTTAATTTTTCAAGATAACAAAGGGATCAAAGAGCCTGTATCCGATGGGACACTGGGTTTCTAGAAATAATGAAAGAGCTGGAAAGGGGTCCTGATTGGGACTGGAATAGCATATGCTTTTTGGTGTGGATAAAGTGTCTCTAAAAGATACAAATTGCAACCATACAATTGTATTAAAGGTAGGGTATAGAACCACAGATATATTAATGATAGCTCAATTTCTGTTCAATGATAGCTCAATTTCCCACTAATGTCGAACATATTGAAATGTTCAGAGAATTGTTTATTACTTAAAACCCAACAAAGCTACAAAGAAAAGCAGAAATTTGGCATTTGATTAGGGATCAAAGTTGTTGAATTTTTATATGTTAAGCAACATAGCAAGCAGACGCACGTGAAGGAAGAAGAAAGGACAGGGACAATGCTAACAATAGGATCAGAGTTAAGACATTAATATAATGGTCCATAGTGGGTTTTAGTGGGCTTGACGTGATAATGAAAAATGGTATATTTTGTAGGGGAAAGAAATCTAGCATAATAATGTTATTCCCCCCCCCCCCCGTGTGCGTGGCTTGATTCTCTAGCATATGCATGGGGCCACGGCTCAAATAATTTGGTAGCTCCATGTCATACTGCCAAATCTCCTAATAAAATAACTAGTAAATAAACAATTTATGCAGGTTCATCGGGCAATACTTTTGATTGATTTCAAGTGCTATCGGTTACCCTGGGAGATGTATTCAGGCAGAATTTTAGCGTGGACGCACACACATCCCTGGAGGTGACCAATTGGTAGTTGTTTCGGAACTCACTTCATTTGAGCATATGGTTTTGAGTTATTGCAAAGTTTGAATTATTCGAATTTTTAAAGTTATTTTGATTACATTTTTCTCTCACTAAATATGAGGTGGGTAAAATTAGTTTTTCGGTCGGGTTAATAAATCAAGTAATTCGGGTCAAGGCATCACTTGCCACCTGCACACCCACCTCGTGCAATGATGTTTAAGATGAGGTAAATATTTTTCCACTTGTTCGCCTCTGGTTCTATGATGAAGAGTATTAAATAACTTGCAAGTTGAGGTTTGGACCAAATAAATATACTGAAGCCGTGAATTTAAGAGAATAGATACACAGAAAGAAACATAAATATATAAAATCAAGACACAGAGATTAAAAGGGAGAAATGTCATGATCCTTGTAGGGCAAACTGCAGACACAAAGCTGGGATGGGAGTTGACCACCAAATGGATGGGGGGGGGACCATTGGAGTGGTGAAATGGGAGTTTGAGAGAGACGGGAGCAAAATTTTTTTTTTTTAAAAAAAAACAATTATAATGGCCCCCCTTTACAGTCCAGACCATGACAACACACATTTGTACATCATAGCAAAACTTTTTTTTTTTTTTTAAATTAGGAATCAATCTTGTCAATGACCCCAATCCTAATCATCTCTTTCTCTTTTTCTCTTCCTTTTGCTTCTTTTTTGGTCCATCCTCTTGGGTTTTATTGAGTTCCTTGTTTTACTCAACTTGGACCTAGATGAGAAATTGAGACAGTGATCTTTATCAACGTGGGCTTTCTTAAATGACTTTTCAGTAAAGTGGATTGGATTCTTTGATGGGTTTGGACTTTTTCTGATTCTCTCTCTTTTGAAACGGTTGAGAGAGAAAAAAATGAAAAAAGTTTGGTATGAGTAAGAGTGCACATTGGCCCAACCTTCCTGTGACTTTGTCAATTTTCATGTAGTCATTACTCACTTGTCCACGTCTTTTTTTGACTGGAATTTTGTTGGCTGAATTGTTTTTTTCTTTTTAGGCTGAATTGATATAAATAAGCAAAAGCATAAACCCAACTTGCAATATCTTCTTTTTTCTTTTTTTCTTTTTTTTGACAAATCTAACGAATCATATAATGTTGTATTATGCCTTGAAATAGATTACAACAACTAGATTCTACTCTTGTTTTAGTAGTTCTTGTGGATTACATCATTACACGAATATAAAAATGAACATTTTGAGAAAAAACATTGTAATGTTATTTTATGGAATTATATATATATATATATATATAGTAAATTGTATTCTATCTCTATAATTGAAGTTCATTGTCATGAAATAAATCAAATTCTCTTTAAAATCTTTTTTTTTTCTTTTCAAATTTATTCTAACATAGTCATTCAAATTCCAAGTGGGTGATTTCGATTACTCTTAAAGTCCTAATAAGCATAAGTAGCAAAATATTCAAGTCAACAATAAGAGCCTAGTAAGTATAACGAAGAGAAGATTTCAAGTAAGGTCACCATACTAAATTCACTAAACCCACAATCATGCAACAAATCAAGTCTATTCTTCTATTTCGTTTTCTTTTTTTGTTTAATTTAAAATTTTATTATACCGTAAATTACACAAAATGTAATAGCTCTTTCATTTTTTATATGCAAAGTTAGGTAATTTTATCATTTTACCATCCAACCAATTCTGCTCCAGGATACCATAGAGTCAATCCTCAAATCTAGGGAAGCATAACTTTGGAAAGGAAAGGCCCTTGGCCCAATTAGGACACATGGGCCATGTGATCGAAAAAAGTGAGAGGTGAGTACCAGCGAGTTTGGGCCAGCTGAGTCCTCTCCCCTCATAAGGCATATCTAGTATACATATTTGGGCTACTGAGAATAGAAGTTTGGCCCAAATTTTTTAACTTAGGACAAGGTCTCTTTGGATGTAATACTATGTCACGTAATTCTTGATAAGTTGCTTTTTGAAAAGAGGATAATAGTCGTGATAACTAACCCGTTAAGTCTAAAATATTTTGGATTATAAATTAATATGACCTCGAGTCATAAAGATTTTAGATAATTTGGTCGATTTTCAAATTTATCAAGACTTACTCATTTGAGTTTCAAATATCTTACATTTTAAGATATCAAATTTTGAGAAAATCAAATCTCAAATATATTGAATTTCATGTTTATTAAGTTTTAAATACATTATATTCTAGATTTTCAAAACTTTAAGATCAAATTATTCCAATTTTAGATTAATCAAATTTTAAATCAATTAGATTTCAATTTTGTGTAATCCATAATACATATTATTAATTTTTTTCAAAGATTGTATTGAATTGAATTTATAATGAATTAAGTGAAATTATTTGAGTCAAATCAAAATTTACCATTTCTACCTCTTAAAAATGTATAACAAATGATTATAGTGATGTAATTAATAGAGATAAGTCCAATTTAATACATTTAAGTAACTTTTTTTTAAAAAAAAAAATCTTGAAATGGCCTTTAATCAGATTGCAAAGCAGCCAACACCAAATTTGTGACGTGGCAACATGAAAGCCTAGCTTCACTTGGGCACCATTTCCATGGTCGGGACAAATTTGTGGCAGTTATTCCAGTTAGAGGTCTAGATTCCTCAAAGGAACACAAAAATCACTCACCTCTTCACAATATCTAAACCATCAATCTTCGGACATATTATTAACCGAGAAAAGAAAAAAAAAAAAACCATGACATTAGCCCTTTGTATATACTTCCTTGTTTGACACCATAAGAAAATTTCTTTGCAGAAACAATAAAGCTAAAGGCCAATCTTAGTCAATTTAACTCTAGCTATAGCAAACATGTCAGCAGGAGTTGAAATTGAAGGGATAGAAGCAAGCCAGCCAATGCAGTGGCAAATTACCACTTAAAAAAAGGAGGTTCCGACTTGTGCTGCCCTTCTAAAGCAGTTCAAATTATGCAGAAGGTAAATGTAGAATTTGCAGATGTGGGTATTTATTAGCTTATCTGATAAAATCTCTCAGGATGTGTGCGGGTTTATAATTTGATCACGACTTCCACAACGTAAGGGTTAGAATCCCAACCTAATGAAATTGTTCGTAACAATGAAACTAATTTTATACTGTTTTGTTCAAGAGAAATTGATGCTATTCTCATTTATTTTTATATTAGGCAATTGCGGAGACCATAGGGACATATTTCGTGGTATTTATGGGCTGCGGATCAGTGGTAGTAAATAAGATATATGGTGCTGCAACATTCCCAGGAATTTGCGGTATGGGGGTCTTGTGGTCATGGTCATGGTTTACTCCGTCGGACATATCTCCAGTGCACATTTCAATCCCGCCGTCAGCATCACTTTTGCGCTCTTCCGGCATTTTCCGTTCAAACAGTCAAAGTTCATAATTAGCTTCTGGAAATTCAACCTAATAGTAATCCAAATTTGTTGAAAAAGAAACACGTTCCCTTTGATTTGGCACATGTCTAATGATCATCTCAATATCCATTTCCTGTGTAACAGCGGTTGCTAGATTGCAAATGTCGTGAGATCAAGTGTGGGCTCGTGCTTAAAATTTTACGTTTGACAAGACATGGAAAGGACATGAATTTTTAGAATAAAATGTAATGTCAAACGTACGAACTTTATTACTTACTTTTACACCACTCAAATTATTCAGTTTTTTCTTTACAGAAATCATTGAACTTACTTTTGTGTGAAAATTATTCAAGTTACCTCTCTAGATTTTATCACGGCTACCTGGATCAGTTCTTGCCAGGGGATCGTTGTACACTGTGCTGGATGTCCCAGAATGGGCTTATTTTGGGACTGTGCCAGTAGGACCTAGTATTCGCTCTCTTCTCATCGAAATAATCATCTCCTTCCTCCTAATGTTTGTTATTTCTGGCATTGCTACGGATAACAGAGCTGTAAGTAGATCTATCTTACTATATAGCTGTTCATTTTATTCTTGTATTTAAGTTTTGTTACAATTCAACATTCTCGTATCAACCTTAAATTGGTCTAGACGCCACTTAAACTGAAAACAATGGCGTCCCAATGCTCGAAGATGTCACGCCTAAGGTTCAGATATATGCAGTTTTATTCCTGTTTTAATCATGAATTAAATTGTTTAAGCTGTGCAGATTGGCGAATTAGCAGGAATTGCAGTTGGAATGACAATAATGTTGAACGTCTTTGTTGCTGGGTAATTTCTTTGGCCCTTAAAAAGAAACATTTTGTATGCCAAAACGTACTCTTTGTTGCTCTTCAGTAAGTTTTCTCTGTCAAAATTCGTTGATTAATTGCAGACCAGTATCTGGGGCATCAATGAACCCTGCTAGGAGCTTAGGGCCCGCCATTGTGATGGGCGTATACAAAGGAATATGGGTTTACATGATCGGCCCCACATGTTGTCTGAGTACACAACACAACTGATAAAATATTAAATGCTCAGAACCAGAGAAATAATTCTTCCTGTCTTGCTTCTTTTCTCCTTTTTCATTGTTACTCAATATGGTGTATTATTTATTTATTTTTCTTATCGCAATTAGGTGTATAAATACCCTTTTGTTAAAAGAATGGTAAGACTATGTCCATTCCCTTAAACATGGAGACATTTCCATGTGCATTGCATTGGAAAGAGAAGGGTAACTACATTGGACTAAGGAATGTTCAGAGAGTTGCCTCCTTACGGCATAGTTCTAAAAACTAAAAGGGAATTTTCAATATACGAAATTTTCATATTACAGAATTTGAAAATAGTTAGATGCACGTTACTCTGCAAAACTAGACGAGTGAAGAAAAAAAAAAAAAAGGAAACCAAAATCTTCTCTTCTGTGTACAAATTGATTCCGTTTTGACCTTTTTCTTTACAACTCGAGCAAAGTGATCTAGCCAGTAGCTAAATTGCTGTCACTTAGCTTTCCTTTCAATGACTCATGGCAACCTTATCGATCGATGTCTTCTCATATTCATACTCATGTGGCCCAAGTCGCTGGCATTCGCCCTTCTGTCACGTTCGAGCCTGGAAATGAAAGAAAAAAAGAGGGTCGTGTTAAAATTTTTTCGGAATTTCTCTTTATGAAATTCCTATTTCTATAATATAGGATCTTTCTTTACGCGAATACTAGCAATAAAACTGTAACAAAATCAACATACCGTTGTTCATTATGCTGATGTCCCGTAGCGAAGACGAGAATCCTCCCTTCTTCTGTTCCTTAACGCTTCTCTCTTTTCTCCTACTCTTCCCTTTCTTTTCTTTACGTTTTCTCTTTGATGGTTAAGAGTATCAGGAAAGGTCCGTAATAACATATATATATATAGATACACATCCTTCCTTTCCTGTAACCGTTACCTTAATTAGGAAAACTCTCCCTTTCTGTAACAGTTATCTTAAATGGGAAAACCTCTTTTCCTGTAATAGTTATCTTAAATGGGAGGAAACTCCTCTTCCTGTAACAGTTATTCTTAATAGGAAGATATTTCTCTTCCTGTAACGTTTATCCTTAATAGAGAGAGTGGAGGGATTTTAAACCCGATGACTCAAACTGCCATTATGCCTAACCGACCATCATATTAGGCCTTTTATTTTGGGTCATACTTTAAATAATATGGGTCACTCATGTTAATTAATCTAACAATCTCCCACTTGGCCCATGTTATGACTTGATGAATCAATAACAGATAAGTGCGCACAATCCTTAAAGATCATCAAATCACAATACTTAATTGAATTAAAATGATCGGATCATAGCGGTCACACATTTTTCATTCAGCGACATGATTCCTTCCATGTATCACATAATCATCATAATTCATAATAACCTTACTGAGGAACATTAAAACTTTAAATTGTCATTCCTATATATTCCATTAGTTATCTCACAAACTATAATTGTATACAACTGAACAGAGATAACAAAGCACAAGCAAAACTATAACTTTAATTGAATTCATGAGTGTCACAATGATATAAGCAGTACAGAATAATGGCTTTCAAGAGATTGAGGACCTGTCCATAATGCCCATCCGATCAACATGTCCAGTAAATGTTTTCGGTGGCAAACCTTTAGTTAACGGGTCCGCTATCATCAACTCAATGCCAATATGCTCAATTGACACTCTATGGTTTTGCACTTCTTCTTTAACAGATAGGTATTTCAAATCCATATGTTTCGCACCTTTAGAATACCTATCATTCTTAGAGAAGAAAACTGCTGCGGAATTATCACAGTAAATTCTTAACGGCTTTTCTATACTGTCGACCAAACCAAACCTTAAGATAAAATTTCGCAGCCATAATGCGTGAACAGTAGCCTCAAAGTATGCTACAAATTCAGCCTCCATAGTGGAAGTAACAATGACAGACTCCTTCCCACTTTTCCAGGAAACTGCTCCTCCAGCTAGGAGAAACATGTAACCAAATGTAGATTTCCTCGAGTCTACACATCCAGCATAATCTGAATCCGAATAGCCTACTACTTCAAGATGACTTGATCTTTTATAAGTAAGCATATAATCCTTGGTGCCTTGCAAGTACCTAAGTACTTTCTTTCCGGCTTTCCAATGATCCATTCCAGGATTACTTTGATACCGGCCTAGCATTCCAACTGCGAAACTGATGTCCGGCCGAGTACATGTTTGCGCATACATCAGGTTTCCAACTAGTGATGCATAGGGAATTGATTCCATCGCTTTCCGTTCCAAATCATTCTTTGGACATTGCAATTCACTGAACTTGTCCCCTTTTTGAATTGGAACTATTCCTGTTGAGTAATTTTCCATTCTAAATCTCTCTAATACTTTATCGATATAGCCTTTCTGAGACAATCCTAACAATCCTTGTGATCTATCACGGAATATCTCTATTCCTATCACATAGGATGCCTCATTCATATCTTTCATTTCAAAAGTATCAGAGAGAAATTTCTTTACATCATGTAACAAACCCATGTCATTAGCAGCCAAAAGAATGTCATCGACATATAGGACTAATATAATGAACTTGCTCCCACTGACCTTCATATAGATACACCGATCAATGGTGTTCTCTACAAAACCGTATGACGTAATGGTATTATTAAACTTAATATACCATTGTCGGGAGGCTTGTTTCAGTCCATATATCGATTTCTTTAATTTACACACCAAATTTTCTTGTCCGGTGGTGATGAAACCTTCAGGTTGGTCCATATACACTTCCTCTTCTAAGTCACCATTCAGAAAGGCGGTCTTTACATCCATTTGGTGAAGCTCTAGATCATTATGAGCCACCAAAGCCATAATAATTCTTAAGGAGTCTTTCTTAGAAACTGGAGAGAAAGTCTCCTTATAGTCAATGTCATCCCTTTGAGTGAAACCTTTGGCAACAAGTCTGGCTTTATACCTTTCGATGTTACCTTTCGAGTTTCGCTTGGTCTTGAAGACCCACTTACAGCCAACTCGTTTTGATCCTTCAGGTAACTCTACTAGTTCCCAGACTTGGTTTACATCCATCGATTTCATCTCTTCCTTCATGGCATTGAACCACCTTTCAGAATTATTACATTTCATGGCTTGTTCAAATGAGACTGGATCTTTATCAATGCTCAATTCCGATTCATGCTCAAGTGAGTAAACCACATAATCATTCGAAACAGATGGCCTTTTCTATCTTGTAGACCTCCGTAATGTCATTTCTTGTGGTATCACTTGTTCACTTGTAAATTGAACATCGTCACTTGGTTCATCTCTTATATGTTCACTTTGCATGTTTCGTGTATCAATTTGTTGTCCTTGTATGTCACGTGACTGTGATGCAACATAAGGAACAACAATTTGAGTAGAAACACTGGGTGTGGGGATACTAACCTGAGTAAGAGTACTCACTGTGGATCTTTCGTTTTGTAACACTTTAATATCCACCTTTCGTGATTCCCCACTCCCACTGAACTGGCTACTTTCAATGAACCGAGCATTACCAGACTCAACTATTCTAGTACTATGGTTAGGACAATAGAACCTGTACCCTTTCGACTTTTCAGGATAGCCAATGAAATAACCACTTATAGTTCTTTCATCAAGCTTTCCTTCATGTGGATTATATATCCTTACTTCTGCTGAACAACCCCAAACATGGAGGTGTCTCAAACTGGGTTTCCTTCCTGTCCATAACTTGTAAGGAGTTTTGGGGATAGCCTTACTAGGAACCCTGTTCAGTAGATATGCAGCGGTCCTTAATGCATGCATCCACAAGGATAAAGGTACAGTACTATAATTTAACATGCTCCTAACCATATCCATAAGCGTGCGATTCCGCCTTTCCGCTACACCATTTTGTTGTGGTGTACCAGGCATTGTATACTATGCACATATGCCTCGACTTTCAAGAAGTTTCGCAAATGGACCAGGACATTGTCCTCTTTTATCGAATTTTCCATAATATTTACCACCCCTGTCTGACTTAATCACTTTTACCTTTCTATCTAACTGCCTTTCCACTTCGTTAATAAACACCTCTAGGATGTTTACTGACTGGGACTTTTTATGTAGTAGATACAAGTGACAATACCGTGAGTAGTCATCTATAAAGGTGATGAAATATTTCTCACCACCCCATGTCGGGATATCAAATGGGCCACAAATATCGGTGTGTATCAATTCTAAAGGCTCATTACTTGTCATGGCTGGGTACTTTGATGTATGTTTTGTTTGTTTTCCTTTTATACAATCAATACATACATCCCAATTAGTAAAATCCAATTGAGGCAGGACATCACCTTTCACCAACCTCAATATCCTTTCTTTGGATATATGACCCAATCTTTGATGCCATAAGAAGGCGGAACTTTCATCATGCACATTACGTTTGTTACCTATACTATGCTCAACAAGAAATATGGAATCAGCATATATAGCATCAAGATTAAAACGGTACAAATCATCAATTAAAGTACCAGATCCATAATAGTACGAATGTCTATACAATGAAAATGCACCGTTTCCAATCTTAAAATTAAATCCCACTTCATCCAACTTTGCAACAGAAACTAAATTTCTAGCACATTCAGGAACATAGAGACACTTTTCGAGATCCAGATGACACTTAGTGTCCAAGATCAATCTGTACGTCCCAATTCCTTCTATTCGTGCCTTCATTCTGTTTCCCATATAGAGGAACTTCTCAGTTCCTGTTATGGGTTGGATTGAAAGGAATCCCTGCATAATATGTGACACATGAATAGTAGCTCCAGAGTCTAACCACCAAGTATTATTGGGCACTTCAATTATGTTTGATTCAAAACATACTGATATACAGTACATACCTTTCTTTTCGAACCAAGCCTTTCTTTTTGGGCAATCATTCTTGAAGTGACCCATCCTTTTACAGAAGAAGCATTTCTGATCCTTTTGGATCTGACCTCCAGTAACTTTCATGGAGACTTTGTCCTTCTTCTTACTTTTCTTATGTGGTTTAGACTTGCTACCAACGATAAGATGAATGGAGTGATCCTTCATCTTCTTTAATCTCCCTTCCTCCTGAACCAACATGGCCTTAATTTCTTGAAAGTTCCATTTTTCCTTAATAGTGTTATAATTCACTTGGAACTGGCCAAATTCAGGAGGTAGTGAGTTTATGATGAATTGAACCAAAAATGATTCACTCACATCTATGCCCATTGTTTTCAACCTTGCTGCTAGGTTAGCCATACCAGTCACATGATCATGAATGGGCTGTGACCAATCAAATTTCTTGGTCGTCAGCTCACTCATTAGGGTTCCTACGATGGATTTATCAGTTATATCTGATTGAGAGTATTCCTTAATTCTCATCAGAAATTCCCTCGCATTTTCCGTCTTAGGCATCGATGGCTTTACATTTTCAGCAATCGTCATTCGCATCAAATTCAGACTCAGCCTATTGGACCGTACCCAAGCCTCATAAAAGGACTTATCAGATTCTGTACTGGTCCCTGTAATGGCTGCAGGCTTTTCATCCGAAATGACTGCTAAGTCCAAGCCCAATATACCCAAATGAAACTGAATATGCTCAGACCATTCTGCATAGTTCAGCCCATTGAATTTGATCATCGAATTGCCTAAGGCGAATACATTACTGGAAGCTGCAACCATAATCCAAATTTATACGTTAATGCTTTGAGAAACTCTAATGGATTCAGATACACTACAAACTTTAATCATGTATTTAAGTTCACCTTTGGGTAATCCTTAAATACATAACTTTAATCAATAATGATGCTAATTAAATATACTTTAATGGATTAATCAATTATACTAGAGTTAACATGAATGTTATCTTTGGATATACAATCATGTTTACCCAGCATATCAATTAATTCCCTTTAATGTCATTAATTACAAACAATGATCCATCTTTGGATGATCTCCTAACTTTATAATTAATAATCATAATTGTTCATTTCAAAACATTTCGTTAGCATCCAAAAAATGAACAATTAAAATTTACAATCAATTCTTTCAAAGTTAGGTCACTTTGGTAACTAACAAGTTTTTAATATTTGACTCATGTTGATATGAATTCAATAAACTTTAAAAAAAATCTTCATTACGAAGATTTAACTTTTCTGTGGGAGTTTTCCAATAACCGGTTCCTTTTCACGTGGTATCCATTCGGACCCGAGTACCACCATACTGCAGGTGGGACCCGCATACCAGGTAACCCACAATGGCTGCGGGCCGTTCTGCCACCTCCGGTCGATCGACCCACGGTGGCGGTACCACCGTGCTGCGGGGCCAATCGACCCACCGCCTCCGATCGAGCGACCCCCGCTGGCAGCACCACGGTTCTGCGAGCGTCACCCGCGTGCTGCCTCCGAGCATCGCCCCTGTTCGACCACCGGCGCAGAGTCCAGACCGACGTCGCAGTCCAGACCCGCGCCCAATCCGGTCATTCGAAGGGGTCTCCGTCGACAACCAACCCCGTTCGTCGGTTCTCCCCGACGTTGCCTCTGACGGACGAACGTGGGGCGAACCAACCTGTTCGGGTCGGGTCTCCGAAGCAACCTGGGTCCGCAGCGTCACCCGGAATCGCGATTCCCCGGGAGACCTTTCCGCCGCACTCACCCGACCGACATGGATCCCGTCGCCACCAGGAAGAACGTTCTTCCCCTTTCTGCCGTGCCCAATCCGTTCGGGTCGGCGGGTGAACCCAGAAACACGAGGCCGATCCGCCATACCCAGATCCGTTCGGGTCTGGCGGCGTACCGTCCTCGTGCCGGCTTTCCCTTTTTTCTTTCGACGCCGGCCGTTTCGCCGGTGCTTACTCTCCATGGCCGGCGTTTCCCCGTTCAACGCCGGCCGTTTTCGTTGTCGTGCAGTAAAAGAGACCAAAAAAATTATTTTTGCGTGTGTCATCATTTCGTTTTTCATTATACGCAAAAATAAATAAACCAAAATACGACACAAACAGACAAAAGAAAACAAATTGCAGTATTTGCAGACCCGCCGCTCTGATACCAATTGTTAAAACTTTTCCAGAATTTCTCTTTATGAAATTCCTATTTCTATAATACAGGATCTTTCTTTACGCGAATACTAGCAATAAAACTGTAACAAAACATACCGTTGTTCATTATGCTGATGTTCCGTAGCGAGAATCCTCCCTTCTTCTGTTCCTTAACGCTTCTCTCTTTTCTCCTACTCTTCCCTTTCTTTTCTTTACGTTTTCTCTTTGATGGTTAAGAATACTAGGAAAGGTCCGTAATAATATATATATATATATAGATACACATCCTTTCTTTCCTGTAACCGTTACCTTAATTAGGAAGACCCTCCATTGGGAAAACCCATTTTCCTGTAACAGTTATCTTAAATGAGAGGAAACTCCTCTCCCTGTAACGGTTATATATTTCTCTTCCTGTAACGTTTATCCTTAATAGGGAAAGTGGAGGGATTTTAAACCTGATGACCCAAACTGCCATTATGTCTAACCCACCATCATATTAGGCCTTTTATTTTGGGTCATACTTTAAATAATATGGACCACTCATGTTAATTAATCTAACAGGTCGTAGAAAGCCCAAATAACACATTTCGGAGAATTCTTTGTAGCCTACGATTGGATTGGTTTGTCATGATATTTGATGACCTTCAAGGGTAAGGTCATCAATAATAATAATAATATTATTATTATTATTAATTGCTTAAGAGGCAAAAGAGCAGAAAAGGTAAAAGTTCTAAAAATATGGTGTTACTTAGGCATCACAAATGTTCGAGCAGTTACTTTGTTTAACCCTCCTAGTGTGGCCCCATATCAATCTCATCCAAAACAGGTAATGTGATGTGATGAAGCTGGTGCGAAATATTAGTCAAGAGAACGGCGGCATAAAAGAACTCAAGAAAACAACAGAAACAACTGCCCCCATTGATAACCACTGTGAGGTTTTGGGAGTGCGAGACTCGAGCCCCTTGACCTTTAATGTCACAGTGAATTAGCCTTACTTTTATATTAATTCTCACCTTTCATCAGCCGAATCGTTATTGGATTAGAAAAATAAAATATGTAACATGTATAATAAAAAAAGAAGTACTAATGTGAGAATTTTATGTGATCTAAAATAAATATATCATAATTTCTCATGGTGGGTGCATAATGTGTTTGTAGACTAGTCTAAATTACCTAACGAAGGATACCAAAGAAATCTACCCATTTAGCCTAACCTATGATCCACATGAAAACTTTCATGGCACCAAAATAAAAACAAAACTAGAGCACAAAAAATAAAAATAAATCAACTGAAAAAAAAAAGAGAGAGAACAATGGATGACCTGGTCGGCTTGCTTGGTGAGGAGTTTTTTTTGGTGCAGTAGAATGGGAAATTAAGGCAAAAATGGAGTCTGGAGGAGGCAACAGTAATTTTTTACCACTGCGACCAGCCGGCGGAGGTTAGTCGTGATACGGCGAAGTTCCCTGCAGGAGAAGGGGCAGTAGTATCCGGGAGGTGGTCATGGCGCCAACTGTGTCGGAGCTAATTCGGACTAAAAAAGTTAATTAAAATTAATTCAACAGTTTGCAAATACTGCATCACTTTTATGCCTCCAGCACTATTACCTTATGCAAAAAGCAATATGCTTAGGATAGGAATAAGAGCTGACACTATTTATTACGATATTATTATTTTTTAAAAAAATATAATTTATTAGAATATACAGTAATTATGTTTATATGAAAGTTAGATAATGAATGTATTTTTCATAATATATTAGTATTTAATATTTTAATTAAATTTTAAAAAATAATGTTATTTAAAAATTAAAAACAAATTTAATATTTTATTCATTAAAATAATTTGATTTCTTAAACTTGTATATATTTATAACTAAAATTAGTGAATTAAATGAAAAAAATTAATTTAAATAAAAAAATTTTAATAACTATTTAGATAAATGTCTAATTAAACAGAAAATACTTAAAATAAAAAATAAATTTTTTGAAATAATTTTACATAAATAAATATTTAGGAATTAAATTTCTAAAAATTTTTCTCTTAAATTCCTGAAAATTCTTCTTATTCATGAAATTTTAGGACCTCATTCTATGTCACCTCCTATCTATTATTCTCTATTCCACTTCAAGGAACTCATATTCAATTTCTTGCATGTTCAAATTCTTATATTTGCATCAATCATTCCCCAGGTATAAGGTTGGTGGAGATGCAATTAAAATTTTTGGTATCACCCGTATATTAGGTTTTGTAGAAGATACGGTGTGGATTTGTACTCTAAGTCGTCTTCATGCAGAAAATTGAATCAAGACATCGTAACATGAAACTGCAGCATCTCAATGCCCCTGTTTTTATGTTCAAAAAAAGAAATTAAAAAAAAAAAAGAAGAATAGAGCAAACCTAACCACATGTTATCAAAGACCAACATGATGGGAGTCATTTGATGATGAGTCGTCGTGAGACCCACCAAAAACCAAACCTTCGAAAGGAAATCGATGAGGTGGGGGTCCTACAATTTGGTGAAACCGAAGTTGACATCAAAAAGCAACAATTTTACCGGTATCTGATTTGACATCAAAAAGGAAATTAGGGTTCGAACACTGAAGGGGAGTTTATCTCAGAACAAACAAAGGAAGAATGTATCTCGCTGCCAATCAAATGCGCTGCCTTTTTCTTTCACTCTACTTCTATCAGTGAGCCGTTCTTTCCAATGAGGATTGATGATGGAGCCTTCAAAATTTTCACTGCTACTATTTAAATGAACACGTGTCACTTTCCCAGTTCTTCCAATTTTTTCCTTTTTTTTTTCCACGATGGACTGAATAATTTTGAGAAGGTTAACAATTATTTTTGAGCTTTAACATTGAATATAAGGACTTAACTACCCCGCTATTAGAACAAGTAAATGGTGACAATATACTGTTCCCTGTTGGCTTGTTGAAAGTTTTTCACTTGGTCATGGAATTTATTTATTTGAAAAATAATTGTTTTATCCTTTTTTTGGCTAATTGTTTACGATCCTTTGTCCACTAAAATCACCCACAAGCCCTCTTCCTCATAAGACACTGAAATGGTGTAGTTCTTGAACAACTGAATCGAATATCAAAACGTATAAAAATGGAAGATAATTCACACTTATATAAACAAAAAAGAATGAATGATAATTATGCATCGTTAAGGTAAGGTTTTATGGTTTATATGCGTTAATATTTATCATTTTGTAGTTCAAGCCCCATCAATATCCTTATTGTCAAAAAAAGAAAAAATTGTCATTCTAATGCAATAAATTAATCAACTTAATTGATACCTTGTACAGTTATCAATTTGATGAACTTTAACCACTATCATTGTTTTCTTTTGAATATAATTATTGAATTGTGGACTACACAATATATATATTATATAATAAAAAAAAAAGTCCTTTTATGCTAGAGATACCTCTTCATCCATCTCATCGATTCTTCTATTTTGAAGCTCGATTTGTCAATCATTATCTTCTTATAACATTACGTTACACTAAAATTCGAACTTCTATTTGCATCTCAAGATAACCAAAATGAGAAGAAAGGAATTGTTGCGGAAGCGAAACTAATTAGCGAAGTAAAATTAAGGAGAAATTAGAGTGAAAATGATCGTAAAGCAAGTACTAAAGCTAGATCTGATCATAATATTAATACGCTTTTCTCTTTTGGACACAAAAGTGCTTTGCCCTTAAGAATCTTGAATATCCCTGTAGCATATGAATGCCCCCGGCCCCCGTCAAAATCAGAGTCTTACCAACAAGGCTAAAATTCCGCAGCCAATCAGAACCGACCACCCCACGGAGGAGGCACGCCCCGCGCGACCAAAATATTCATCAATTGGGTACACGTTACCTGGTGGACCAGTGACGTATATATATGAAGGCGGAGGTGGAGGTGGAGGGCAATAACCTGATGGAGGCTTCTTTGGAGAAGGTGGCGGCAAAGCTGGTTGGGGTGGCGGAGGGCATACTGGTGATGGTGGTGGCGGTGGAGGAGGGCATACTGGCGATGGTGGTGGCAGTGGAGGAGGGCTTGTGCCACATGGATTACACTTTTCGCCAAATGGTCCGGGCACGGGTGTTTCATCAAGCTTTCTTGAATCCAGGCCATGAATTGGGAATATAACAGCTGAAGTCAGAAGAAGAACAGTCAGTAGGAATAGCATATGGTTAAAAGATTGGATCTTTAAAATCATTTTTGGGGCTAATAGTGGCTGGAAATTTGATAGAAAGATAGGCAGGTGCCTGATGTTGATACTGTGGTTTGGCTGTGTGGGAAGGAAGATGTGAGATATGAGTGAGCACTTTTTCTACCTTAGAGGGTGCATGGGGACTGCTGGATGGGCTTAAGTCATTGGTTTGAGTTTTGGTGCTTTTTGATTGTTGAGAGGGCAAATTGGCAATGTGGAGTGTGTCCTAAAATTGTAACTTGCAGTATATATAATTTTATGCTTGGCCCATCAGTTAAGAGTTTTGATTGAAGGGGTTGGGTTGGAGGGGTTGTTGTGAGTTAGTAAAATTTTTCAGTATGAGCTAATCAGCACTTTGTAAAGTAATATTGAGGGTCTTTCTTCAGAATATGTGAAAATGAATTTGATTCTTACTATCATAACCTTAAGCGTAAAAAAAAAAAAAAAAAGAAAAAAAGCTATGAGTATGATACTTATCTGCCAAACGAGGGATATAATTTTTCTCAAAAATAAAAAGAAGTTGTCTTTTAGGATTTTTATTCGCATTGCTTGGGTGTATTGCCTTCTTTCACAAGGGAATCTCCTCTAGCATGTGGATGGTTCAATTCATTGTCCCACCATCCACACTTTTGATATCCACTTGTCTCAAACTTCGTTGTATTGGTTGGAAATTATATCGTTTCCTTCAATTAACCTACGAGATGTGACCAAACTTTTGTATCCAACATGCACATTTGTAGGCAGGCCTAACTTAATGCTGCAATGACAATAACTCAGCCTTTGTGATCAACAATTTATTGTATTAGGATCTAAAAGGATCTATCTATGCAGGGGAATCCTAGTGCAGAACACCCTTTTTTTTTTTTTAGCATAATCTAAGAAATTATGGAGGGTAGATATACAGGCATTATTGCAGCTAAAGGTCCAATTGGTGTTACCAAAATCATTTACAAGACGATCGCATAACTGGCACCAAGAATAAAGAGTCGAAGGAATCTATTAATGAAATCTAACTCGCTAGTATATAAGTCATTTTCAGAACTAAACGTCTCGAGTTTGAGATCTGATCTAAAGCCAATTAACCAAAAATACAACAGACAGAATTTTGACGGCCAATATACCATGCTAACCAGCACATACGCGATCAAAGGAGGAAGCTTTCGACTTCAATGATTTTTGCGCATGATTTTCGCACTCAGAAAATTGGGTCAATTGACGGAAAATTATGGATTAAGAGGCACCCAATCATGGTTAGATGGCCAGCCTGCTTGCCTGGTTCTCTCAAGCTGAAAGTCTCATCGATTTTTTTAACAAAGTCTCTTGAGCAGGCTCTCTTAAGGCCGGCGCAAGTAGACTGCCAATGAGCTTTTACAATTGTTTACTTGTTGACTCTTTGTCCGTAGGCTTTTGTTTGAAGCATCTATAGAGAGGTGTTAGGCCCCAACTGTTTGGCACATGAAAAGAAAGATAAACATTACATTAAGCAGCAGCTACAAGTTACATTTAATAGCTCCAAAGAAACTCTTCCTTAATTGGGGTGGAAAAAAAATTAAATACAAGGCTGAGTTGTGAGATTGAGATAACCCTTTCAGTGATTGCTTGCCTGATGGGGCAAGCAAACCCATGTTTCCACTTCATTGACCAAAATGTTCACCGAAAAAGAAAAGATGAGTAATTCACAAAATTCCCATTTCACGGTGGTTCAATGTAGATTCAATTACTTTTCAAGAAGTTGAGTTCATGTCCGTCTTCTAAACTTTGGCCTCGATCATAAAAGTGCAATAGCAATTCCTCCAGCCGATTAATCAATCCTCAATGCCACGATCCATTTCCTTCTCCATTTTGAACGTCTCTCCGACACAATCACTTTCAAATAGTCCTTGAAGTTTAGTAGTGCCCCTCCAAATACATTACAAACATAAAATTTAAGTGATCAAGTGTTACATAATTTAATTGCAACAGTACCAATTTATTGTTCTATATACTCACACAATTGAACTTTTCTTGGCCATTAAATGGAAGAGAAAAAAGTTTCCTTGGACCTAAGCTCGAAGGACAGCAGAGAACAAGCTAGCAAACAAAGGAATCTGTTTAAAATTATTGTGTGAATGAGAAAAGACCAGTTAGGTGTATGCCACCGCCCCATTTCCTTGAAGCATCTTCCAGCACTAGTTGTTTCCCATTCAACTACCCAATCATGCAACTTATTTTATGTTTAAGCATTACTGATCTCGGAACCTTCTTGGCTTAAAATATTCCTAATAATCTTTTCAAATCCCTCGTTTAATTTCTGGCTCCTTGATTGAGCAATAGTTAGCAGAGAAATGATTACCCTTTTATCTTTTAGATGGAACTATAAGTGCCTTGTCTGGTAGTGATGCTTAGAAATTGAAAAAAAAAAATGAAGAAGAAAAAGAGAAGCTGCACTCAGCAGCCTAGCAGTTAATGGACAAGAACATGCAGATTTTGCACATAATCGTTGTTGATTGGCCTCATCATTGAGACTTTCTACAATCGGCCGAAGTAGCCAATTGGATTCAGGGAGCAGTATTGTAGCTGTCGCACATGGATGTCTTTTGAGGTCACTACATTTGGGCCATTCTGACTATTGCTGTAAACTAGATTGAGACTGGAGTCTTAGCTGCTAATATATGTCGGTCCATTACCCTGGCAATCCGTAACCCCTCCCTGCCCTTTTAATCTTTTTGGGTTTAGTTGACGTCGGGAGAGGGAGACTTACCCAGCAGCGAGACCTAAATATGTGCCCTTTTAAGCTAGCTAATATGCAGAAGGCATTTTTACATGGACCCATTTATAGAGGATCTTGTTATGAGGAATGGAGGTTACTGGCAAATGGAACCCATCCCCTATCCAACAAGTCCGCCATGGACAATGACCTGGGTCCTTAAAATGTTTTTGTCCCCGCGTCTTTATCCGTAAATGAACAGATGGTAGAAGCAAGAACAATAAATATTGGTGGCCATAGGGAGGTGGCCAAGCTGCAAAAATAAGCACTTCTTTCAGTAGCCACCTGAAAAGAGACATTATAGAACACCTTCTTCTGTTTCCAAACGTCTAACATAACATGCATGCTTTTATAACCATTGTGACATTGCAAGTAAAAGAGCTGTCTTTGGAGACCGCCTCTTCCAGCCTCAATCACCCCATCTTTGAATCCGATGAAATGGCAGCCATTTCATCTCTCAGTTCTGTCTAAGAATAACCTGCCTAATTCAGACCCTAACACTTGTGTGCAAGATTGTCTTTTACATCTTCTGTTATTTCTAGTATATTCAATAGCTCCATCGAAAGGATCCATCAACAATCCACTTCAACATCTTAAGCTAAATCTACAACCTAATTCTACAGTCTAAAAATTCTCAGGCGCTCTAAGTTACACTGCTTCCTTCAAAATTTTGTCTCCCGTGGAATGGTGCTTCGAATCAACAGAGAGAGAAAGAATTGCCCCTCTTTCCCACCAGCAGAGAAAACTTGATTGCCTTAGCTCCACTTGCTGCTTTCTCCATATGCAGTCCAGTCTGATAGGCTGAAATGTGGGAGACTACCATCAATTATTGAACTTGAGTCACATCGCATCCTTTTTGAATGTCGAGGATCATTAACAAACAAGGGCTCAGAGTACCACAAAGAAGATTCAAATCCTTGTGCCATTTCCAGTAACATAGCCTGCAGTTCATCCATGGTGTACTGCTTATCCTGCATGAACCAATTACTACACTTTCAATAATTCAATTTTCAATTTTTATCTTAAACCAGTTGGTGTAAGCCGCTATTGTTTAGAAGATGCCTAAATACTAAACGTGCCAAATTTCCAACAACAGTACCAATGCATAAATAATCACAACTAAAGAGTGGCAACAGAATGGATAACATAAACTTGAATCTTAAGACAAAAGAATGTGCAATAACTTGGATAATTCAGCATTATCCTACTTGTAACTTTCTAGGTGGTTGATAACAATGGCACTTCTACTGCACACAAAGCAGCCAAATTTTAGAGCTGAGATTTCTTTGCAACATTTAGCATAATGCTATCATTTTCATCCTTATATTATAAGCTCAAACACAAACAAATACTTTTTCCATAAGGTGGTGCACTACCCTGCACCCACAAACAAATACCCTTTTGTGAAAAGTTTGCAGGTAACCTAAAAATTCAAGCATAGACACAAACTTTGTAAACAAGGCTAAGACTTCATATTTAATTGAAAGTTTGTATGTCGTGGCCATTAAGACATTCCACAAAACTTGTGGAGCTCAAAAATGACACCATGTAACTGATGGGACACTCCAATACTTGAAGTTCAAATACACCGGGTTAAGGCATAGGGAAGAGCTCTGGCCATTAAGAGCATCCCTGTTGTTACCTAATAAGGGTCTGTTTGGTTTAGTTAAAGCCAGCTGATGGCTGAAAACTGACAGTGAGTGTATCTGATAGCTGAAATTGTAGAACTGTTTGGTAAAAATAGTTGATAACTATTGAGAACTATTGTTGTTAAGAGGAAATTGAAAGCTATTGAGGATCCATCAACCAACAGCTGGCTCCAAAAAGCTCTTCCAAGCACCCTCTAAATCTTGGACCCAAAAAGGATACTCCTTAAGGAACCCACTTTGGAAATTCAAAGTAAAAATTCGTCATAGCACATACAGCACAACAATATAACAAAAAGTCTCATGCCAATTCAAAAAACACTCTGCCACCTAAAATGAAGGTTTTTACGGTTCTTACTTCCACAGAGGAAACATGCATCTTGGGATAATTGATCATGTTAGTTGCTGATTCCAAACATTAGAAAATTT
Organism: Ceriops tagal; assembly: GCA_021533255.1. Lineage (NCBI taxonomy): Eukaryota > Viridiplantae > Streptophyta > Magnoliopsida > Malpighiales > Rhizophoraceae > Ceriops > Ceriops tagal. The sequence goes on along the minus strand of CM038610.1, from coordinate 1,108,028 downwards.
TCTGGACCTAATATATCATTCAAAATAAAGACAATTAGATAACAACTAAACCCGTACATTTTAGGTCCTCAGTATATACTGCAACTTTTTCCAGAATATGACCAACGTGTTAAATTGTGGAAGCTGAATTTATCTTTAAACATGGTTGAAAGCCCATTCTTGCTCACTGGGATAGAGAAGAAGCCTTCTTTCAATCAAAGCGTTGAATGTTTCTGAAGTTTAATTTATTTAGTAAGGACCGCCATCACCTATACACTATTCAATGTTATTTGCTTTGATTAGCAGACAACACAAACTTAGCCCATGATGAGACAGACCTGACTATTTTTTTGTCATTCAAAAGATTAAAAATGCCATTCCACAATATGCTTTGAAGAAATAAACGGCTATCAAAATGGGGACTTTGTTTGTTTTTTACTTTTCATCCTTTTACTGCAATGAAATTGGCTAGCTAGAAAATGGGAATTCTCATGCTGCTTCGATACAACAGGCTAACTAAATGTGGGATGGAAGTGAAATCACCAAAACCATAACACAGCTGGTTGAGAAATAAAAGGAAGACTGGCCATACCTCTTGCCTCTCCTGGGCCATGAGAGACATCATTTCTTGAACAAAATCAGAGAAGCCCTGAGGCAAAATATGACACATAAGTATCCCAAAAATCAGCAAAAGGAGAGAAAAATCAAGAACTGGATAAAACCAAACCACCCCACCTCATCTTCTTCATCTTCAGCACCATGTAAACCTGCATCATACAGAGTTCTCTTGCTCTTGTCTGACAACACTGTAGTCAACAACTAAAAAAGAAATAAGTTTGGATTCAAAAGGCAATACCAATTAGACTTCTCTAGAAATGTACCCTCCTTGATTCAATTACCTGAATATGCTTCTTGGATTTGCTGGAACTTCCGTTTGGCTCGACCCAAAAGGGAGGGCTTTCTTGTCCACCTGTCAGGATGCCATTGCTGCACTCACACACAAAAATACAGTCACACACAACCCGATTACCACCAATTCGTAATCCTCCATAGAAAGAGATGCAACAACCCAAGTTAGAAATCAAATTAAAAACCCATCTTACCCTAGCCAATTTGTGATATGCACGCTTGATCTCTTCAACGGAAGACTCAGAACTCACGCCAAGAATACAATAGTAAGACTGCCCCTGCCTTTCCTCCATATTAAACCTCCAGAATTCCCCACAAACCAAAACTAATCAATCTTGGGTTTCAGCTTTCAAGTACAAATCACCGAGAAGAAGAGGCACAGACATAAAAAAGGCGAAGTCTTTGCCAGTGTTTCTTGGCAATGAGTGAAAGTAAGGGCATTAGACGGAAGGCTTATAGAGAGCCAATGAAAAATATCCGAGGTTGTCGGTGGGTAGGGGGGGACAAGAGACTGATGTAAGAATGGCTTCCAATTTGTTCTTCCGGAATGTTCCGGAAACAAAATTTTCATGTGGGATGCCAGGTAATCAAAGATATTTTTATTGGAAGGTTCTAGGGCGGTTGATTCTTTTGATATATTTAGGGCTAGAAATCGAAAGGGTCAAATACAAGTTTGGGAATCTATTTTTGTTAATTTTTTAAACTTAAATTATGTACTTTAATTTTAATTAAATTTAATTTTAATTTTTAAAAAATGATATTTTTTAAATTATATATTTTAATTTTAATTAATTTAAATAATAAATTTTTAAGATTTGTTGTTGTTATTATTATTTTATCAATGATAAGGTGGTAGGTAATAGGACAATTTACATTAACACATAAAATTTTTATTATCAATTTATATTATTTCACATCATTTAAAATAAATTTATTTATATTTTAATAAAAAAATAAAAAAATAATTTACTTTTAAAAAATTTTTATAATATTTTATTATAAAATTATTATTTTATTGAACCATTATTAAAATTAAATATTCTTATAATATTTTATTTTTTTATTTTTTTATTTTTTGGAGTTGTAACTTAAGTTGATAGATATGAAAGTTCATAAGTTAATTTGAAATATTTTTTAAAAGTTTACAATTCAAATTAATAATAAAATAATTTATATATTAATCTGAATTATTTTGTAATTCTTATTTTAACATTAATAGATAGATAGTGATAAATGGAAGGTAAAAATCATTATCAATCAACATAAATTAATTAAAATTTGTAACTTAAATTGGCCAACGTTAAAGAATGTAACTCAAATTGATCAAGTGCTAAGAATTTTGTAACTTAAATTAATTAAAATTAAAGTACATAATCTAAATTGACAAAGTGGATAAAACTGGATGCTTGAATTTGCATTTAACCCCAAATGGGAATGGGCCATCCATCTCAATGTGGCGCCAACCAAGTTCCTTTGCTCCCTAAAATAATTCTTGGTTTGCAATAACAGTAATGGTATTAAGATTTATTTATTTATTTATATTGTCACATTGCTAATGAAAACGAGGATGTGGCCTGATTTGACGCCAACAACAAGAAGTTTTTTCTCGTAACTTAGAAACTCAATCTCAGGCAAATATGTACTTGCGTGGGTAAAGGATACCAATTGTAAGAAAGAAAGAAAGAAACATTTCAATTGTAACAAAGTGGTGTGATTGTGGCTTACTTACTTCTGTCCTAACCTTTCCCCCTACAGCCGAATGCTGCATTTGGACCAAAAGCTAAGCTAAGCTAAATGTCACGATATCGTTACCTCTCTTAAAAAGTAATCTTTGGGTATACAATACTCACGCAGTTCAAGATCTTCCTATTTTTTTTTGGTAACGTGAGATTTGAATGATATACACTTATTATATTTTTTTACACTAAATTCATCACCAATTTCATCAACGTTCTTAGACACACTAAATCAGGTTGTCGACATTTCGCACAAAATTGAGAATCCTACGACAAATAAAATTAAGTTTTGGTATCACTTGTTACTTGAAATATATAGTACTTACGTTTATAACAATATAAAATTTAGATGTACAGTAAACCCGTTACATAAAGCTGAAACCTCCACGAAATCTCACTCCGATCCCATTCGTCGATTGAACCCCCAACACTCTAATCCCTCCTCAAATTGGCTAAGGCTATCACAGGAACGAACCGTGCGAGCACTGACAGACCCATTTGGCCAAAATTTGCTGGTCAGTCTCTCTCTCCTCAAGAGCTATAAATGTTGTTGTTAGTGGAAATGGATGAAATTGTCAAATTTCATAAAATGTTGGGTGGAAATGTGTGTATATATATATTTTTAATAAAATAATAAGTTTTCTAAAACCTAGAGAATAAAAATGAAGCCCCCCACCACCAAAACGGTCAGGAACTGCTATCGGAAAAAAAGAAAAAAGAAAAAAGAAATTTAAAACTTGTCGCTGCGTCCATGAAGATGTCGATCATCTCATCGTTCATCGTTGTCCTCCTGCTTCTCGTGGGTCCCATCATCCCATCTCAGGCCAGGAAGCCCCACGTCATCAATTTCCGATCTCCGAGCCTCTACCCGGAGGGCCTGGCCTACGAACCCGCCGCCCAGCACTTCCTCGTCGGTTCCCTCCGCCACCGCACCATCCTCTCCGTCTCCGACGCCGGCGTCGTCGATACGCTGATCTCTGACCCTTCCCTCCCTCCTAACACCACCCTCCTCGGCTTGGCCGTCGATAAGGTCAACCGCCGTCTCCTCGCCGCCGTCCACAGCATCCCTCCGCTCCCTCCCTTCAACGCACTCACCGCGTACGACCTCCGCTCCCGCCGCCGTCTCTTTCTCTCTGCTCTCCCCAACGACGCCGATGAATCCTTGCGGACAGTCGCCAACGCGGTGGCGGCCGATTTCAAGGGCAACGCTTACGTCACCAACTCCGCCGGAAACTTCATCTGGAGAGTCAGCGCTGAAGGGGAGGCCTCGGTTTTCTCGCGATCGCCCATCTTCACGCGGTATCCCGTGGCCTGTGATCCTCCGTACAGGGACAGCGGCCTCAATGGCGTTGCTTACGTCAGCAAGGGGTACTTGCTGGTGGTTCAGTCCAACACCGGTAAGATGTTCAAGGTTGATGCCGACGACGGCACGGCGAGGAGGGTGCTGTTGAACAAGGATTTGATGGGGGCAGACGGGATCGCCGTGCGAAGCGACGGCGTCGTTGTGGTGGTGTCGTCGAAGAAGCTGTGGTTTCTGAAGAGCGAGGATAGCTGGGGAGAGGGGGTGGTTTTTGACGAAACTGCCCTTGACGAAGAGAAGTTCCCAACCTCTGTGGTGATGGGAAGGGAGGATAGGGTATATGTGTTATATGGGAGTGTGATGGAGGGTATAATGGAAAATGGAAAAAGAGAGTGGTTTGGCATAGAAGAAGTGAGATCAGAAAGTGAAAGTAAAGAAGAGAATGTTTGGGTGTTTGTGTTGCTTGGTTTGGGTTTCGCTTATTTCCTGTTTTGGAGGTTTCAAATGAAGCATCTTGTCCAAAACATGGATAAGAAGGCCAATTGAATTATTGCCCCCCCTTTTTTTTTTTTATTAATTTTGGCCACATTTCCTCTTTGTGTGATGTTGATTGTTTGCTAATGGTTTCATGCAGAATTCAGACTTCAATTGCTTGGAAGATTATATTTTAGTTCATGTTCCCCTGTAACACTTCTGATCACTCGGCTTAGAAATCCTTTAGAGTTTTCAATTGTCAGACGTTGTCATTGTTGAGGTTTCTTTTCCATCATTTTCATGGGCTTGAAACGGTGCTTGTAAGAGCTTACTACACCCTATTGTTTCCTCCATTCAGATCATTGTTTTGGTCAAATATTGGCTCGGCTGGGGCTACATCAATAGTGCATTGTTGACTAACGGGAATGGAAATCTCATTTGACCTTGAAAGGAAATTTCATATGGTGTCTTTCCATCATTTATTTCTATATTTTTGATAATATGATTTTGAGCTACACCCTAGACATTCTGTTTCCAGGCGGTAGGACGCAACCCGGATGCAGATGGGTGTTACTTCAAGTTTAGTTTCATCTGGTATGGTCCGATACAAGGCATTATTCTGTTTTCTACTTGGGATTTCCGAGGAAGAAACGATCCCGTTCGAGGTCGGAGAATGTTCACTATTTTTCCAGTTTTTTCGCTGCACAAGTATCAACACAAAAATGGGAAACTCGTTAGGATCAACCATGAACGTCGCATAGCGAATTCAAACGAAACTCCGTCGATTACTGGCACTAGGGAAGAAGGGCTTCGGTGAGAGGTCCAACGAAGCCTTCTTTTGGAGTTGGAAATGGTGTTGGAGGTGGAGGCTTGTTTTTATCAGTTGATGTCTTTGCTTTTGAAACCCCTGCCTTCTCTCTAAGCTTTTCGAGTTTTTCTGCGACCCTTTTCTTGTTCTCAAGTCTACCAACACGGGCTTCGGCAGATTCTCTTGAGAAAACGGTAGCCCCAACGAGAGTCTCAGCTGTTAAATATAGCAATGTGTCTCTACGTGAAACATCCAAGCTTGCCCATGTATGTAATTTCTGCTCTTTCAAGCTCGTCACCTGCAATTACAACAATGGGAGGAAAAAATAAAGGGGGAAAAGAAAGCTTTTTTAATCAGGCAGCTAAGAAGATGTCACCCAGATTACTTACCCAATGATCAAGCAAAAATTGTAACATTCAAGTGGTCTTAGTTTCTGTTTAAATGTAGGTATCCTAGATGAGATGAAGGTAAATGGTCTTCCTATGACAGCCAAAATTCTTTTACAAAGTGCAATAATCTCTTGTTGGCCTATGCTGATTGTTCAAGAAATTGCAACAGAGCTCAAGAGTTCAAGGAAGTGGCCAGTGTCCATAATGCATGCAGCAAAACAGGATCCAGTTATGCTGGCAGACTCCTCGCTATGTTATTCTGCAATGCACCATACCTTTTGGAATATTTGTAAAGAAAAAACTTTGTAAACGACCGATTCTTTCTCCTTTCAAAATGCAGATCAGAGGAATATGCTTTTCAGAGAAAACAAGATGACTAGAACAGAACAATTAGAGCATTATCGTCACGTTGTAGTTACTTGAAATCTAGTTAACAAACTGCCATTGAAGGAAAGAAAAACCCTTAAAATTCAATGATCATATAAGGAATCTGTTAGTATGTCCAGTAATATGACAATGCAATGCAAAGAAGAAAAAAGCGCACATCCTCGTTGGCCTTACATTGTCATCACTTGTTTGAACAAGAATATGCAACTTGGTTGGTAGGGGACTCCAGTGAGTCTATGCCGATAACAATGAGGAAAAGACTACAAGCAAAGGTTACAGCTTCTACCAATATTGTAAACTCAAAATTTTTAAAACACCCAGGCACATTATGGGTACTCCTGGAAACCCTTTTGAGATAACTTACACTGAAAACCCATAAATTTATTTTGAGAATAAACATAATCACAGAAAGCCAGACAATTTAAAAGACACATCAATTTCAAGGGCAACCAATTTTGTGGCAAATTTTCTCATTCATCATCGACAGCTAACCACTGTGCAACATGGAAGGTGTGGAGGGTATCCTTGGCATTGCTCATTAAACATTTGAAAAGTGGTTACTATTGTTTGAACAAAAATTGTGACTTAGTTGGAGGCCAACTCTAGCAAGTATAAGCTGATCAAAGTAAGGAATAGAGGAAGAGGAAAGGTTACAATATTTCTACCAAAGATTGTAAAATTGAAAATTCAAAAATATCCAGGTATATCATGTGTGTCCCCAGGTATTTGTTGGCATGACTTATCGATGGAAGTCCACAATACAACTTATTACAAGATCAGTTGCAGAAAACAGGATACTTCTAAGGTCATCTTATAAATCAGAGAAATCTATTTTGTCTGTCTGAAATTATAAACTTCAAATTTTAAATATGGATTTATCAAACTTACAGTACGATATTTCCAAATGATAGAATCGAAGTGAATTACAAAAGGTGCCACAAAATACTAAGGTTAACATTTGCCTTCACAACAGACAACCATGTATAAATAGTAACACATTGGCCCTCAAAAGGCCTGGTTATGTTGAACTAATACCCCAATGAATAAATAGAAGGGGATTTTGTGGTACCCCCAACTGCAAATGGAAATTTGTTCCACACAATTGTAACACATTTGCCCCCAAGAGACCTAGATATTAACTCAGAAGGAACTGAAAATGTAAAAGTGAGAAGCACACTGGCTGGGAGCCTGGATCTTCCCAAAAGTGACAATGCTAAGATAAACTTGTGTGTCTTTTATTACTTCTTTAAGAATTCCTGAAGTCTGAGAGAGTTGTCAAGTACACAACAGGAGGTTGGTTGGGTAGCTTGGCTTTACAGTCAGAACTTGTTCATTGAGCTGAACTAAGCAGAATCTATGTAAGTCAGTCTAGAACATGTACTGAAAGAAGATAATGTTCATGTGGCTCTATCGTATGGGTTCGTCATCACAACTCCTAAGCTCAAATCAGAAGGATTGTTGTAGTAGGTTGGCACCTAGCATAAAATTATCCAAATCCTTGTGACATAGGGACAACACATGCCATTGGAATAAAAACCAAAGAATCAAAAGAAACAAATTAGCTTCCTAATTAACTAACCAATGTTTCTTGAGCCCAACATAGAATTGTTTATTGCCTTAACGTACTTTTTAAGCGAGTTGGTAGAACTATTGTTACTCAACTGGCTAACAAGACCAATACATTCAAAATATAGTTTCAGGGTTAAATTTCTGTTCTTCACAGAAATTTACGATCTTTTGCTGTCCTGTGCTGGTCCTACTCCATCTATACACTTGAAAAAGGAAAGTAGGAACTTATGCTTACTGTCACAGTATATCAATTTCTTCTCTTCGCCCTCTTTCCTAAATTCTACAAGTAATGCTACTTCTAATGCCACAAATAGAAATTAATAAAAAAAAAAAACACAAGCAAAATCCAAATGTACTAATCAATGTGTGAATTTCTACAAAAACCCACATGCATAAACCGACTTTATCACTTGTTCAAGACCATCTCAGACCGAAAGAGCAACAAGAGTAAGAAAAAGCTGCCAACTTTTGATTATACCAAAGTAGCAACCAAACTCGAAAGTCTGTAAAAGAAAAGCATGAATGACCTGAATCGCCGGCCGCTGCTTAATGGTCGTTGATGAGTCTCTCGATCCGTTTATGGGGAAAAATGTGGGCCACACAGGCTTCGAGCAACAAAACGCCATGGTTTCCGCCGCCGCGACAGAGCGACGGTCGCCAGACTTCTGCTCACCAGCACCGGGAAATGCGAACGCAAGTGGAAGACAGAAAATATTTCTACGTGTTTATCTTTTTTTTAATTTTTTTATGGTGGGTCCCATCACACGATGAATGTTGACATAAACCGGTTTGGGCTTCCCCGGCCCAATCTAATTCGCCAGATTATCAAACGATTGGACTGAATTTGGGCATTACTTTCAGTTTCTGACCAATTCAGATTTTTAATTATGAAATAATATACTTATGCGAAGTGGAGCTGATTGGATCCATAATAAGTAATTTGTGAATTTGGGTTTCGACTAAGATTCGAAATTGAGAGAATTCTAATGATTAATCATAAGTTAGAGGGCACACTTCAAAAGTAAAATTGTTTTTTAACTTATAAACAAGAAAACAAAAGTTGAAAGTTCAAAAAAGGGCGTGACAATTTTCTATTTTAAAATCTAAAAAAAAAAAATTAGGTGTATTTATAAATGAACTATGGTACTACTATTCAAGCATAAAAATGTTCTAACCAAATCCCAACATAATGAGGGGAAAAAATAAGAAGAAGATGGAAACGAATCTTCTCATTATCTACTTATGATGGCTTTATTGCACCAATTACAAAAAGGAAATGAGACAAAATAAATATTCACCAATCACAAATAATTATATTACATCGTGAGGTGATGTTGTTAAAAATAATTATTTACAATATGTGCAAGTACAATTGCATCAATAAAATAATAATAGTACAAATTAAGATAAATGACAATAGGTATAAAAATGTTGTTAGATTTATCATTTGAGTGTTGTTAAATTCATTTTTTAAATGGCAATCAAAGATATTGGGACGTCTTGCTCCTAAAAATACTTGTAACAAGGTTTCTAAAAATTAAGAAAAGTACTAAAATTCTATACCGACACATTGTTGGTGCCCTCAGCCTTTGGTCTCCATGTTAGCAATCGGCTCTTGGCCATCCATTATACCGAAAATTTAGAAAAAAGAATAATAATAATAATAATAAAAAGACATGACATGAGCCAATATCTTTGGTCTTTCTAGACAATTTAGGGTTTGCCAAACGAATGAGTAGGATGGTTTTATTATTATTATTAGTTTGAGTGCAATAAGTAGGGTGATACAACAAAGAGAGGTTTGACATCGGTAATATGATACTCAACCGATGCATCGTTCGTATGTTATATTCTTGACTTTGTCGCAATGTAATTGTCCGATCTTGTTATATCAAGGCAAGCAAAGGAATAGCTGATGGGGGCATGAAATTAACGAGGCACATGCAATCATTAATTAGTTGTAAATGTGTGGACCTAGAACAGAGAAAATTTAAAAAAAAAAAAAAGGAGGTGTGGGGGAGTGGACCGGTTTGGATTGAGTTAGCTGGAACGATATGCCCATGGCTTTAATTGTTACCTAGACAATTATGTTTCGTTATCTTTTGTTTCTTCCGGGAACTGGTGACCATGGATGGTTGCTGCCAGCCATATTAACTGATGACTTTTCTCCAACAAGTAACCAGCACGTAATCAAGCAATAAAGTTATTGGATTCTTACTTTCAATAATTACTGCCGTGCCTTTATGAATGAAATATGATTTAGATTGTGAATTATAATTAATTATCGATATTACCTTTTATTTATTTCGCCTCAATAGGCTAATTTCATAGGGTAACTCCCCCCAAGCAGGTCATCTACCATTTTCCTTTTTGTTTTATATGTTAGCTTCACACTCCTTTAACGTACAATCCACATCTTGAAGCTTAATTAATGGCTTCAGCTGAAGTCCATTTCTGATTGGGCACCTCTACATGAACAAGGGGTTGAGAAGAAAAGGCACGGAAGGCGGTCCGTATGGATCCCGGGGACTGTTTTTAATTTTATTATTTTTTAAAAATATTTAACGTGCAAACCAACAGTGTAGGTATAATACATATATATATATATATATATATATATATATATATATATA